>JAXQQM020086657.1:0-305318 GCA_034641835.2 Pinus albicaulis | reverse complement strand
ATATATATATATATATATACCTATTTCTGGATGGATCTTTCTTTTATATGTGATGTTGTTTTACAAATTGCGCAAATGTCTATCTAGCACCAAATTAGCCATTGCATCTGTTAATGTATTCATATGTCTGGGTATGTGTTGATATGTAATATAGTCAAAATTCCTTTCCAGTAAACGAATACGCAGATACAGATGTAAAATGGATGGGTTTCTGACTGAATAATGACCATTAAGTTGTGATACTACAAGTTGTGAGTCTAGATACACAAGTAATTCACGGATACCAAGGTTTACAGCCTCAATTAATAATTCTAACACAGCACTATATTCCACGATGTTATTTGTAGCACGTCCCAGACACACACCTTGCAGGTTAACCAACTCACCAGCAGGATCGTAGATTACCCAGGCTGCCGAAGACAGATTCCTAGTACTACGGGAGGCACCATCCGCGAAACCAACAAACGGATGGATGGACATCTGCACAATCAGGAAGACCCGATACCTGCAAGGTGTGTGTATGGGACGTGCTACAAATAACATCGCGGACTCAGTGCGTTGGGTTATAATTCCTCATAATTGAGGTCGTGAGAACCCAGGATCCGTGGAATTGTTTGTGTATCTAGGACTACAACTTGCATCACAACTTAATGGTCATTATGAACCCATCCATTTTAAGATCCGGTGGGACCGCGCATTTTCGCTTAATCGAAAGAAATTTTGACTATATTACATATCAACATATACCCAGACATATGAATACATTGAAAGATGCAGTAGCTAATATGGTTTTAGATAGACATTTGCGTAATTTATAAACAAAACATCATCACATGTGAAGAGATCCATCCAGAAATAGGTATATATATATATATATATATATATATATATATGTATACATATATATGCGCATATATATATATATATATATGTATACATATATATATGTATATATATATATATATATATATATATATACCTATTTTTGGATGGATCTTTCTTTTATATGTGATGTTGTTTTACAAATTGCGCAAATGTATATCTAGCACCAAATTAGCCACTGCATCTGTTAATGTATTCATATGTCTGGGTATGTGTTGATATGTAATATAGTCAAAGTTCCTTTCCAGTAAATGAATACGCAGATACAGATGTAAAATGGATGGGTTTCTGACTGAATAATGACCATTAAGTTGTGATACTACAAGTTGTGAGTCTAGATACACAAGTAATTCATGGATACCAAGGTTTACAGCCTCAATTAATAATTCTAACACAGCACTATATTCTGCGATGTTATTTGTAGCACGTCCCAGACACACACCTTGCAGGTTAACCAACTCACCAGCAAGATCGTAGTTTACCCAGGCTGCCGAAGACAGATTCCTAGTACTACGGGAGGCACCATCCGCGAAACCAACAAACGGATGGATGGACATCTGCACAATCAGGAAGACCCGATCAACAGAAAGATGTTTACATCGCACACCACACCACACATGCACACAAATGAATATACACACCTATGTACACTATGCTTGGAAATGAGTTTTATTTTTATGCAATCTTAAAACACAAACTATGCTTGAAAAGGATGGGCATGCCCCCAGCATGGTGTCTCAATTTGAGGTACATACCCCCCAAGCTTCAGTCCATAGGAAATGGATTAAAGATTGAAAAATATATTTGAACTAAATCTATCAAAACTCGAATTGAACAGGCTCGTGTTTCATTATCTTAACAAGGTTGACACACTTAAAAGAACTGTCGTCAAAGCTGCTTGTTTCATTGTTTTAAGAGCTTGACACAAGAAGAGGAACTATGCTCTGGTGAGCTCGACAGAGGAGGCTCAGGAGGGAGACGATCATATACATTACACTCTAGACAATCTGACATTGCCCCCAAGCTAGGCATGAACGAGGAACGATGATGTCCATCACTCCAAGGCAGCTCCTCAAGAGACATTGTTTCTACAATGGCTTCATTAGAAGGAAAAATCTCTTTGAGAGGATCAGGCGAATCAGCCTGACCGAGCCAGGAAGATTGAGAATAGATGTCTAAAGCCATGCTCAAGGGAGCATGCTGAGGAGGGGGAGGATCAGATGCGGTGACGATTTCACAGTAGCTAATCTCTACTGGAGTTAAGGGCATCTGTTCTCCAAACTCAGTCACCTGCTCAGGCGTAGGGATGAGCCATGGGTTGTCAGACCTAGAGATCATGTTAATTTGAGCGGTGTGCGGTGGTGGTGCGGGAAAAATACCCATGAGGATGGGGTCTTTGAAGAGACCGGGTCCCACACTGTCAGGGGGATTTGGGATCTGATCCACGTACAAAACATTGTTCTCGGAGGTGGAGGTGAAGAAAGACAACTGATCCACCGTAACGATTTTGCCCTCGTGAGGGAACTTAATAAGTCGAAAGAGGGTGGACGGCATGCATAACATGGCATGAGTCCAGCTGCGGCCAAGAAGTATATTGTAGTTAAGCTTAGCGTCAACCACTTCTACTTCTACGTTGACTATCTTCCCCTGTAAAGTAATCGCTAGACTCTCGAGAACACCCAAGGGTTTGGATTCCCGACCATCGAATGCCTCTAGGGCATTGGGAGACGATGAAAGGGCCGGAGAGCCAATGGCCTTCCAGCAAGTGGACAACATGACACAGGTAGAAGCACCTTCATCCACAACAGCCCTATGGATGTTAAGACCGTTGATCCCGACTTGAATAACAAGAGCGATCTGATTCTGATGTGGAAGTCGGGGGGTGAAATTTTCTAAGTCAAAGGTGAGAAGACTAGAATCAGCAGGATCGATTCCACCGATCGCAGATAATAGAGCTTTCCGTTGTGAAGGAAAACTTTGAAGAACTTCCAATGCAGACATGGCAGAAGGCACCTGTGCCAGATCCTCAACAATACTATAGTGCTGAGCGGCATGGGCATTCGGATTGTTGGAAGACTTTCGTAAAACACCTTTAGAAGGTGGCCTCACAACAGGTTCAGCAGTAGGCTTCTCAATTTCCAATGAACTGGAGATAGGTGGGGGAGGTGGACCATCCGCAACTGCCTTCCCCGGTGCCTGACGCGATTCGTTGTAATCCTTCGAACGCGTGGCAATAGAGATAGGTGCAACACCATTCATCATAAAGACCTAGGACCCAAATGGTGCAGATGGTGAAGGTTGTTCAACCATCTGGGTCTGCTGAGATGGGAACGGTTCTTTAAGAACTATTGGAATTCCTTTGGAGCCTTTTAGAAGTTGACTAACTTCAGATCGTTGTGGACAATATTTTGTATAGTGATCTCCTTCACAAATGAGGCAAGGGTACTTTGGTTTGCGTTGGGAACCATCCTCGGTACGAGGTTTGGACTCTGGCTTTGGGGTGTCGGATTTAGGTTTTCCTTTGCCCTTCTTTTTCCCTTTGGAGGCTTTCTCCGTAGGATTGGCCTGAACGGCATTAACCTCCACAGTTTTTCAAGAATCGGTAGGGGCGGGAGAAGAAGAATTATTGGATGAGTTGGACTTCTGCTTCCCATTCGAATATTTCTTCAAATTCTGAGACACGGAACCAATAACACCATCCACCGCAGGGGTAGGTGAAGCTTTAGAGGTTCCAGACTGTGGAGCATCAAGAAAAATATCATACAGCGTGCCAGACCGTGAGTATACCAGATCCAGATATTGAGCACGCGCTATGGCTTGTTCTTCAGTCACACATGCTCCCATAGCAATATCTTGGGCCATTTTGTTGACGAAGGAGGTGGTGAACCAATGAGTTAGTATATGATCAGGTATACGGAACTTGATCAGTCTACGACGACGTCGCCACTCATGAATGTGATCAGAAATGTGGGTGGCTTTGTCCTGCTTCAAAGAATTCAGGAGGTGCGTCCCGGATTCGTAGCGAACCAGTAACTGAAAGTGAGTCAGAAAAGCCATGGCTAACGTATTGAAATCTTAAAAGATGCCACGGGGTAATTCAATATACCACTTAGCTTCAGTGCCAGTCAAAGTGCGCTGGAAGAGGCGTAGATGAACTGAATCGTCCACCCAAGAGTTGGACGAACACCAAAGATGGTAAGTCATCACATGAGCTTGGGGGTCCTCCCCAGCTTTACCCTCAAACTTGGGGCAATCACCGGACACCTTGGTAGGAACCGGAGGCCAATAGGGATTATGCATAATTGGATCATTCGTTAACTTCGAAACATCTGGTAACTCCAGGGTAGCCAGAAACGGAAATGGTGGATTGGACGACATACCTGGCCCTGGATGAGGACCAGTACCTGTACTCCATGCTGGTTGGGAATATCTTTTCTCCCATGGGTTCTGTCCGGCAAGATTCTGACCGTAGGGGGTATAGGTGGTATAACCAGCCTGATTCGGTTGCTGGTAACCAACGTACGGGGGTTGATAACCAGAGTATGGACCCTGATTATGAGTCGGCCCTGTGTAAGCAGAATTTGGATTTGGCTGCTGAGTATAGGTATAACCGGGTTGTTGAGGGCGATAGTTAGAACCTTGGGGCTTGCTATAATTCGGTCGGTATTGACCATGAGAATAGTAGCCGCCTTGAGGTAGATTCTGATTGTTTTCTTATGCATAATCAGATGATTATATATATATCAATTTAGATTATATAAAACAAATCTATGATTATGTATCAATATAGATTATATAAAACAAAATAGATTTGTTATTGGTTATATTTTGTTTGATACGAATTTTTAATATAGAAGGTAAGATGAGATGCCTATAAAAATTTACAATTAATAATATAAATGAATATATTGAAAAATAAAACTAATATATTGTTTGTTATATATTGAAAAATAAAATTTATATATTGTTTATTTTAATAGATCAAATTTAAAAATAAAACATTCTCAACCATAAATATAAATATATATTGATTATTTAACTATCAATATGTAAAATATATTATAATGTATAGCTTGAGCTACTTTAATGGTTAAGAGTATGTGTTTCTTTTAAAATCAGGAGTAAAATAATGTACTTTAATTGTTGTCTTTTATCCCACAAACAAGATAATAGCATACACGGATTTAGTGGCATGGTTAAAAGCATGTGTTTCCTCCTAAAAGGTCACATTCTTCAAAATTAGAAAGAATAAAATAATGTATTTTAATTATCAAATAACTAAGAAAAACAAATTTCTTATGCCACAAACAAATAATATTATACACCAATTTAATGTCTCAACATTACTAGATTCATAAAGTAAAATTGTTTTTCTACCAAACCTAAACTATCTTTCTTAAATATGCTGTGAAACTAAAATTAATTCTCAAATCATATGTTTATTGTCATATGTAATATGCTGGGAAACTAAAGTTACTTCTCAAATCATATGTTTATTGTCATAGGTTTATTTTAGGTAATTAAATTTTTAAAAAATATATTATGAGACTAAAATTTTCTTATTAATTGTTAAAGATATTTTTTCATGAACTAGAGGAAATGTCCGATCATTGCACAGTTCCACAATACCATGTCATAAGTGGGCAGATTGTTTTACATCCAATATTCAAGCCAAGCCAGCTAATAAGCCAGTTAATTTAAGCTTCTGTTAATTATATATTTCTTTTAAAATATGGAAATTTTTTTCATAAAAAATGTTATATATATAATTTTTTTAAATAAATGTCTTTTGGATTTGAATTAATTACATCATTTAAACATAAGTGAAGCAAATGTATTTGGCGATTCCCAGATCATCATAAATGCAATTGTGTCCGACTCTTCAGCTTTGGACTTAAAACTCGCAAGGCTGATAGTCAGAATTAAGGGCTTGGAAAACACTTTTTAGAAGCTGAATTTCTACCATGTGTTGAGAACTAACAATAAAGAGGCGGACATTGAAGTCAATAAAGCTTCCCTCCTCTCTTCTGGGATCAAGATGAAAGATGAAGAAGAATCATGGGAACCCATTCCATAGGCTAAATTGTTGTCATGTTTTATTGTTTACTCTTAAGTCAATTTGTATGTATCTTCAAATTGGGAAAAATATCTGAAATCGAATCCATACTAACATCACTAAGGAGAAGAATTCCAAGCATTAGCTCCACACTCATCCTTAGTGGTGAGGTGCAACAGGCTATAGTCCTTCTCAATGTAATCAGAATTTTGCATTTAGGCCAAGTTTGAAATAATATTCCATAACCGTTACTGTAAAAAAAAATATATATATTTGGTTGAAGTTTCTAACTATCTCATGAATTATCATGTTCTGAGAATAAATCATATTAGAAATTTGAAAACTTTGACCAAATTCTAATAACATAATTAATCAAAAAAATATTTAAAATCTTAGATCTATATAATTCTTCTTCTAATTTGGTACTCCCTAATATAGCTCAGTAGCGCAAGCCTAGGTGAAGCTTGACATGATGGAAAGGTTTTGCTTTGGCTACTGATATCATAAAAGTAGCTAATCAAGCTTTTCAGTTTTCAATACGGATAAAGAAAGAAGATACGGATTGGATATAAAAAAAAGAAAGAAAGAAGATACGGATTGGATATAATAAAAAGCAGCGGATCAAGCTTTTCAGCATTGAACACGGATAGAAAAAGCAGCTTACAGATTGGATAAAGTTGTGTGGGTGGCCACGAAAGCTTCTGCCAACCAGGGACAAAACAAAGCTTCCCACTTTTTTAATCCAGTAAATATTCTAATATGCTTTCGAAGTAAAAGCATGCATTTTCCATATCCAACACCCATAAAACCCCTATGATATTGTTATTCAGTTTGAAGCGATCCACACCATATATTGCGTAATTCGCTTCGTTTTTTTCAGGATTGATGAGGGCGATAAGGTTCAAATGAAACCAGGTTCCCTTCACTTCTGAAACATCCAATTCGAAGTTGCATGCCTGCGCTGAAGGAAAAATGTGTCACAGCATACAGACCACTTCCATCAGTTTCGCACTGTGCAGTGACTTTGCCGAATTGAGAATGAGCTCCACAGTGTCCAAAGAGGTTTCAAAATGGAAAATAAGCTCTTTGGACACTATGGAGCTCATTCTCAATTCTCAATTCGGCGAAGTCACTACACAATGTGAAACTGATGGAAGTGGTCTGTATGTTGGAGTTAAAGAATTTTGTGCTAGAGAAGTTTCGTAAGAGTATATGGGGAAAATAATTTTCACCTTCAATTTTCTTGCCATAAAATAGTGGTGGAGCTTCTCTTTTTTAAATCTTTGACCCCAAGGGTGGAATACTTGAACTCTTAATCTCCTATGTCTTTATCTTGATTGTAGGATAACATTATTTGTATTTAATGTTGCAGGTTTTTGGGACTTATACTTTTCCTTAATGTTTCCAATTGCTTCTTCTTTGCTGCCAATATCTACACACTTAAAAACAATGTTAGATTCATAAAGATAACCATATTGGCTCTTGTCATAATGTTCCTTTAAGAGAACTTTCATTTCTTCATCTTTCTCTGCGGACATAGTTTGTTGATTTGTGTCTTCAACCTCTTTAATTAATTACGTTGCTGCAAACATGTTGTCATGCATTTGATTTGTATATGGAGATAGGATTTTCTTCTCACCGAACAAAAAATCATCAATAAGATGCTTTTCATGCATCAGATTGATCCACTCGTCATGAGATACATAGTTCTCATCAAAATTGACTTTAGGGGAAGATTTCTTCATAAACGGTTTTAGATTCTACATTAGTGTTGTTTCTTCATTATCGTGTGTTTCAATGTCAATTACAGACACACATTCATCATCCATCATTGCAGCTTCAATGTTTTCAGCTTCAGTTTCACACTCAATTATGAGACTAAGAGTACAACCATCATTTTCAAGGACAATACTTTCATCATTTCCAGCCTCATTCAAATTGTACTTCATTTCTAAAATAATCTCACAATACTTTTGCACTCTAAATCTCACCATATTCATGTAGTATACTGAATAACATGCTTTCATATAATGGAATTGTTATAAGGTGTAATGTTGATGCATCTGTACTCATCATGGTTTGATTTAGCAAAATCATCTTCAACATAATTTAATAAATCTACCTTCCATAATATTTTTTTTGATTTCAGTTGTCCAGCTTTAATAATTCATACCCGAAAAAGAGGGTAGATCCGGCATTAACCTCTTAACGATTTCATCAAATTCCATATATGTATTATGATCCTTGACATGATCACCTATAGGTCCATTAACGTCAACATGAAACTCTTCCCCAAATTCAGCTGAAAAATATATCGCACTGGTCTCTTGATGCTTTCTCCTTGTATGTTTTAGTTTTCTTTGAGATTGTTTCAATCTCCTTTGTTGACCCATTACTAAACATGCCACCAAGCCAAATTCAATAGCCTCTAAACACTCCTCATATGCATCACATAGTCCATTAGATCACACATGGTTACAGAGCTCCTTAGCTCTTTATGGATCCACTAGACAACAACTTAACGCGTTGAAGAGATCGAAAAAACCACAAGAAAACCAACAATTCGTGGCTCTTCTCTATGCATATTTTCATCCAATCTCATTACACAATTTCTTTCATTGTTTTACACGGACTTTGTAAAATAGCCACACCACAATCAACGCAACAGTGACAGGATTTCTCTCGACCTCGTCACAATGATAGGATTCAAGGAAATGATTATGATGTGCCACTAAACACTCAACAATTCCATAGTCTCAGCTCAAATATTCTTCAACGACACTGGACTCACAACTAGAAACAAATTGAACTGAACCAGAGAACCACAAACCAAAGAGAAGGGACAGGCTTCCCTCTGCGCCACAAATTCTGGTAAGGGATGGCATTATTGACCTCTCGACCTCGTCTCAATGTGCAACAAATCTTTCGCCGGATGCGGCTGCGGAAGAGAGTTAATGAGCCTTGGGCTCTCGCGCAGCTCCCAACGCTGCACACACGCCGTGCCCACATGGCCCATGGCACTACACTTGTTGGCGTTATTAATACGCCTCGATCTGAACAGAGCTGTAGTTATTACACCATCGCTCTCGGGTATATGGTGATGGTTTTGTGGAACGTTTGCAATATGGAGGGAGTGCAGAACGATGAGGGCCATGGAGGACCTCTGAACCCTCTAGACACTGTTTGTTCGCCCGGATGTGCCAATTCCAGCTGCAAGACGCAGACAGGACGCCGCTGCAGCATTCTCGCCTGTCTGGAGACCATCCCGGGCGTTCATTTCTCCAACAGCCCCTTCTGCCGTGCTTCGGCCTCAATTGGAGCTACAACAGTGCTCATTGCAGGTAATTTGGCTCCCTCTGGTCTCAATTTGCATTCTCGGGACAATTTCTCCTCTCGCAATCGTATTTCTGGTTATATTGCTTCTCCGTCTGGTTGGCATCACCCTGGTGGCCTCCTCACCATTTCTCAAGCTCCTCACCCTCTCCTTGGCAGTCCTCGCACGCGCCACCTTTCGTTAGCCATGCCACGCCTCAGGCAGCGCATGCGCTGCAGAAGGGGCACGAGTCGAGGTCTTGCTCATGAAAATCCTCCTTCCCCGCTCTCTGAACTCAGCTCGTCCTCTGAGGATGATGCTAACACGCCCCCGCCTGCCTCTTGCGGTGGTGGAGGCAGAGGCAGGGGCAGAGGACGACGTGTTGTGAATTATGTTCATGCAGGCAGAAGTCGAGGCCGCGTTCGTGCTACGAGTTCTGGTGATTTCCCCTGTCAGCCCCCTCCCGCCTCTGAGCCTCCTGGTCTTGGCCGTCCTCCTGAAGCTCTTGCTCATTCCAGTCAGCCACCCTCCGACTTCTCTGTCCCTCCCAGTCAGCCCAATCCACGGGATAGTCGCTTTCGGGGCTCTACTATCAGACAAACTACTCAGAATGCTGAGCTCCGATTCCACTGCACCTCCTTCGACTCCATAATCACCGCCTTCATCTCTGTCTCTCTCCGTGAGGAAATCCCGCACTTCTCCGCCCCCTCCCCTCCCATTGACCATCGCCCCTCTCCCCCTCCTCTCACGGAGCTGCGTTCTGAAGCTGACAACAAATATTTGAAGACTGACAGCCATGCAGGAAAGGAGGACAGTAGCGAGGAGAATGAATATGCATGCAGGATTGAAGAGGAACCAATGTCTTCTGAGCACGAGGGCTAAATCCCCTGGCTCATTCACTTCTGGTTTTTTTGAGTTTTGCTGTTTCAACTGCTCCACTGATGAGCAGTATGATGCTTCTAGCTTTTATATTGCTGTTTACATTTTATGTATAAACCTCTGGTCGGTTTCCCTTCCAAGGGCGGCCCAGTACACTATGCTTAATGGGTCGGTTTCCCACTCTGGGCGGCCCAAAACAATCAAGAACAGTGCTGACAATCAGTCCCAGCTAGCTGGCTCACACAGCAGCAGCGAGGGTAGTTTTGTAACAGTATTTTTATAAATTAATAGATTTAGTCTTATTTAGAAAAAAAAAAATGTGCAACAAATCTTTGTGAATTGATCCATGAATCGAATTGTCCCTTCGACCACCACTAGAAATAACTTCAAAGACCACAGAAGTATAGCATTGAGCCTAAACTGCCAACATATCTCCAATCAAACAACACTCCTACCTGCTATATGTTGCATAATGGATGACAGCTCCACACTCAATTAGAAACATGCACTCAACCTCCCACATTTACGTCACATATGATGGAAGTCTTCTCAAAATTTGAGCAATAGATAAAAAAAAATGACAATAACCTATGCTTTCACAAGCATTGGGTAGCCTGCAAAACTTTATTATGGAATGCACAACTTTATGTCCACCAATAATGGGCAAAAAAGGCACAAGTCAGCTTTGCCTACCTAATAAATCATAAAGCCAGATAAAGATCATGAAGCTAGATAGTAATGTTTGTCCTGCCTAAATATGCACTGAAGGGAAATTCGTTACATTGATTCTCAAGGAATGAATGAACCATTGGAGTGGAGAAACACCTACGCCAAGGAAATATATGGGAAATACACCATCTACACTTATACATTAACCTTTAGGAGGATCCATTGCAGCTCAACTCAACTTAACGAAGCTTTCTCATTGTGTGGAATGAGGTGGTGGGGAGAAAAATCCACACAATGAAAGCTCTTTGCACTCAACATACAATGATGAGTTAATTGTGGTGTGTCATGTCCAAAATTATCAAGGAACTGCAGAATATAACTAAGAAGCAAAATTCCCAAAAAACACCCTAATTCATCTGGTCAAAAACACAATGTATTATAGGGATGGAGTACATGTCTGATATTTGAAAACAGTATGATCCATACCTCAACACTAGGGCACTAGAATCAAATTATCATATTCAAGCTAGGGGTTTAATCAGACCTCGACTCCCACCATACTTAGTATGACCAAAATATTACATGTCGATAAGCTTTTATATGTATGACAATTCATGGAAAAAAATCACACATAACTGGAGTTTGAAAGCAAGGTGCACGCAGGGCAGGCACATGGAATCACTATGCTAATTTAATTATTAAGGCAAGCATGTGAGAAAAAATAATTCAATTAAATAACATTTCTTAGCAAGAACCAAAAGAAATGAAGGTCATGTGTGTTGATGAGAACGAGAACGAAACCCTCATCATCTATGTAATTCCAAAAAATATGTAAAATTATTAGGGCACATATATGGATCTAGATAAATAATAATGGCACAAACTCGCAAGAATTGAAAAAAAAAATGGAATACAGAATTAATTCGATTACTTAATATTGATTTGAGAATCAATACATAAAGAAACTAAGTTAAGCTTAGTTATACATGCAATAACGAAGGCTAATTAAAGCTAACTAAAGCTAAGTGTGTTTTATGTTATGTTATCGTGCAGATGCACCACATGCAATAATTATAGTTAACTAAATAAAGATATGTGCACACCACATGTAAGCACTATATTTAACTAACGTTAACTAAGTGCACGTCACATGCAAGAACTAGAGTTTAACTAAATCTAATTAAGGCTAACTAGGTTCATGTACACCAACGCCCCCCACCCTAAGCATGACTTGCGTGATTTGGATGAATCAGTCTAATGCTGACCTGAATGAATGAAACAAGGGATATAGATTCATGTTTAGTGTGATAGATGTTATGTCTCGCTCATTTCAATATGTGATGTGAAATGAATGACTCCTGCCAACAAGGCCACTTGAGGTACACAGGTACAATGCATGAAAAGAGGAAAGAGGGAAAACCTAGTGGGAAGAAACCCACCCCCCTCAAAATATAATGCAAAAATATAGAAAATACAATTGCTAGGGAATCATGTCCTTCACCCTGATACAATCTCAAAGAAATTGAAACTTCTTCTCAGTGAATGTATTTGTGAATATGTCTGCAATCTTCTCATAACTGGGACAGTATTTTAGATCGATGATACCATTATGAATCATTTCTCTAATGAAGTGCATGTGGATCTTGATATGTTTGGTTTTCTTTTTGTTGCACTAGATCTATGCAAAACTTTAGTGTACTCTGATTATCACACCATATGATAGTGGACGATGGACATTGATACCAAGCGCAAAAATGAAATGTGGTATCCAAATGGCCGAAACAGTGGCATTGATTGTTCCTTTATACTCAGCCTCTACTGATGACAAACATCCTGCTTCTTAATTGACAAATAAATTGGGTCGAATCCCAAACTAAGTACATAACCGGAGGTGGACTTGTGATCAACGTTGTCGCCAGCCCAATCTAAATCTGTGAACCCAATGAGATCCAAAGAACAATTTGTTGCATAATTAATCCCATAGGTGATTGTCCCTTGGATATATCGAAGGATGCACTTTGCATCTTTCCAATGTAACTCATGTAGATCTTTCATGTATCTGGAAACTTCTCCTACGACATATGAGAGATAAGGACGAGAGTGAGTGAGATAAATAAGACTCCCCACAAGCTAACGGTACAATATGTAATCAACCAATGGTGTGCCTTTGTCATTCTCAAGCTTTATCCCTAATAAGAAAGGCCTGATTATTGGATTACAGTCACTCATTTGAAATCGTGCCAAAATATCTCTAGCATACTTTGGTTGAGAAATGGTAATCCCAAAACCACACTAATTGATCTCGAGTCCAAGGAAAAAATTTAGCAATCCCATATGTGTCATAGAAAACCACTTATGCTATGCAATTTTACTCTCAGCAATGGCAGAAGCTCTACTTGTTATCAAAAGATCATCTACGTAGAGTACTATTATCAACAAGGAGTCAATTTTCTTCAACAAATAAACATTGGAATCATATTTTCAACGTAAAAAAATTTGAGATAAAAAATAGGAATCCATCTTTTCATACCTTGCTCTACGTGTCTTCCTGAGGTTGTAGAGATATTTCTTTAGCTTACATACCAAAGATGAATTTTTCACGTATCCTTGTGGTTTCTCTATGTATATTTTCTCCTAAAGGTCGCCATGAAGAAAGGCATTCTTCACATACATATGATGCACCTTCCATCCTCTTGTTGCTACAATGGAGGGAGCTAACCAAATGGAATCCATTTTTTCCATTGCATCAAAAGTATCATCATAGTCAACACCATGTATCTGCTAAAAACCTTTCACCACCAACCATTCTTTATATTGACTAAATTGGCCATCTGTTGCTTTCTTGGTTCGATAAACCCAATTGCACTTGACAAGTTTATGATTGGAAGGTAGCATAACTAGGTCCCAAGCCTGGTTCTCAATGAGAGAGTTGTATTCCTCATCCATATTTTCTTCTCATTTAGGATTCCAAATTGCTTCTGCGTAATTTTTTGGATCATATGCATGCATCATATAAGCGTGCATAGGCATGCATGGCTCCGTAGTTGAGATTTCTTGTGGAGCTTCCAAGGTATAGTGGTAGGATCATCTAAGAGATCACTCATGTTGGGTCATTTTTGTCTTGAAGGTGGTCGAGAAGCTTCTGAACTGCATGAGGAAATATTATGTTTATGTTCAACAACTAGTGGTCCAATAAGTGTTGACGAAAAGGCTCATCTAGATCAAAATTTTAATCTGAAGTATCGTTTGCATACTCATCAATTAGTGGTGAGCGAAACTTTGTAACAAGTTCATCTAGTGGCGCATGCAAAGCATCTTCTTCAAACTTTACACTCCTTTCGATAAAGAGCTCTTCAGTGTAGATATCAAGTAATTTTTACCCATTGACTTTATCATAATATCCAACAAACATTCATTCCTTTTTGTGGGGCTCCAAACCATTTCTCTTCTCTGTAGGAATGTGGGCCCAATCTTGATATCCGAAAATGCAGAAATGACTGACTTCAAGTTTCACACCAGTCCAAGCCTCAAAAGGTGTTTTTATAGTAACATATTAATGAGGATATCTATTCTGGATGTATGAGGCACAATTGATATCTTCAATCCACAATTTTGAGGGAAGAGATATTTCATGCCACATGCAACTGACCATCTCTTTCAAAGATATATTCTTCCTCTCAGTCGCCTTGTTTTACTATGGATAGTAAGGAACTATATGTTACAACTATATTCCTACTTCATTACAAATATTATGGATATATTTGTTGGCATATTCCTTTCCATTATATGTGCATAGGATATTGATGTATTTTCCATACTGATTTTTCGCATGTGCTTTGAAAATATTTAGATGTTGAAAAACTTCGGACTTGAGTTTCAAAAAATAAATCCAAGTGAATCTCATGTAATCATCTATAAATGACAGCACATATTTTTCTTTTCTAATTGAAGGTACTATAAATGGGCCCATGATATCACTGTGTACAAGCTCCGAAGGTGAAGAGGCTGTCCATGCATGCCCCTTCTCAAACTTGTCTTATGGATGATTTCCAACAGCACATCCATTACAAACACCATTTGAAAATTCAATTGTAGGTAGTCCTTTAACCATTCCCTGCTTGCTAAGTTTTTTCATATCTCTAAAATTCAAGTGGCCCCAAATCTCTCATTCGAAATACTACTTTCTTCATTTTCATGCATAAGTAGCAAAATAGAATTTGGCCGAGGAACTATCTTAAAATATATATAAATGAGATTTATCATTTACCTTTCGAGATGGAATATTCAAGATGGTTTTCATATCACAAATTCTCAAAAAATCCAAGTTAAATCCCACTTTCCTTCCAGTACTAGTGTGTGTCATATGATACACTGAAAGAAGATTCACATAAAGCCTTGAAATATGCAAGACATTTTCAAAACTTCCATCTTCAAATTGCACTCTTCCTTGTCTAGTTGCTTCAATTGTAGAATTGTCCCCAATGAGAATAGGAGGTCTTGAATATGCATGTAGAGAAGAAAATGAAACTCCTAAATCAATGATCCAATATTGTGGTGTCGAATTAATGTCGATCAAAGCATGACCATTACCCCTTGTTTCTAATGGTTTTTCCTTCGTCTTCTTCTTGGCACTTTCTGGAATGTGATGACCAAGGTTATTTTCTTGAAGAGTCTTTTCCATCAGAACAATAGTATGTTTCATGCAAGAGGATTCAGAATGATGGCCTCAGTTAAAAAAATCATACTTGGAGTTTCCTCTTTTTCCCTTCTTACCCTTGGAGTTGGAAGAGCCATCTGGAGGTTTTGGATTTCCTCCCTTTTTTGGATTTGGATCTCTTGCCTTTCCTCTTCCTTTGGATTGTTGACTTCGTTTCGAGTTGGCCTTCACGTTTTCATGCATGGCAAGTGCATGTGCATTTGAAGACTTTAATGAACCCATATTGATGAGCTTATCCTTCTCATGAATGAAAGACAATAAATGCATCAAGTTTGGGCATTTTCAATTTATCTCCAATTGCAAGTCTAATTGTATGAAATGTAGAAACAAAAAAAACATATTCAGGACCTAATTTAGACAAAATAGAAAGTATCAATTGACCTTCCTATTTTGATTTATCGATCCCGCAATCCTATAATTGTAGAAGCAATGATTTTAATTTCATAAATAAATCCTAAATATTCTCAAAGTTGTTTGGATCTACAAAATTTAGCTCATTTTCGAGAATATGAGCCTGTATCTCATCCAACTTTTAAACCAAATTCTCCAAGGTTGTCCAAACCTCATTCGGAGTGTTGCATGTGTCCACATGGAAATGCAATGCTAGAGATATGGACAACAATAGAAGACCAAAATCCTAGTCCATCCTGTTGAAGTATTTGGATTTTTCAATAGTGGAATTTGGTTCAACTTTTGTATCCATAACTATCTTATACAAGCCTTTTCCTTTTAGGTGAAGCAAAATCTATGGCTTCCATTAGAATTAGTTATACGGAGTGAGAATAGCTTAGTATGGAAAATCCATACTTTCACCTTGCAGTTGTAGAAATAATTGCAACAATTCTCTAATATTTTGATCTACAAATCAAATCTCCCAACAATTTCCAATTATTTGATCTTCAAACCTGAAAAATATAGTTCATGCACCTTCTTAAAATCCTTGTAACGCTGATACCATGTAAAATTATTAGAGCACAAATATGGATCTAGCTGGAAAATAATGGCCCAAACTTACAAGAATTGAAAAATAAAATTAGATAGAAATGAATTTGATTACTCAATATTGATTTGAGAATCAATACATAAAGAAACTAAGTTAAACATAGTTGTACATGCAATAACTAATGTTAATTAATGCTAACTAAAGCTAAGTTTCTTTATGTTATGTTAATGTGCACATGCACCACATGCAAGCACTAGAGTTAACTAACTAAATCCAAGTTCACACCACATGTAAGCACTAGATTTAACTCACACTAACTAAGTGCACATCATATGCAAGAACTAGATTTCAAGTGAAGCTAATTAAGGCTAACTCGGTGCATGTACACCAACAAAATATCCTACTCAAGATTTGTGTTAGATCCCACATAGCTATAAGTATTTCAATCATTGAATCCATGGAGTCATCAATTGTGTTGTCTATGGACAGGTTCAGTAATTGTGTTCTATATGGAAGAAATATGTGAAGTTCATATATGAAATTTCCATCCCGCTTGTGAAACGCACGCTCAATAGAAAAGGTTAACACAAGTGGTGGTTAAAAATTGTTAAAAATATCGAACGAAACTTATATATTGAAAACTAGTAGCTCACAAATGAGCAAGCTACACCTGGAGAATACCCAATAAAATAATGCTCTACTCATTAATCATTAACATCAAGAATATATAATTTTACATGAGAATAGGAGAGTTATAAGTAACACCTAGAAAATAGGAACTAATTCCTAAACTAGGATACATGCACAACTAATGAACAAATTCTCTCCAACAATACACATTATCATTAATTCCAACACACTTCCCCTCAATGGATAAAAGGTTCACTAGTACTCCTAACATCTCCCTAAATAATTCAAATTAAATTCTTCCGAGGGCTTGGTAAAAATGTCTATACATTATCACAAGTATTATAGTATTCATTATAAATTTATTTTGACTGAACCTTCTATCTGACAAAGTGAAACTGTGTATCAATATGCTTTGTGTTTTTGTGAAACACGGTATTTTTTTCAAGTTTGAATGAGCTCTTGTTGTCACATATGATAATTGTTGCATCATTTTGTTCTTCTTCGACATCATGGAGAAGTCTCCTCAACCAAATTGCCTCACACTTTGCTGCACACATTGCTTGATACTCCACTTCTGCAGAAGATGAGGATATAGTATTATGCTTCTTTTTTCTCCATGCAATGACCTCAGACCCAATGTTGAATGCATAACCTGTTATAGATCGTTTGTCATCCAGATATCCTGCCCAATCTGAATCTGAAAAACATGACAATCTAACATCAAACGAATCAGTCTATTTAATACCAAAGTATAAGGTTCCTTTAAGATACCTTAAGATTCCTTTCACTGCCACCCAATGACTCTCAAGATGTTTTGACATAAATTGGCTCAAAACACTGACTACAAAAGCCAAATCAGGTCTAGTTGTAGTTAGATAAATCAAACTCCCAACTAGTTTTATGTACAGTGTTGCGTCCACCTCCTTAGAATTATCATCATTCTGACGTTTGAAATTCTGTTGTAAAGGCACTGAGGTAGCTTTGCACTAATCCATTATGAACTTTTTCAATAATATCATGACATACTTACGCTGAGACATAAAATTTTGGATAAATTCCTCTAGACTTCAAGACCCAAAAAATAGTGTAACTCTCCAAGTTCTTTCAGCTCAAAAACCTGTGACATTTGCACTTTGATTTCTTTAATGAGCTCATCAGTGTTTCCTATAACAATAAGATCATCTACATATAAATAAATAAAAACTATTTTCCCCTTTTCATCAAACACATTATACAAATTTTGGTCGTTCTTGCTCCTCTTATAATTATGTTGTAAGAAAAATGAGTCAATTTTTCCATACCATGACCTGGGCGCCTATTTTAATCCATACAATGTTTTCCTCAAAGTAAAGATTAAATTTTTCTGCCCCTGGTAAAAAAACGCTTCAGGTTGTGTTAAATACACCGCCTCTTTCAATTCACCATTTAAGAAAGCAGATTTCACATCTAGATGGTGTATTTTCCAGTGATGTTTTGTCGCTAAGGCTATTAACATTCTAATGGTGTTTAACTTAGCTACAAGGGTGAAGGTTTCTTCATAATCATTATCTTATTTCTATGAATACCCCTTAGCCACCATCTTAGCTTTATATTTATCTATACTACCATATGCTTTAAAATTAGACTTGTATAACCATTTGTAACCTATAGTTTGTTTGCCTTCAGGCAGTTCAAGTAGATCCCAGGATTTTTTTTCAAGTATTGACTCATATTCCTCTACCATGATTTCCCTCCATTCATCATATTCACTTGCTTATTTATAATTTAAGGTATCAACAACATTCAAGATATTTTTCATGAGGGCGTAGTTGTTATACTGGTAGGTAAGCGAGTTTTCCTACCTAATCTTCTTGGTATTGGAGTGGCCTCAATTCTATTTTGATCATCCCTTAATGGAATTGTATTGATGACTATGTTTGTATCATTTGGTTCTTCCTATTTTTGTTGTTGCTGCTAGTCATGATTGTCCCTTGTTTCATCACTTCCATCTTCCACCAGCAAAGGAATGTCCCACTCTTCATTTCTTTTCTCACAGTTTCCATCATCAACCTGCTCATGGAATACTACATCTCTACTCGCAAACACTTTTTGAGTAGAAGGATTAAATAGTTTATATTCTTTAAACTTTGTACATTACCACGTTTTGTTGAGGAGTGTGGAGTACTGTGAATTGTTGAACTATCCCATGGTCCTTGAAATATTTGATGAAACCACTCTACTTGTATTCTTCTCTTTAATCTGAGCGGAGAATTTTGATGAACTTCCCTATCTGTTTTTAAACCATGCTCTTTAATTCTTTAAATTATTCAAAAGTATGACTCTTCTTTCTGAGAAAATATACCCAGGTAAATCTTGTGCAATCATCAACAAATAATAAAAATTAATATGCACATCCTAATGAACTTCTCTGCATCAACCCACATAAATTAGTGTGCACAAGCTCTAGTATATCTCTCTTCTTTCTATCTAAACTTGAGGGAAAATCATCCCTGTGCATCTTCCCAAGGGCACATCCTTCACAATAAACATGATTTTTTTAAAAACAAGGAGACCATTGACCATACCTTGTTTCTGAAGTAGCAGTATGTCATCAAAATTGATATGACCGAACCTTTGATGCCACAAATTATCTGCATTCATAATTGTTGAAGTCAAGGCTTGGTGTGGTGCACTTCTTACATTTGATTTGTAGAGACCTCCAACTCAAATTCCTGATGCAATTGGCTTCAAATAATCCAGTAGATCTTTAATAACACAGTAAGACTTAAAAAATTCCACCTTAAGATTCTAATTCATTATCATAGAGATAGAGATCAGATTATTTTTAATTCTTGGTACATACATCACATTTTAAATATGCCTAATATTACCATCAGGTAATACCACACTAGAAAATTTGGCGGAAATTCCGACGGCCAATTCGTCGCTATTCTGACACATAGTCATCGCAAGAGCGACAGTTCGAGGGTGGACAAACCGTGGTTTGTCCTGCCGTCGCAGTTCCGACGCATGTAAAAAGTGTCGCACTATCGACACCTCTTCCGTCACTTCCTAACAAGCGTCACTCTTCCGACGTCTCACAAACCGTCGCGCCTCCGATGTTTGTAAACTGTCGCACTTCCGATGAAATGTGGCTCGACGTTTGGAACATCGCTCTTCCGACGCCTAAAAGCCGTCGTAATTCCGACCCAACGTGGTCTGACGTTTTGGACGTCGCTCTTCAGACATCTGTAAGATGTCGCAATGCCGACGATATGTGGTCTGACGTTTGGTATGTCGCTCTTCCGACGTTTGTAATCTGTCGCAATTCCGACGATATGTGGTCCGACGTTTGGAACGTCGCTCTTCCGACATTTGTAATCTGTCGCAATTCCGACGAAATGTGGTCCGACGTTTTCATACTGTCTCTCTTCCGACGTTTCTAGGTTGTCGCAGTTCCGACGTCTACAAGGCGTCGGTAGACCGACGGAGGGTTCAATTTAAAAAAAAAAAATTGAAACTTTAAAAGACGAGAAACGTTGTTTTGAATATATTATATGAAGTAAAACATTCCATGAAAGTGAAATAGCAGTATGTAGAATAGTAAAGCAACAGATAGAGTACCGACGTCCATTGTTCCAAATACAAATTAAATTACCCAAAACCCTGCAACAGAGAAAAACGAATATGTCCAAAATATAAAAAGACCATCAGACCATATCAATAAACCAGCAACATAGACCATCATCGCTAGTTTTGAAGGCAGAGTGATAAAAATTAATAATTTTTTTCACAAGAGAAAAAACGTTGTTTTGAATATATTATATGAAGTAAAACAGTCCATGAAGTCATTACATTTTCACATCTGAAGATTGGAACCAAAATATCCATCCAGAAAAGTGGAAGTCCCACCCCAGACAATGATAGAAAAATACCCCATGTCACATACAGGGACATGATATAAAACCCAGTAACGGTCCACATGGAGATTATCGACAAACTGAGAAAGCATCCAAATATGCCCGAGGCATCTATAAGAAAGTGAAATAGTAGTATGTAGAATAGTAAAGCAACAGATAGAGTACCGACGTCCATTGTTCCAAATACAAATTAAAGTACCCAAAATCCTCGAACAGAGAAAAACGCTAATCATGTGAGGAGTGTGATATGTCCAAAATATAAAAAGACCATCAAACCATATCAATAAACCAGCAACATAGACCAGCATCGCTAGTTTTGAAGGCAGAGTGATAAACATTAATCATTTTTTTTTCACAAGAGTGTTTTGAATATATTATATGAAGAAAAATAGTCCATGAAGTCATTACGTTTTCACATCTGAAGATTGGAACCCAAATATCCATCCAGAAAAGTGGAAGTCCCACCCCAAACAATGATAGAAAAATACCCCATGTCACATACAGGGACTTGATATAAAACCCAATAACGGTCCACATGGAGATTATCGACAATCTGAGAAAGCATCCAAATATGCCCGAGGCATCTATAAGAAAGTGAAATAGCAGTATGTAGAATAGTAAAGCAACATATAGAGTACTGACGTCCATTGTTCCAAATACAAATTAAAGTACCCAAAATCCTGCAACAGAGAAAAACGCTAATCATGTGAGGAGTGTGATATGTCCAAAATATAAAAAGACCATCAGACCATATCAATAAACCAACAACATAGACAAGCATCACTAGTTTTGAAGGCAGAGTGATAAACATTAATCATTTTTCTTTTCGCAAGAGAAAAAACGTTGTTTTGAATATATTATATGAAGTAAAACAGTCCATGAAATCATTAAATTTTCACATCTGAAGATTGGAACCCAAATATCCATCCAGAAAAGTGGAAGTCCCACCCCAGACAGTGATAGAAAAATACCCCATGTCACATATAGGGACTTGATATAAAACCCAGTAACAGTCCACATGGAGATTATCGACAATCTGAGAAAGCATCCAAATATGCCTGAGGCATCTTAAAGAAAGTGAAATAGCAGTATGTAGAATAGTAAAGCAATAGATAGAGTACCGACGTCCATTGTTCCAAATACAAATTAAAGTACCCAAAATCCTACAACAGAGAAAAATGCTAATCATGTGAGGAGTGTGATATGTCCAAAATATAAAAAGACCATCAGACCATATCAATAAACCAGCAACATAGACCAGCATCGCTAGTTTTGAAGGCAGAGTGATAAACATTAATCTTTTTTTTTTCACAAGAGAAAAAACGATGTTTTGAATATATTGTATGAAGTAAAATAGTCCATGAAGTCATTACATTTTCACATCTTAAGATTGGAACCCAAATATCCATCCATAAAAGTTGAAGTCCCACCCCAGACAATGATAGAAAAATACCCCATGTCACATACATCAACTTGATATAAAACCCAGTAACGGTTCACATGGAGATTATCGACAATCTGAGAAAGCATCCAAATATGCCCAAGGCATCTATAAGAAAGTGAAATAGCAGTATGTAGAATAGTAAAGCAGAACAGATCAAGAAAAACACTAATCATGTGAGAATTCTAAGTAATGTTAATCTATTAACATTGCGAATAAAATTACACCGAAGTCAAAAACATTGCCTGGCCATACTCATGGCAAATTTGTCATCAAAAAATCAAAAAATTAAGAAGACTGCCCTCATACGGGGAAACCAGTCTTGAACGTTTAATTTACAAAATTCAAAAATATTACAAAGGTCCAACACAGTAAAATAATCTAAAAGCAGCCCAATTAAGTGGGCCTGCTAAGCAAGAAAAACAAATTAACCAAACTACTCCTCCGGTGGTTCCTCCACGATTCGGCACCATCCTTCGGAAGGTCCAAGATCGCTAGGTGCTACCTCCACATGCATGCCACGGCTCCCCTCCTGAAGGCCCGAATGTTGGCCGGCTTTTTCCGAGCTCAGACCCACCGGACGGGTGCATTCTTCCTCCGTTTGGGCCTCCTCGCGGAAAACCACAGTGACTAAAGCCGTGATTCGGGGGCGGTTGAGAGAGAAATTAAAGGAAAATTGTGCAGTGCACGTCGTGGGAGAAGGTGAACTAGCGGTGGGGAAGCCAAGAGCAGGGGAATCCATACGGTGGCCAGATCCTACAACCCGACCCCGCCCACTCCTAGTATTTGGATATCGACCTAAGTAATAATCACTGGACTGGCTGGAAGTCGACTCTGTTGAGGGGCTGGAGGGAGTGCGCCGGGGTTGACCTCTAGTGCTCCCCCTGCGGCAACGCATCCTATGACGCACGCGAGGCATGGGTGCAATCTCAGGCGCAGTGGGCACAAGAGGAGACGAAGAAGCAGAATTCCAATTAACAGAGGAAGACAGACAGAGACAGAACCGAGAGAAATGCAAATATGCAGCAACGTCTAGGCAGAAGTTCAGCTGGCCACTTCTCCTTATCGTCACAGTTAGCAGGCAGTGTAATCCAGCAACCGGCTTGTCTGAAAAACCATGGCTAAACACCATTTTGTCGACCCGTCTGCAATGCAATCAAAGGACGCCCATCATAATTAATCTTTGATCATTAATAATGAGAGCTAAAGGCTAGTTCAAATTGGAGCGTGCGGAATCGCTAAGAGGAGTGGAGGTCCAATCTTGAACAGTGTTAAAAATTAATTAATGCAGATTTGATGTGAAAATTTAATTGAACAGCGTTAAATGTTAATGCGATTGATATGAAATTGCCATATCCATGTCCCATCACCTTAAACGCTTATCAAATGCACCGCATTTGTTATGAGGTTGATTGAGGACACGTAAGTGTAATCGAGCTGGAGCTGATCTTGTTTGGGTCTCATGCGTTGAAATCCGGACCGAAAATATTAGAAAGTAATTTGATAGAAATTCTACAATACAAAATTGGTCATCGCCAAATGTGCTATTTTGGAACGCAAATTTGGTTTGAATTATGGTTTATCGCTGTTTGAAGTCCGGCGGGCTCGACTTAAGAAAAATTTTGTTTGATCCCATCTTATAAAATTTGTGTTGGTTTTCTTTGATAATACACATATTTATAATAAATCATGGGAATACCACACTAGTAAACATGTGGAAAAGTTATATAAATTATTGAGAACAATCATTTTTATGTAAAATATTCAAGGCGCATAACTGTAGAGAACCTAATGCGGAAAACTGCTTCAAATATAAAAATCTTGTTTAATAAAGAGACACAAAATTATGTAGTTTTAATCAATTCGGTGATTGACATGAAAGTTAACAAACAAAAGGATAGCGTAATCCAGATTTGCACCGCATGGTCAAGCCCCTACCAAAACCACGAGAGCGAATCAGGCAAAGTTAAAAGTCGCCCATATCGATCAAGCAAGAGAGGCGGAGTTTCTATTCGTGAGCCGGTATCTCCATAGGAATGCCGACACGCATAAGTGACCGTGAAACTACCGCTTAACCCGCGCTATCAAGACGCCAAAGCCCCACGCGAAGCCGAAAGCGAATCGCGAAAAGAGTCGTTGATTTGGAGAAGGGCTATCTGGACGTGGTCGACGCTAAATCCCGCGTCTTATACAAATAAGGTGTAAGGAGGATAAATGCATGACATTTGTGCTTTTGATTGGTTATTGATATATATAAGTGGGGCCGGAGTATAATGAAATTGTTTAATTAAACGATTGGCGGATAATTAGCATAAGTCTGGAGCGTGATTGTTGTAAGGCCGGGTGGTGAAATATAGAGCCGAAAGTTCATTACAAGTTATTTATTTAAAAAGAAACGTGGAGTATAAATACAAAGTGTTGAAAGTTAAACATTGGTTATAAGGATTGGAGATAATATAAAGTCGGGAATATAAATTAAAGTCCAACCATTGTGGATAGTATTTATTTATCAAATTCTATGAATTTGATAAATAAACCCGAAGAAAGAAGAAGTCAATTAAGACTCAGGCTAGAGGAAAAGAACGGGGTACACCAAGGGAAAATGCTGACAGAGCGATTATAGACACACCAGCTCTCCTTGGGGGTCCAATTTCAGTTTTGTTGCGTCACACGATGATCTCTCTTCTCTGGCATTTACTTGTATTGTTGATCACTATTCTAGGAATAAGGAGTTATTTTCTCCAAAAATAACCCTAGCCAAAAATTGACAATGCATCAAGGATATCTTTCTATGCTTCATAAGCACATTTGTTCTACTTCTAAATCATGTCTTGGAAGTGGTTGTTGTGCTGGAAATTATTCACCAGTTGGTTTCATACCAAAGTCTTTTTCACATTTTCAGCATCCAATACATGAAAAAGATAATGGTTTAAAACAGCATAAATATTTGAAATTTTGCAAGAATTGTCTGGCACACTTTGAATATGAATTTTGAAGTCAAGTGCATGATGCTGTATAGGATCAAGTGTCATTTTGAATACCAAATGTTTCACAAGAAAATTCTCAACATGCTACCCTGCAGTAAGGATTAAATGACAATATTGCATCAACTATTTCCATAATAAAAGTGCACCTCAGCCATAAGACTAAACAACTACAAATGTTGTAGATCTAATAAGACCACACAATCAAATGTATTCCACAAGGCCAATACTGTATGAAAAATGAAAAGGAGTTTGCAACCAAAAATACCTTAGGCAACTAATTCAATTAGATACACCAACCCATCAGCAAAAAGGAAAACCAACCTACTCAAAAGGCAAGCGTTTACCTCCTTTGACAAAATTTTGAGTTCCGAAACAAGGGCCTTTATTGTCTTGTCAATGCCCCTAGTAATTTGAACGGGGTTTGCACCTACTGCAACAACCTAAAAAAAAAGGTTTCATTTCAAATTATTTTCCACAAATTTAAGATACAACCATTGTCGGTTTTGTATTTCCTAACAAGCTCATAAATGTTGACAAAAGAACCAAAATTTTTTAATACCTGATAGCAATTTTTTCACTCAAAAACTATCTTAGACTCAATAAGCCCAACCCAAAACTAAAAAACCAAACACCATAAGACCCTACAAAAATGAATAGATGATCTTAATCCAGTACTATCGACAAAAAGTTATCTTTACACCCTCACTTATTAAACCCTGTGCTGTTGAATTTTAACTTCAACTGCTGCAACAGAAGGATGGATGCACCAACAACATTTTTTTTTGGAGGTTGCTTGCATGCCATCCAGAAATTTAATTCAGCATTTAAAATTCCTGCAAGTTTTTTTTGTAGACGGCCGCAGCCATATTTTTGTACAGGATTGTATTTAAATACAACAACCAGCATTAACTCAATTCACCAACCAGAAATTAAACAAACAGAAATTTACCCGACAGTTTTGTAAATTCAAAAGGAGGACACGTGGAGCATTAATATTGGATCGCATGAAATTGAAGGGAATCTGAAAACCTGAAAACCGGACCCGAATTTTTTATAGGGCACATTGGATTGAGAATTTGAGTTAAAATTAGGCAGACGTCAACATCCCATTTTGGAACGCGAATTTGGTTTGAAATTCAATCTATTCAGACTTTTGAAGTCCGACGGAAAGGGTTCTTTAATGTTTTGATAGTTTAATATATACATATGTTTTAAAAATATGTTATATATATATATATCATATGCGAAATGAAAGGTGGGCCATAGAATTTAGTTTTAATTTTATTTTTTTAAAAAGAGGGTTTATTATAATATGTTTTATATGTTATGACATATAAAAATAAAAAGGTCGAAAAAGCTTGGTAGTTTTTTTTATAGACAGTACGTAAATTTTTTATTACACAGCAGTGTGTAAAAAGTGAAAGACTGAGTGTAACTTTTTAAGTGTGTATGCACAGCAGTGCGAAAGTGAAAAACACAGCAGAGTGTTTTAGAGATAGAGTATGTTTGTTTTGAACAGACAGTGAGTTGGTTTTATGCACTGCGTTTTGTAGCAGTCATAATTTTGTAATCCTTCTCAGTGAGGAAGAAGTGTAATAGTTTTTTTTTGAGTTATTGAAGGGAATAGAAGTTTGTTTTCAAAGTATTGAAACTCTGTCTCCTGTCAAAGAAATTTTTATTTTCTCTGTGTTAGAGGAAGGGAGATTTATTCTCCATTCATTGTTCTGGAATTTTTCAATATTCCAACATGTGCAAGAACAACAGATGTTGTGGTTCCATCCCCATATAAATCATTTGTCTTTGCCGCAGCTTGCCTTACCAACTTGGCCCCAATATTTTCAACTGGGTCCTCTAATTCAACCAATAAAAAGGCCAAAACCATAGCATTGAGATACATTTCATTACACTATCAATAACAATAAAATTTGACTCAGCCATAACCCTTTCCTTTATTGTTGTGAAAAGATTTATGCATTACTCTAATGTGGCTAGTCCATAGGCCAAGTAGACCACTGGGTAAAAAATATGTTTCCTTTCACCTTTGAGTTTTCAAATTATGCCTACCAAATCTAAGACATTTAAGAGGGGGAACTAATACAATGTTAAAAAGAAAACCAGAGCACACATCTACAAATTACCTCCTTAGCTACTGTCACACCATCATTAACTATTTTCGGAGAACCATGCTTGCTCTCCAAGAAAACATTTTGCCCTTCGCCCCAAGGGTGACTCCAACAAGATCAGCAAGTTTGTTCACACCGCCTGCAAGACAAATTGACAATGCTTTCAGTAAGTGTGCAATTGAATGCCAGACCATATGCCAAAACAACCCTCCATGAAAATTAAAATAACACATTAAAATCGAATATAAGTGGACAAGGAAAGATCCACCGCAGTGAAGTTTCACGTGCAGGTGACCTTCCTTTAAACATAATTTTTTCTCTGACCTCCAATTTTTTTGTCACTGAGCCATCCTTGTTGAAGTACAACTCCTTTTCCATAGCTCTTGTATTAACTACCTTCTCTCTGTCACGTAATCTCAGAGTCCCTCTTCTGCTTGAGCGATTAAAGGAAATGGGTGAACAAACTGAAAGAGGAGACAATTGTCTGCCATAATTATCAAACATTGCACCCAACTTCTTCCCCTTTCCATTGTTACCCAATGAGGTAGATGTGGCAATTTTTGTCATACCGCCCAAAGCAGAGGCCATCTTCTCTTATGCTGAATATAGAATTACAATATCTTCATATTAGTATGAACCTTAAAAAACATGACTCCCATTGCTAAAAACCACTTTTAAGTTGTAACAGGCAAACTAAAAAACTATCGCAACTTTTGGCAACTTCTGGAGCATTAAGAGAGAAACAACCAAAGAGAAATACAACCACAATCCTCATTTTAATGAGATCGGACTATATATTTGCATTAAGATAATAGAAAGAATCATGACTATATTAAGGCCAGCACAAAACAATCTTTAACCAGTGTCTCTCGCGGCCTTCAGGTTGCCATGCTAGAGGTTGCATATTTTTAATTTAAATTCTTGACCTCTCATGCCCATCTATGAATGCATCCAATGGGATATCTACATCAAATGCTCCTTATATCCCCAAAAACAAATTCCCTACTACAAGAGCACCAGTATTGATGGATCACCCCACACCATCCCACCCACTAGAAACGGTGAAAAAGGAAACCCGAGAAACCTTCTGAAATATCTCAAGATGACTATATGGGTGGTTCTTATGAATCAACCAACCATTCATAACATGCTCATCAATCCAAACCATGAGTATTATGTGACGATATTCAAGCAGGCACTGAATCAGATTTCTGAAGCTATGTTAGAGAAACCCTAAACTCTCATTGAAAATAGGTGAAATGTGGCACCACTCAGAGATTGACATGTGCCAATTGGTACAAGTGGTAGACAACTGGCATGCTCAAACAACGAGGTGATGCAGGAATGACATGAGGGAGAAAATATCAGAAAAGCCCCAAATCTGGAGAACTAAAGCTCATCACCAACCTCAGATTGACAACTTTACATGATGTAACCTATGAAATCGTAAATGGAGAAATCATAGTAACAATAAAGTAACCTATGTAACAATAAATTCGGATTCATCCTGGGAGTGGTAATGGGAGAAATCATAGTGAACAACAAGAAACATGCAGAGTTGCTTACAATCAAATAGATGAAAAAACACACAAAAAACCTAGATAATAATCATGAACAAGCTTAATATTGAATTATGAACTGTAAAGGAACTTACAAAATGTGACATTACGAACCTGGTCAAGCACACAAGAAAAAATATCCTGGACATGACCCTGGTTGACAAGTTGTATTTCTCATGATGCAAGAGGATTTGTACCCGCACTGCCAAGTCAATCAAAATCCATCATTATCTATACAATAAATACAAGTAATTGATGTAGTATTTTTTACTCTAAGATGCATTCTTATGATAATGTTAGAACATATGTTGAAAATGTCAAAACATACCTGAATAAGCTCCTCTTCGTTTCAAGAACAATTTATTGGAGTCGCATGAACTTTGAACAAGCCTCCCACGATCTGAAAGAGTAGCAACTAAGTCAACAGTGACTTTTTTGTTGCTACGCTGGATCAAGGGAGGTTTGCTCCAAGATTAAATCGCTCCAATAAATTATTCTCTA
This sequence comes from Pinus albicaulis, assembly GCA_034641835.2. Lineage (NCBI taxonomy): Eukaryota > Viridiplantae > Streptophyta > Pinopsida > Pinales > Pinaceae > Pinus > Pinus albicaulis. Next base: position 275,719 of record JAXQQM020086657.1, on the reverse strand, counting down.
CTAAACAGGGCCAACCATGTGAAGGTGGAAGCTCTTATGGCCCCTCCCCCCTCCCCCCTCACATCACTCTCAATTCCCCAATACCCAATCTATATTTCATTTTTTACTTTCATGAGCATAAAAAAAAATATTCAATAACTAATAAAAAAACAATTCAACAAAAAGTACGCAAGGAAACATTGCAATTAATGCTTGACATATAAATAGTATGATAAATGAGTTTTTTATATAACGCAAAAAACGTTCCAAGTATGGTAACGTTTGTCTTATAATAATACAATATTTTACATTGTCAAATTTTCTTTTTTTTCTTCCTATTTTTAAAGCTCCTAATTACATCATCAATATCATCGTGCTCTGCTCCTGTTTCGTGCCTTTCAACCCGCACTGCTGACCTAGTTGCGTATTCACGATGTCTGGGCTCATCCAGTGACGGGGCATCGCCTACAAAAACAGATAATATTAAATTTTAATTGTCAGCTTTTAAATATCATTGAACTAGTTCGGTAATATTAATAAAAAAAATTGCAATGAGATTATTTACCTGGTGCACCAGTTGTCGCCGCTGACCTAGTTGCGTTGTCACGATGTCTGGTCTCATCCAGTGACGGGGCATCGCCTACAAAAACAGATAATATTAAATTTTAATTGTCAGTTTTTAAATATCATTGAACTAGTTCAATAATATTAATAAAAAAAATTGCAATGAGATTATTTACCTGGTGCACCAGTTGTCGCCGTTGGGACTGTTGCCCTGTCTTCCTCTCTGGTGGTAAGATCCTCAAGGGAAACATTCTCTATCATTTAAACAAAAAACATTATAAGGACAACCATCAAGGTATAATTAGAAAAAATTATAAGTGAAAATTAATTACCGTCACGGCCCTCACTGATAGTAGCATTGTCAGCCTGGTCCCCGCTACAATGATGCAAGAAGGTAACGAGAGATCATCTAGCATCTCGCTCTCTTTAAATCTGGTTATTTACCTCAGTTTAGTGTTGCTCCCCTCGATTAAACAAAGTTGTTAGACATTAAATTTATGGATGAAAACGAAAATACTAAGGCTAATGTTTTTACTCGCATCGTGAGACGGATAATAGGTAACGCTGAATCGCCCCGGATAATAGGGTCGCTCAATCGCTCACTTTCTGATAGCCAAAACGGAAAGCAATATTTTTATCTTCCTCTGTAGTTATTGTTCCAAAGTCATCACCCTACATTATATATGATTGTGTATTTTAATCATATCTGATAGGATTACAAAAACGTTGGAAGGCGATACAATTAATTATAAGATGTTTAGCTACTTAATTACAATTCTTGCAGCTAATTTCAAGTAGCCGCCCTGGCTTAGCTTGTGATGGCCCTTTTTTTCAATCCTAGCTTTGGTTGCCTTTGAGGTGTCAGGCAACCTAGCATCAAAAGATTGAAGTCAGATATGACGTAGCACACTTTTATTTTAGACATAAAGAAAATTAAATCTATTGAATTAAAGTTGTAATTTACCTTGCGGGTCCAGTTGGCATTTTTCCTTCTTTCTTTGCCCTTTTCTCTTTTCCGTCATGGATGAGTGCTCTCCACTCACTGTCTGAAACTGCGAGAGGACGCTCATATCTAGGGTTAAATTGCAATTGCGTCCTATAGGTGTCCCTGGTATATTTCAAATATTTGCTGGCTACCTGAGCCATTGTTGTTCTGTCCAATGTGCCGACCCCAAAAAGGGCTTCTAGATAATCTAGAAGTTTTTTTTTCAGGTTGGAATTCTGGGAATTCCACCCTGTACGTATGGTTGGGCCAAAAATTACCAACGCATGGCTCTCCAGAATCCTGTAGAACTCATTGTTTCCTACACAGAATAAAACCAAAAAAGAAGAAGATATTATCATTAATTTAAAAATAAAAAACATGATAAATATGTTTTAGATAAAGTACATAAAATAGTTAAAATATTAAAATTTACCTGGGAGTTGTACATGCTTTATAGGGACACCCTCATCGTTCACCAACAACGTGCCATTAATGGTCCCTGTGGAGCTGACACGTGTAGCTTCAGGAAACGCAATAATGTAGTTGGCCATATCAGCCTCATCATTGCCAACACGTTCAGCAGTTGGCTGGGTGTCAGCTTGGGCAGGGTGTGTTTCTTGGCTAGCACCTAAAGGAGTAGAAGGTGTACGAGAGGTTTTTTGGGCAATCTCTTGCCCTTGTGTCCCACTACCACCAACACCGGGTTCAGCAAATGCCAGAAGACGCTACATACAAAAGAACTTTTTGTTAGTTTAGTCAATTTAAAAATTAAAAATCAAACTATCACAATTCATCTCATGCAGAACAAAAAAAATATCCTTTTGACTTTTTATTATTACCTGATATCTATTTAGCTGCCTCATAAGATGTTGTATCCTCTCTTCTGTTTCAGGTGTTTGAGGCGCGTCTATCAAAGCATTAAATTCCGACCTTGCATCTCGTGCCTTTTTTTGCAACAACAACACCGGAGATAGGGATGAAGAAATCTCTTCCTCAAAGAGGGAATCATCAGGCGTACCATGGCTAGGTGTCTGCATATTTGAACAAAATTAATATTATTTCAATTATGTAAATAACTAAAATACCTGAAGATAGAGCAATGCTGGCACTTTACATGTTCTTCCGCTGGCCCCTTTCTGCGATCACCCTGTCTCGGGGTTGTTCCTATACTGCTCTGATTAGTCTGCCACATTGTAATAAAATTATAAATGTAAAAACTTGAAAACAATATCTAACTTGAAAACACAAAATGAAAACTGAAATAATTTCTAATAAGACACCGGAAGACAGAGTTAGAGTTTCAAATATACCTTGCATTGAATTCAGTCCTGGAAACATGTCATTGCACATTAAGGCACCCAAACATTCAATCCACGAATGATATATTTAAGTAGGCTTCTCCTATTCTGGGAAAACACCATACCTATAATGTATTCACTTGCATGTATAAAGGGAAAGGAAAACATGTTTTCATACAACGGTGACAAAGGCATCTTGGGGAAAGGTATCTTCACTTTTTATTTATGTTGTTCACCCACACCACTCTCGTGTTTTCACTAATCCCGTTTTGTCATTTTTGGATTCAAATTAAGTTAAGGCCTTAAGTATTTTTTGACCTTTCGGTGTAGTTTTTATAAGTGGCATGTATGGATTTTCCATTAATTCTGCACTTTTTCTCTTCATGCGCATGTTTCCCTGGAAATCAAATGCATGATTTAGTCCCATACATTCAACAAGTTGTTGAATCAACTCCATAGGAAATATCATGTTTCCTATTCAATCAAAATTTATCTCAGTTAGGGTAGGCAGGAAGGTTTTCCCTTTGTATTAATAGGGCACTTCTAGCTTGCATTTTTATTATATCTTTCAAATTTAGTGTCGTTTCAATTAGGGCATGATTTTTTGCAAATTTCAAGGTGAGAATGAACAAAGACAAATTTTTGTGATGGATGACTGTATATGACTCCATGGCCAGAGGAAAAGGCACTAATCTACTTCTTCAAATATCTATAGTTCTCATTCACCTCATACGAAGATGGTCCCTGATTTTGAGCCAAATGTTGCAGCAAAAAGTTCCCCCCCTCCATAATTTGATAGTCAATGGAAATTTCTTAAATTGATGATGGGGCAAGATTATGGAACACTGGCACATACATATGTAATGGATTCCAAGATCATGATATATGTTTGCATATGTTTATGGCAATGTTCCACCAAGTCCCCTGGAGGTGGGAGCGAGGGGACGAGGGAGCGCGGGAGCGGCCTATGCAAAAGCTCCCTACCAATTTTCAGGAAACGTGGGGGGACGTCGGGGTCATAAAATTATAAAATTTAATATTTAAAATGTAACTATATTTTTGCAAGGAATGTATATACAGTCATCATACACTTGCATCATGAAAGATAAATCATAAATGATAAAAATACAAATCGATGAATGATGAATCATATAATTGAAACAAATTTAAAAGTTAAAAGTTAAAACATACATCATACAATCATGCATGTAAGTTTGTAAGTTTGTAACTATATAATCATTAATGTAACTACTAACAATGTACAATGAAAATAAAGTTTAAGATATCATATGATATATTATATCAAGATTCAAAATAGAGTTTAAACTGAAGTTTACAACTCAAGTCTGAAACATAAAACTTAAACGCAAATAAGTTATGTCTGAAACATAAAACATAAAACATAACATATGAATATCAAATGATATCATCATAATGATAAATGATCATAAATGCTCAAGTTAATGCCCCACTAGTCTCTGCATCCAACTTCTGCATGAATATATCAAGATCAACCATGTCACCATCTGAATCAGAATCACTTGGATTCTCAAATATGCTAAGTGGCACATCAACTTTTAACACGAAACCATAAACTAAAAAGGGCGGTGAGGGGACGTGAGGGGGCATGAGGGAAACATCCCCTACAAGTCCCCAAGACCCCAGAGCGCGAGGGGGCGAGGAATCTAGACCCCTAGGTGGGGGGGCGAGACCCCGTGTAACACTGGTTTATGGAGGTGGTGGAGCAAAAAAGAGCTCAAATAGAGCTGAAATTTTTCACATAAAAAGGACTGTGGGCTTGACTAATGGTTCCATTTAAAAAATGATATCTAGACAGAGAATAAGTGTAGTATGCAAACATGCATTGAAAATCCATCTGAGTTTGCATTGTATTACTTATGATGGATTCAAATTTGGGTTTCAAAATGCCAGGTTATGGCATGATTTTGTCGAGAAACCCTTAGTTGGATTCTCATGTTGGTTTAATCTATATTTTAAGTTTGTTTTGCAATATTTGGGTGATAGTAACTCATGAACTAGGTTACCAATGTGTAACAATCATATTTCAAGAATAAAGTTGTGATTTTTTTATATTATTATTATTATCTATTAGCTACGAGTATTGATACCTAATGCCTGGAATTTTGACATCTTTATAGCATGGATAATTTCGAAAATGTTTCTAGTAATGTTAACATAATAACTATCATTACGTGTCTTCACTTTTTTCACCATAATAGACCTGTGATATGGACTCATCACACAACTTCATATGCTATGTCCCAACAATTTCAAACTGGTTGAACCTACCTCACAGTGTGGTTATTAAGGACAAGTTGCTTCATATATAACTCGATAGCATAGACCACGTTGCAGTTCTAAAAAGAATCCTCAAGTGTCAAAAAAACTTCACAATATGTTCTACTATAAAGCCTTTTGGGATACCTGAAATAATATATGTATCATTGATGACTTTTAAAGTATGAAAAGATCCAGAGGGAAAGGAAATAAATGGAAGAGTGATTCACCAATGAGAACCTAGAATTTAGCATCAGATGAGTTAGAGTCTAGGAAATTGAAACCCTATAATTTTAATTAGTGATGAAGGACATCACATAGGTAATTATATTTTCATGTAGAATAATCTGTTAATTCAAATTTAAACTACATAATATGAAAGGCATACCATAAATTTTTCCACGTAAGTCCAAACAACCTATAAAAAGGAAAAACCTTCTTTTTCCATGGGAAATAATTTACCTTTCCTTTTTCAAGATAATCTAAATCACAAAAAATATGAACTATACTGCACACATTCTTGCATAATGTGAAAGTGGAAAAGGAATACCCTACACAAGTGATGCACACATGTACATTTGAACACTAATAGATTTTTGTAGTTGAAATGTAATGCTTGTTTTCATTTAAATGTAGGGTTTTTAAAGCAAGGAGAAATAATGGTAAGAGCTCAGGGAGAATGCTGAGGGCGAATGCTGTTCTGCAAGAGCTCAGGGCGAATGCTGAGGGCGAATGCTGTTCTGCAAGAGCTGAGGGAAAATGCTGAGGGCGAATGTTGTTCTGCAAGAGCGGAGGGCGAATGCACGCGTGATATCGGACGTTAATGTAGCACACATGTACATTTGAACACTAATAGATTTTTGTACTTGAAATGCAATGCTTGTTTTCATTTAAATGTAGGGTTTTTAAAGCAGGGATAAATAATGGCTGCCAAATTAATAAGCGTTTCTTTGGGAAAAATTTAAATCTTGTATTGGGTGATGAAGATACGAGAGTATTGAATCTTGATTCTTGACATCTAGAGAGAACCATACAACCTAACACAATCCAATGGAATTGACCAAAAAAACCCAAATAGAGTCAACCCTACTATAGGAGGAAGGGCCTGCAGTAAGAACTTACCATTTTGCAAGAGCTGACGGCAAATGCTGTTCTGCAAGAGCTGAGGGAAAACGCTGAGGGCGAATGCTGAGGGCAAATGCTGTTCTGCAAGAGCTGAGGGCGAATGTAGGGCGAATGCTGTTCTGAAAGAGCTGAGGGCGAATCCAGGGCGAATGCTGTTCTGCAAGAGCTCAGGGCGAATGCTGAGGGCGAATGCTGTTTTGCAAGAGCTCAGGCGAATGCTGAAGGCGAATGCTGTTCTGCAAGAGCTGAGGGCGAATGCTGAGGGCGAATGGTGTTCTGCAAGAGCCGAGGGCGAATGCGCGCGTGATATCAGACGTTAATGTAGCACACATGTACATTTGAACACTAATAGATTTTTGTAGTTGAAATGCAATGCTTGTTTTCATTTAAATGTAGGGTTTTTAAAGCAGGGAGAAATAATGGCTGCCAAATTAATAAGCGTTTCTTTGGGAAAAATTTAAATCTTGTATCGGGTGATGAAGATAATAGAGGGTATTGAATCTTGATTCTTGACATCTAGAGAGAACCCTACAGCCTAACACAATCCAATGGAATTGACCAAAAAAACCCAAACAGAGTCAACCCTACTATAGGAGGAAGGGCCTGCAGTAAGAACTTACCATTTTGCAAGAGCTGAGGGCGAATGTTGTTCTGCAAGAGCTGAGGGCGAACGCTAAGGGCGAATGCTGAGGGCAAATGCTGTTCTGCAAGAGCTGAGCGCGAATGCTGAGGGCAAATGCTGTTCTGCAAGAGCAGAGGGCGAATGCGCGCGTGATATCAAACGTAGCTATTGCGACAAATACGAAACATTTTTATGTAGCGCGCATATAAGTTTCAAATTTTTATGTAGGGCCCATATAAGTTTGGTATTTTTATGTAGCGTGAAAATAACTGTCGCTATATCGACGACGGAAAAGGCGTCACTATTAGGACGGTGCCTCCAAACGTCGCAATGGCGACACCTAGACATTGTGTCGCAGTTGCAACGTTTAGAGTCGTCTCAATAGCGACGCTTTGGGCCATGGTGTCGCAATTGCGACGTCTTCCTTTAAACGTCGTAATTGCGACACTAGTTTAAGTGTCGGTATTGCGACACTTTTCTATAGACGTCGATATAGCGACGGTTTCGGGCGGGATGGAAAAAATTTGGGAAAATTTCCGACATTTGGTCAAAAGCGTCGTAAATAGGTGTCGGAATTTCCGCCAAATGTAGTAGTGGTAGCGCAACTTATCCTCTGAAGGCTCCAGATAAGTATTATGAAGACATTGACATATGGGTCATGGACTCTGATTGCATATGGACACGAGTTCCAAAAGGCATAGACCCGGACTATCCCATTCTTTGCGCCCCAGTGAGCACTCCCAAGCATACGGTGGCTGATAGGGAAGCTATTTTTGTGTAGGCCCCTGCCTGTCCGATCGAGGAGGAGAACCCTAACAGCAATGATGAAGATGATGAGTAACGTCTGCGTAGTTGCTCATTTTTCCACTATTTTTTGTCAAGTTCGCCCTCAAGGCTCTTTTGTAATCAGCTCCTTCATGCTATTCAGATATGTCAGCGCTAATGCGCATAATGTACTACTCGTTTGTAAGTTTTGTCTAGGCTGGTCCCCCCCCCCCACCCTCCGAGGCAGCCCATAAATAGTGTTTCAAAGGTTTGGATTGGATAAGCATAGTGTGCCAACTCAGCCTGTAGCATATGTAACTTTATGTTTTCGAAATTAATAGATTAGCTCAACTTACCCAAAAAAAAATGTTTCTACATATGAATCAATGGTGATGGTAATTAAACAAATAGCATCACCATTAAACTAATAGTTTGAAATTAATTTGAAACAAAGACAAATTTGATGACGTAGGTAACCAGAGATATTTACATTTCATATTGTAAGGAGTTCTTAATGTTTTCGATTCTATATCTAACTTTGTACGCTTCAAATGAAGTTCCCTTCCTAATTTCTCATTTAATGAATAAGAACAAATCGTAAGAATGATTAATGTGATGTATTTGAATAAGGTGCAGATTACTATGAGTCTTACATCAACCCTACATTATTGAGGATAGCATAGTAATTGAGGAACATCAAGAACATTGTACCTAGGATATTACATCATTTTTAATTTACTTTTTCTATGATTTGGAGTATATTCAATTTCTTAAAATTATGTAAAAGTGATATTATTCAAGATAAGTTATATATAAAGTTAGAATTGTTTTGAGAGGTGAGGTATTTTATAATTTAGTAGAGGAGAAGAGATGTTGTTCTTTAATATCTATTATAAGAGAGGTTGTCTTTTAATGGTACATTTAAAAGTAATGGGATAATAATTATATTAAAAAAAAAAAAAAAAGTAATATAAAAAAAAAATGTGGACCAAAAATAAAATATTAAAGTAATAGAAAATTTAAGAAGTCTAATTTTGTTTATGATTGTTTTTAACCTTGGAGATGTATAATTCCTTCATTACTTAATATGTAGTTGACATGTCACATCTAAAAATAATATTGATATCAAGATATTAATTAAATGAAAGTAAATAATTCTCAATTTTGTCTATAACTAGTAAGACAGACATGTGTAATTTATTTATTATTCAATATGGAGTTGAGAAGTGGCATCTAAAAATAATATTGATATTACAGTGATCTGCAATTCATTTTATGTTCAAGTAACAAGTGGCTTGTGAATATATATACACAAGACACATGTCACCTCAACATAAAATGAATTGCACATCACTATATATATATATATATATATATCCCAACAAAATAATGTCATAAATTATAAATAAAATAATTTTACTGTAAGTTATAAATAAAATATTTCAATGTGCATATTAAGCAATATAATTTTATATCCGCCTCATATATAGAAATAAAGTAAATAAAATAAAATATATATATATTCCCCTTTTGAGGAAAATGTGTACTTAATTCATTTTTTAATATTTTAATGTTCACTTTAAATATATAGAGAAATATAAATAAAGTGTTCTTATTCCATTAATATGTGATTTTATATATAACCAGCATAGATGCATCTTAACTTCAGTACATAAATTAATTGTTTTATTTATAATATATTTATTTATTTCTTAAAAGTATATATATATATAGTATTTTGTATTCATAGCAAAAAAAAATATTTTTATTGAGATTTTGAGCATTAAGTTCACATCTCTCCAGAAGCACTAGCTTCACTAAGCTCCCTTAGAACCTCCATTATAGCAATAACAAAAAATAGGCATTAGTGTTTTAGTCCTCTCATCAAAAAAATACTATTCTAGATTACAGAGAATAATTTCGCAACATTAACAAGTGCATGCCATGAAAACAAGAAGAGTTGAGACCGCCATTGACATAGAGAAGATTAACCATTGACATAGAGAAAATTTTGCACCAAAATAAGTTATAATATTCAATAATGACTTCTACAAAATACCACGCCATTTATACTTCTCCTCAGAAGCCACCTAGATATGTCCATATGTGTCCGACAACATCAGTAAAACATGGATTTTGATATCCAAAACTACATATAAATTTTCCAACATAAAAGAGCATCCACATACTTAAAGGTAAAGGCATACATAACCAACAAGCCTGAGACAAACCAAGCTGCAAGTATATGAAGAAGTAGGTTGCGAGTTGCAAATTGCAAGTTATAGTTGCAAGTTATAGATACATGAATTATATAATGCTAACACACCACCAAGTAGGATGGAAAATAAACCTCCACCAAGGGACCTTGAAATCATTATATCAATGAAAACAAAGAGAGTCCTCCTCCAAAACATGTATAAAAAATCCATATGAAGAGTCACTCCAATTACTCTATCCACCACTAATGAGATTGTAAAATTCCATGAAATCGCACACATGAGACAATAATACATGATTTTACCACAACACGACGAGAGAAGCTGACTATCATAATAACTGTAGCCGAAAGACATTTGATCAAATTAACAGCAAAACTTTGAATTCTACCATCATTAATCTTGATCAAATGAAATAATAGTGGGATTTTACCCATGATCACTCGAAGGATCAGTAAGGTCTATAGAGGTAGAGTTACTCACCAGAAAACCTTCAATACGAGCCAATTGGGATTCCACACTATCCAAATAGTACCTGATGTTACACATTATTCTTTTGACATCCTCTAGTGAATAAAATAGATTGTAAGTCTCAACTTGTTTGTCCTTGAATATCAAGCGAAGCAAAGTGGCCATTTGTTTGTGTAAGGCCAACTAATTCAAAAAATGAAGTCGTTTTTTCCTAGGTCTTCTAGTGACTGGTACCCATTTTAAATCATCCCCGATCACCTAAAAATATGAGTGCCATCACTATGGTCCTATTATGGCCAGCAACAACCCCCCTTCTTATTTAGTATTTTCACTACTACTAAATAAGTGGGGGCCCTTACTCAAAAAATTTAAAAATCGATTAAGGCTTGTATTTCCTTTTTTCAATAAAACTTATTATCATAGACTTAGGAGAATACCCCTTGAAAAATCTAAAAAACTTAAGTTTTATAATAAGATAGAATAAAAATCATTCCTCAAAGGAATATCGCATCGCAAAAAGGTAATGGATATCTCCTTGCAAGCGGAATTCTAAGATTGTGAGATCGTGATGCGAAACTATGCACTAAAAAAAAAAAACATTTATCGCATCGCATGCTTCAAATGTCATATGTTACGCTGAAAAATCTCAAAACCGCCGATATGCGATGGCACATATCGCAAATCGTGTTTCGCAGAAAAACACATTAACAATGGGTTGTCATATGCTACGCTCTAGCGATTTTGCGATTTTGCGATCCAATGATTTTGCGATTCTACGATATTGCGGTATTGTGATATTGCAAATTCACGAGATTGCGATCTGTGATATTGCGAAGAAAATCGTAGATCGCCTTATCGCAGATCTTTAGGGCTCATTGTACGAAAAAAATTTTCCATAAACTGAGGCCTGGTTATGTGCTTTAATGTTAATCAATGAATTGGTTATCAATCATTAATAGAATATGATTTTGTTATGATCGAAGAGCCATTTCACGTAAGGTGGTATATTTTATACGTTTTCGGCATTTAAAAGCTTTCTCGCCACCTTTTTCTCGTCATTATTCTCACTTCATTTGTAAACTACAGGAACGAAGCACAGAAACAGCTTGAAAAATTACAGCAGGACTTCCAACAAATGCAGATAGGATACCAGAACAATTTGGCTGAAAGAGAAAAACAGCTACAGGTTATGCAAGAGATGCACAAGGATGATCCTAAGCTTACAGAATTCATCACAGAATCCATTTCCTTAAAAGATCAACTACTGCAGCAACAAGAAATTTTGTGCCAAAGAATATCACAGTGGAACTCTTATTGTGAAATAAGTGATAAAATCACTAATCAAGTCATAGACTTACGACATGTTTATGATTTAATTGATAAAAGAGTTACTGAATATTTGGCCTGGCAAGAAACAGAGGAGGGGAAAAGAGCAGGTGCACCAATAATCAACGACAATCACAAAGAAATGCTCTTTAACAATTGGGATGCACAAATCAGGAAAGCAGAGAAAGCGGCAGAAGAAGCAGCCACAGCAGCAAACAGTGTTATTGACTGCATAAATGAAAATTTGCACAAGGCAAATCTGATCTCAGAAACCACTCCAGGATATCTACCGAAAGCACAGCAACTGCAGACAGGCTGGAGACAGAAGGCTCAAGAAAAGGCAGAATCAATTAAAAGATTAACTAAGTTGAATTGGGATTCTTACTGGGCATATTTGGTAAAACCACACAGCCAGTGCATGACTCTCAAATGTATCATCAATTCTGCCGAGAAGATGGCGCCAGCTCTTGCCGATTCCGTTTTCACAGGACAATTAAAGTCAGAAGTCGACCAGCCTACACTTCTCAAACAAATGCTGAATGCTTGCGATTTCAAAGAAAAGATACACAAATAGTTAGTTGATTAGTTTTAATTTTAGATTTAGTATTAATTTTGCTTTATTTTTGCCTGAAATGAGGATGGTCATTTAAACCGTATCCTACATTTTTGTAATAAATTATTTTTAGATTTAGTTAGTAGTATTTAAACCCTTCTCATGCATTTAGAGAAGGGTCCTGAAATTTATCAAAAACTTGTCCTCAGAACATGCACTTTTGCACCCTCCGAGGAGGTTTTGATGAATGAATGGAACAGGATTTATTGATATCTGCGTTTAATATCTACTACTGATGTTGCACTTTTGTACTCTTAGTGGATGTTGGATTAAGAAGAGATAAATCATTATTGCTTGAAGCTCATGAGTAGAACTAGTTATAAATGGTACTTTTATCTCTTAACTATTTCTGCCTTTGTGTTAAAGTGATATTCATGTTCAGTTGTTTATATATTAATGCTTGAATGCTTGAGTTATCATTTGGCACTTTTGTACGGTGATAGCTATTTATTTATGCTTAATATATGAGTAGCTTATTATGCGATATGTTTTTCACAATTGTTTCGTCTAACTTTTTATACGAAGTGGTTTATCTCTATTGAATTCTTTTCTTATAACAGTTGAATGATCTTTATTATCAATTTTTATTTGAAATCATTTTAGATCGCATAACGGAAAGATTACATCTCGGGTTAGTGTAGAATTAGACATTTCTGTTTATTAGAATACAATTGCATGTTATTAGATTAGAGTTAAAATAAAAGCATTTCATTTAGGAACTTTTAGAAAGGAAATATCAATTCTCAACACACACACACACATATTGGGAAACTGGTCCCATTATCCCCAGTCGGACCCACTATACCAAACGGAAAAGGAGCTGCTAACCAAGGTCCGAATCGGGTGGGTATCCCCCTTGTTGTAGACCCGATTTTCGGGGCTTCAACATATTTGGCGCTAGAAGGAGGGCCCTGAACTATGAATGGAAAGTAAGTCAAAATCTAAATACCATTCTGAGAGTAAATCGCCCTCACCATCTCCCCCGACTTCCCCATCGCACTTAGAATCTTTAAATCCAGAGCCAAAAGTCGAAAGAACAACAGCCACTGCCACAAACCCTGACTTTTCAGAAGAATCTACTATTGAACCTCCTGAAGTTGAATCTTTGATTCATAAACTTCAGTGATTTTCAATATCACCTCAAAGATCTGATAAATCTCAAGGCAGTGTGACTTCGCAATATAACCCTGCTCATCCTCTTACCAGATTACAGAGTGAGAAGCTTGGCATTCAGCCAACTGAATTACCTTTACCTACAAGGAAAAGAGCAAGGAAATCACCTAAAGGGTCTGATAGCGAGACTCTTTCATCATCATCATCCATCTCAACCTCTTCACCGTGAAGTCAACCATCCACCCCTCCACTTCAGATTATTGTCCACCAGTCCACTGGAACTTCCACATCTCCTTCTCAAACATCTGGAATCGTAATATCCTCATCTTCCCAACCGCAGGGATCATCTTCTGCGCTTTCCTCTATTTGTAGTTCAGCGATGGCCCAATCTCCATGGAATAACCTAGGGGAAGTCTTAATGCCTGCGCCCTTGAGTCAAATACCGACCCATCCTGAAAAATGGATGCCTAAGTTTAATCCTGAAGCAGGCATGCTAGTGGAAGAACATATAAATAACTTTATGTTGTCCATAAATCTCAATGGAGTTACCAATGAAGATGCTGTCGTCTGAATTTTTCCCTATACTCTACAAGGAGCAGCCGGATCATGGTATTTCTCATTACCATCTGGATCTATCACTAGTTGGGATATCTTCCAAGATCAATTTTTGACTGAGTTTGGTGATGACAGGTCTACGGCGACACTGATCAATGACCTGTCTAACTTTAGGGCCGAGTCAAAAGAACCTATCAAAGATTTTAATTCACGTTTCAATAAACTGTTAAATAAAATTCCTACTGCTTCCAAGCCTAGCGAAGAAGTGCAAAGTGAATGGTACATCTATGATTTACCATAAAACATAGCAATCTTCGTTGATAGGGCTAACAAAACAACTTTAGCTGACAATATGAAGGAAGCAATAGCGGTAGAGAAACGTATCATAGCCCTAGAAAAGAAAAACGCGATAGAGGAACGAAAATCCAAGAAGGTTACTTTTAAGGAAGACCCCAAGAAAAAACAATCGAAAGATCCATTCGATTTAGAAGGATTGCAGAAAGTTCTGAAAACCATGTCCAACGAAATGGTTGACATTAAGAAACAAGTGACAGAAACATCTTCTAAAAAGCCGTACAAGCCTTATAGAAGAAACCCTTCAACCAATTCAAAGCCGCCAAATGCTATCACAAGTGCTGAATCAGAAGAAGAAGAAGAGGAGATTGCTACTGAAGAAACTACCGATGAAGAAGAAGTTGTAGAGGTACAAGGTATGTGGGATTTCATCCTCCCAGATGAAGAAGATCAAGAGGCATCCCCGGTTAGCACTCGAAGTAGAAATCAACTTGATCCTCCTCAACCTACTCCTAAGCCAAAGAGCGCAAGCTCAATGACTAAGGATAAAGTCGCAGCCAAGAAAACGACATCTAAAGCGACTCAAAATAGCCCAGTCCAAACAGATTCATCAACTCCATCAAAAACGCTGATCATTTCGGATGAAATGGAGTATAATATCATAGAAGACATGAAGAAGACTAGGGCTAACATCACTTTTTATGAATTGAGCAAGTTAAAACACCAGCAAAAGGTACTTTTGAAAGAATTACATGCTGTACCAGAAAAACCTTTGCCTGCACCTGTAATCTCTTAAGCTTCCCATGAAATGGGAAGACCTCCAACTAATGTGATTAATAAAGTTGATCTAGAAAATATCGCTTTAATTGGAGGAAGGTCGAGATCTCATACTCCCCCATTTCTTCTTACTTATGAATTTTTCAATAAAAATTTGCATAATTGCTTAGTGGATTCTGGAGCTTCATCTAATATTTTACCAAAATCAATATGTGCAAAGTTGAACATTCAACCGCAAAAATCTGCTGTGCGCATAGTTCAGCTAGATCGATCGCAAGTTGAAGTGATCGGTGAATTAAATCAGGTTACCATAAGGCTGTCATCTAATCCAAAGGTATGTCAAGTTATCAACATTTTAGTTGCAGATATTCCAGAATTTTATGGCTTAATTCTTAGCAGAGATTGGTCAGAAAAACTTCACGGATACTTTGCAACTGATTGGTCGCACATGTGGCTCCCTTACAATGGTAAACCAAATCAGATAAAGGTTGAGCGAGAAAAACATCAGAAATACATAGTAACAGAACTGGAAGGAGAAAATGAACCGGTAGCATACAACAATAATATCATTGGCAACTATTCAGTTGATTCTTTCTTAGGAAATTTTAATGCTCATACTTCACCTTATTTAGAACATTCTGTTTTATCTCAAGTAGAAATTTTTTCTCAAACAAATAGTTCTAAATGTATTAATTTTATAGATCCTCCTGTAAATAAATCTTTATTTTGGAAGTTATTTTTTGATGGTTCTAAGTCTAATGAAGGAGCAGGAGCAGGATGCGTGTATATTACTCCAAAGGGAAACAAAATTATGCTAACTTGCAGACTTGAGTTTGATTGCACCAATAATACTGCAGAATACGAGGCTTTAGTCCAAGGATTATACAAAGCAATTGGATTAGACATCAAATATCTACAAGTTTTCGGAGATTCTAAAATTGTAATCAGACAGGTACGCAATACTATACATTGTTTATCAGGTCATTTAAAGCATTACCAATCTTTAGTTCAAGATCTGACTGAACACTTTATAGCATTTAATATTTCATCAATCCCCAGACTCCAGAATGCTAGTGCAGACCTCCTAGCTAACATAGCTTCCAAGCTCATTCCTTCAGAAGACTATAGCCCTGATCGATTTTCAATCGAATTAATCTTTAGACCCTCGATTCCTGATAACATTACCAATTGGAGGATTTTCAACGATGATCCTAATATTGTAAGCTTCCTCACATCTGAAGGATCTTACACCAATCAGATAATTGATGAGGACCAACATGACAGACAATTGCAACAAGATAGCACTAATAATGCTATGCCAAAGTTAGTAGTCAAGTTAGAAGACCTTTATGATTTGAAAGATCGATTCAAAAGATCTACCAATTCAAAACTGCAAAGTTCAACTTTGAACTATGAATTAGTAAATCTAGGAACTAATACCAAACCACAGAATATCAACCTAGGCCTTGGCCTAGCTCCTGAAGAAAAATTAGCGTATGTTCGTCTCTTGAAACAATACAAAATTTTTTTTGCTTGGAACTACAATTAACTCAAAACTTATGACACTTCTATAATCCAACATACTATCCCAATGATAAACGATGAAAAACCTGTCCAGCAAAAGATGAGAAAGATCCATCCCAATCTAGAAAACCAGATCAAATCTAAACTCAATAAGTTATTGAAAGCCAAAATTATTTTTCCCGTTCGACATTCTAAATGGGTTTCCAATATGGTTCCCATTAGAAAGAAGAACGGAGACATTAGAATTTGCATTGACTTTCGAAATCTTAACAAAGCCTGCCAAAAAGATAATTTTCCTTTGCCTCCCATGGAGCAAATACTGCAGGCAGTCGCAGGATCAGAATTAATGTCCTTCTTAGATGGTTTCTTTGGTTACAACCAAGTGTTGGTCCATCCCGATGATCAATTGAAAACCACATTCAGAACCAAATGGGGCACTTACGCATATCAAAATATGCCCTTTGGTCTGATCAACGTTGGTGCCACATTTCAGAGAGCCATGGACATCGCATTCAAGGGATTAGTTAACAAATCAGTGGTAATTTACTTGGATGATATAACTATATATTCCAAGAAACGAGGTAATCATGTTAGAGATTTAAAACAGATCTTCCAACGTTGTCAAAGGTATGGAATTTCACTTAACCCGAAAAAATATTTTTTTGCGTTACGTGAAGGTAAACTTCTTGGATTCATAGTATCAAAATCTGGAATTCATATTGATCCTGACAGAGGAGATTTATGTGTTGATAATGTTACAACAAGATGATGAGAGCTTAGTGGAAATGAGTCACCTTCACTAAGTGGGCCCGTAGGCTATTTTTGGTACAAAGTCTATTTTTATGAACATATGGATCATGTTCTATGAGTTGCGGGATGCTATTTGTGGATGGTTTTTCAAGTCGGAAAAAATAGATGGACTTCTATTTTTAGACATATTGGGTGGAATCTATTTTTAGATTGCCAGTCTAAAAATAGATATGTGAAATATTATTAGCTCTTAATAATATTTAGACTCTAAACATTATCTTATTCTCTTGGAGCACTTCAGTTAAGTGCACAGATGTGGCACAGGAGCTGACAGAAGGAATTACGCTATTCCTAAGGGTTAATTGGAGCTATTGCATGGATACTTCAGTTAGAACTCATGTGAGAGAGTTTGGTGGAGTTGATTGAGGAAGTTAATGGAGTTGTGTTCAGTTTAACTAATCTAAACATAGTTGAGATAGTTGTATCTAGTCTAACTGATTGATACACTAGTGAGAGTAGTGTGAATTAATTATTAATTAATTCACTAATTATAAACTCATTAATCAACTAAAGAATACATCAGTTAACTTCAGTGCATGGACAGTTTCAGTGGAGACCAGTGAAGAGGTAGGTGAAAGAGCAGTGTGACTATCAGTTGTGACTATACTGGTGCATGAGTTTGCACCACATATTGATGGAGATGCCAATGAGGATTGCGCAATACACACCAGGTGGATTCGAACTCAGATTGGGCCATTATTCATCTTGGATTGCGCAGTAGAGGCAGGCTAACAGGTGGAGCAGATTGGAGCATGTGTTTTGTTAGATCTGAGCTTGTGTAGTGTGTAACAATTGGAGATTGTACTAAGAGCTTGTGAGGAGTTTGTACAATGATTGTTACATGATCTCTATCATTATAATATACATATAGTTGGGGGTTTTCAGCTTTAAGCTTTCCCATAAATATTGTGTTTATATGTGTGATTGTTTATGGTTTTAATGTGCGCATGCAATTGTTTATATTTCCGCAATTAATGATCAATAGTAGAAGAGGTTATGTATTATGCATGAAGCTCAAATAGTGTGTGATCAGGATAATCTCGGTGAATAATTTAACAGTTATTCAAATTTCTACATGGTATCGGAGCAGTATTGATCATTGGAGCAATTGCAAAACATTAAAGCGGTTGAGTTTTGTGCTGGTGGAATTCGAATTTGCAGCAGTGTTTTCTTGGTGTCGAAGTTGAGATGTCTTTCAACGGATTGCGATTGGAGTATGCCCTTGAGGGCAGCTCGAATTATATTGCATGGAAGGACGGGATGGAGGCGGTGCTGGATGACAATGGGTTGAAGGAGTTCATAGATGCAGAAATTCCAAAACCTACTTCTAGTGATGTTGCCGTACTTGACGCATGGAAAAAGAAGGTAGCAAGGTGTCGAAGGATTCTGTTGGAAGGTGTGAAGGATCACATAGTGTCCAGCCTTCATGGTAAATCTTCTCCATTCTTGATGTGGAAAGCTTTGACAGATTTATTCCAAAGCAAGAGCGATCAGAGGAAGTTGGCGCTCAAGGATAAACTCATAAACATAAAAATGGAGAAAGGTGACAGTATGCCCAAGTACCTCACGAAGTTCATCCAATGCAGGGATGAGCTGGGAAGTGTGGGGGTGACTGTTGATGATGAGGACTTGGTGAGCTTGGCTCTCCTTGGGCTTTCAAAGAGTTGGCATTCCTATCAGGACTCTGTCAATGGTCGGGAGAAATTGCCAGGATGGGAGCGACTTTGGTCGGATCTTGTGCAAGAGGAGATAAGGCGAAGTACCAGGGACGGATCTTCATCAAATAACTCTGATGAAGAGAATTGCGCTTTGGCTGCCAAAGCAAAGAAGGGGAAGAGCAAGAAAGCTTCTCAATCCGGTGCGAAAGGCAAGAAGCAGGACATGTCCAAGGTGAAGTGCTTTCACTATCACCAACACGGACATTACGCCACTAATTGTCCACAGAAGAAGAAAAATAAGCAGGCTGCTGGATCTGCAACTGGAGAGGCCTTAGCCTCGCAGTTTGAGCTGGATTTTTCGCTGATCGCATGCTTGGTCTCAAGTGTGATGGGTTCAGTGTGGTTTCTGGACAGTGGTGCGTCTTTTCACATGACAGGAGATCAAGATTTGTTTACTGATCTGGATGAGAAAGATCTTGGAGTGCACATCGAGATGGGCGATGATGGTAGATACAGTGCGACCGGTATCGGTACCATTTCCTTTGAGAGGGAGTCTGGTAAGCCCTTCGTATTGAAGGAAGTGATGCATGTTCCAGGATTGAAGAAGAATCTTATCTCTATAGCGATGTTAGAAGACAAGGGATATGATGTTGTCTTTAGCAAGGGAAAGGTTTTCCTGCGCAGTAAGGCAACTGGTGAGACCCGGAGGATAGGGGTTCGAGTTAAGAACCTTTATCGGGACTGGTAGATGGTTACAACGCTGGCAATGGCGGTATGAAACGAAGGAGTGGTGGTAGGGATGATGGCGAGTTGTGGCACGGAGATTGGGCCACCTTCACCATGGAGCTTTGAAGATGCTGCCAATGATTTCTCACCCGGGCTTCCTAAAGCCACTCTTACTGCAATTGAATCAGTCTGAGGTGTACATAGGAAAATTTGTGAAAGCCACCTTTCACAAGAAGGATAATGGCGCCAGCTGATCCTTGAGAGAATTCACATAGACGTGTGGACCTTTCTCGTGCTTCGAAAAGCAAAGCACATGTACTTTGTGATCTTTGTAGATGATTTTTCTGGAAGTGTCTTTGGATCTTCTTCATGCAGAAGAAGAGCGAGACATACTCAAATTTCTGTGAGTTCAAGGCACTGGTTGAGAAAGAATCAGGGAAGCAGGTGAAGGCTCTTAGGAGAGACAATGGTGGTGAATTCATCTCTGGCGAATTCAAGGACTTTTGCAGCGCAGAAGGAATTCGAAGAGAGCTCATAGCACCTCATAACCCACAGCAGAATGGGGTTGCTGAGCGGAAGAACAGAACGATCGTGGGTGCTGCACGGGCGATGTTGCATGATCAAGGCCTACCCATTCACTTGTGGGTGGAGGCATGAAATACTGCAGTATATGTGCAGAACCGTTGTCCTCACAAGATGCTTGGCATGAGTACACTCGAGGAGGCGTTTTCTGGTAAGAAGCCTGATATTTCCCATTTGAGGATTTTTGGTTCACCTGTTTACATTCATGTGATGAAGGATGCCAGGAAGAAGCTGGAGCCCATTTCTTGTAGAGGTTAGGATATTTTGGGAGCTGCTTGTCCTTCACAACTATCGTGTGTATTTTCCAGACAGTCGCAAGACTGTTGTGCGACGGGATATCAAATTTCAGGAGGAGAAAGCCATGAAGTGTTCGCTTGAGAGGGAGCCACACTTGCATGCAGATGAGGAGCTATTAGTTCCTAAGGATGAGTCTCGGGATGTGGATCAGCCACAAGATGAGGTTCATGGAGTGGAAGAGACCACTCATGTAGCGCCAACCATCAGAGGGCGGAAGCGCACTACAGAAGCTGAGCGACTGGCTCAAGATGCAGAGAAGGTTGTAGGAGCACCTACATCATAGCGCAGACAGAGACAGTCACCTGACCGATATACTGGATACATGGCTCTTATGAGCAAGTGTATCGTGACAGAGCCATCCTCTTTCGAGGAAGCTGTGGAGGACCCCGCGTGGGTAGATGCCATGGTGGAAGAGTATGATTCGATTGTCAGAAACAGTGCATGGGAGATTGTCCCGAGGCCGGAGGGGAAATCAGTGGTGGGTTCGAGATGGATCTACAAAGTGAAGCAGGCACCTGACGGGAGTGTGGAGAAGTATAAGGCAAGATTTGTTACCCGAGGCTTTTCACAGATTGAGGGGATCGATTATGAGGAGACCTTTGCACCTATTGCAAGTTATTCTTCCATACAAATGATTCTTGCTCTCTCAACGCAGATGGGGTGGCACATTCATCAGATGGATGCGAATACTGTGTTCCTCAACGGGGTGATTAAGGAGGAGGTGTACATAGAGCATCCCAAAGGTTTCGAGATCTTCAGCAGCGAGTCACATGTGTGCAGGCTCAAGAGAGCGTTGTATGGGTTGAAACAAGCACCTCGTGCTTGGTACACACGGATAGACAGTTATTTCACCGGACTTGGATTCTCTAAGAGTGAGGCGGATCCTAACCTATACCAGATTGTGGTGGAGGGTAAGTTGCTGATCATTGTACTTTATGTAGATGATTTGATTTTGACAGGTGATGAACTGTTGATACACTCATGCAAGGCTGATCTTGCAAAGGAGTTTGAGATGAAGGACTTGGGCCTCCTTCATTATTTCCTGGGATTGGAAATTTAGCAGCGCAGTGATGGACTGTTTGTTTCTCAAGGCAAGTATGCCCGGGAGATACTGGAGAAGTTCAACATGCATGGCTGCAAGCCTGTTGATACTCCTCTTCCTGGTGGATGGAGGAAGGAGGATGCTACTTCAGCGGAGGTAGTGGATGCCACTGTTTATCGACAGTTGGTGGGGTCGCTTATGTATATGGTCAATACACGACCCGACATATGCTATGCTGTTAACCAGCTTTCACAAGCTATGGTTAAGCCTACCAAGCTCTACTGGAAGGCAGGAAAGCATGTATTGAGATATCTCAGAGGCACATCGAGATATGGATTATGGTACAGACAGTCGGATGAGGTGAGGCTATGTGGCTTCACGGATGCAGATTGGGCAGGGAGCCCAACGGACAGAAAGAGCACATCTGGAGGGATTTTTAGTATCGGGTCGACAACAGTTTCTTGGTACAGCAGGAAGCAGAGATCCGTGGCACTCAGTTCAGCAGAGGCCGAGTATATGGCAGTGATTTTGGCTACATGCAAGGCTATATGGATGAGGAAGATACTGGTCAGGTTGTTCGGTTCATACTTAGATCCTACTGTGATATATTGTGATAATCAGAGTTGCATCAAACTCTTGGTTAATCAAGTATTTCAAGATAGATCTAAACACATTGACATTTGGTATCATCATATCAGTGATTTTGTGCAGCGGAAGATCATGTTACTTTCATACATTCCCACGAAGGATCATGATGTTGATATCTTGACGACGGCGCTCACTAGGAGCAAATTCGAATACCACAGAGGTAGGATAGGGGTGGCAGATAATCCTTATCTTGTTGAGAAGGAGTGTTGAGATTGCAACAAGATGATGAGCTTAGTGGAAAGAAGTCGCCTTCACTAAGTGGGCCCGTAGGCTATTTTTGGCGCAAAGTATATTTTTAGACTATGTCTATTTTTAGACATATGGATCATGTTATATGAGTTGCAGGATGCTATTTATGGATGGTTGGTCAAGTCAGAAAAAATAGATGGACTTCTATTTTTAGACATATTGGGCAGAATCTATTTTTAGATTGCCAGTCTAAAAATAGATATGTCGAATATTATTAGCTCTTAATAATATTTGGACTCTAAACATTAACTTATTCTCTTGGATCACTTCAGTTAAGTGCACAGATGTGGCACAGAAGCTGACAAAAGGAATTACACTATTCTTGAGGGTTAAGTGGAGCTATTGCATGGAGGAATTCGGTTAGAACTCATGTGACGAGTTTTGGTGAGTTGATTGAGGAGTTAATGGATTTGTGTTCGGTTGGCTTTCCGGTTAAACATAGTTGAGCTAGTTGTATCTACTCTAACTGATTGATACACTAGTGAGAGTGGTGTGAATTAATTAGTTAATTAATTCACTAAATAATAACTCATTAATCAACTGAAGAATACATTAGTTAACTACAGTGCATGGATAGTTTCAGTGGAGACCAGTGGAGAGGTGGGTGAAAGGGTGAGTCTACTATAAGTTGTGACTATAGCTGTGCATGGGATTTGCACACACATTGATTGAGATTGCCAATGAGGATTGCGCAGTACAAGCCAGTGGGATTCGAACTTGGATCTCATCATTATTCATCTTGGATTGCGCAGTAGAGGCAGGCTAACAGGTGGAGCAGATTGGAGCATGTGTTTTGTTAGATCTGAGCTTGTGTAGTGTGTAAAAATTGGAGATTGTACTGAGAGCTTGTGAGGAGTTTGTACAATGATTGTTACATGATCTCTATCATTATAATATACAGATAGTTGGGGGTTTTCAGCTTTAAGATTTCCCATAAATACTGTGTTTATATGTGTGATTGTTTATGGTTTTAATGTGCGCATGTGATTGTTTATATTTCCGCAAATTGATGATCAATAGTAGAAGAGGTTATGTATTATGCATGAAGCTCAAATAGTGTGTGATCGGGATAATCTC
Source organism: Pinus albicaulis (assembly GCA_034641835.2). Classification (NCBI taxonomy): domain Eukaryota; kingdom Viridiplantae; phylum Streptophyta; class Pinopsida; order Pinales; family Pinaceae; genus Pinus; species Pinus albicaulis. The sequence continues at coordinate 252,105 of JAXQQM020086657.1, read as the reverse complement.
GGTGAATAATATCTCAATTATTCAAATTTCTACATTAAAATACCCCTACCTCACAACAAGAAAGCTATGCAATATTTCCTTGGCCAGATTAATTTTATAAAGAGATTTGTGCCAGATTTTTCAAGAATTGTATCTCCTTTACAAGAAATGATTAAAAAGAACTCAAACTTCAAATGGGGCCAAGACGAATATGAGGCATTCAATCTGATCAAACAAGCAATTGTTAACGCTCCATCTTTAGCAACTCCAAATTTTTACGAACCTTTTATTTTATATACATTTGCCTCTGATAAATCATATGATGCGATACTCACTCAAACAAATCAAGATAAGGCAGAAGCCCCAATTTCTTTCTTCAGTTCAAATTTACAAGGGCTGAGTTAAATTATTCAGATGTAGAGAAACAAGCTTATGTTGTTTTCAAAGAAATTAAATATTTTAGACCCTTTCTACTTAAAACCCATACAAAAATCATAGTACCGTTTCCAGCGGTAAGAAATCTCCTAGTACAGAAAGATGTGGGTGAGAAAAGAGCCAATTGGGTTACTGCCTTACAAGAATATGACGTAGAAATCAAACCAGCGAGTATTGTAAGAGGTCAAGGCTTTTGCAAAATGCTAGCTGGAGCATCGCTTATTTCCGAAATACCATCTGCAGAGATACAAATGTATGAGGTAAGCCTAAACGATGTTGAATCATTATACGCTGATATCATATTTTATCTAAAGAATGGATATGCTCCTCCAAATCTCAATTACACTAAGAAAAGAGCTCTAAGATTGAAAGCTAAACAATATCAGCTTGTGAATGATGTTCGTTTTAGAATGAATTATGATTCTGTTCTCCTTAGATGTCTTGAGAAATCTGAAGCTGAAAAAGTCTTGCAAGAACTCCACGATGGGCCAGCAGGCGGACATTATGCTGGAGATGCTACTGCACATAAAATCCTCCGCGCAGGCTATTACTGGCCCACACTATTCAAAGACTCACATAGCTACGTAAGGAAATGTCAAGTTTGTCAAACCGCTGCTGGGAGACAAAAGAAACCATCATTGCCGCTGCAACCAGTCAACATTGAGCAGCCTTTTGATCAATGGGGATTGGACATAATAGGTGAGATCGTTCCTCACTCTTCTAAACAACATAGGTATATCCTTACAGCAACTGATTATTTTACTAAATGGGTAGAAGCAGTTCCTCTCAAGACAGTTAATGCCGAGCACATCATTGAGTTCATAGATCAGTTCATAATCACCAAGTTTGGTTTACCTTCTGCTTTAATGTTTGATAATGCATCATATTTTTCTGGTAATGCTATGACTGAATTTGCACTCAAAAGAGGTTTCAAACTTAAATACTCTGCCAATTATTACCCACAGGGGAATGGATTAGCTGAATCTACAAATAAAAACTTAATCAGAATCATTAAACGAACCATTGATCAAAATCACAAAAATTGGCATAAGTCTTTAATATATGCTTTATGGGCAGATCGGATAACGCAGAAAGCCTCCATTGGTACTTCTCTCTTTAATTTAGTTTATGGGAAAGAAGTGGTTCTTCCAACTCATCTAGCAATTCCCTCTTTGGCCTTAGTTCAATATATTGATGAAGCACCAACTTCTTCCTTACAACTAAGGCAGTTGGAAATAATTAAGCTAGAAGAGCAACGAGAACAGGCCAAAATAACTCATGCTCATCACCAAGCATTAGTAAAAGCTTCTTTTGATTCAAACATGATATCCAGAAAAGACTTTCAGATAGGAGATCTAGTTTTAAAATGGGACAAGGCTCATGAGGAAAAAGGAAAACATACGAAATTTCAACGAATGTGGCTTGGCCCTTTCCAAATCACAGAAGTCATAGGTTCATCTACTTTTATGTTACAGGATTTAACAGGAAAAAGAGAGTCTTTACCTGTTAACGGACAGATCCTCAAAAAATATTTTCCATAGGAGATCATTCTTCTATTTTGTAAATTAGTTTTCTTTATTTTCATAATAAAACTAGTTGTAAATGGTTACATTTGGAATTCACGAAAAAGATACAAATTCTCTTTTAGATTTTGTTTTTTTTTCACTTGTATAAATAGAATTCTTCTAGAAAATTGATCATTATTATTGAAAGATATAGTTAAAGGCTTTAGGCCTAGAAATGATACTAGTTTCAACCTTGTAAATTTTGATAAAAAGCGACCTTTAGTGGGAAATTGTTTTATATCAGTCCAATGAAAGGTATCGATAACAAAACGAAGATTCTCTGTAGAAAAGTTATTTCCAAAAAACTCTACCATTGTCGTCCAGAGCTATCTTAAGGAAACAATGACTTCCTCCCCACCTAGGAAATTACAACGTTCAGGGAATAATCCAATGATACACTTTAACTTAAAGAGTAAGAGGTCTCATCACGAGCCGACTTATCATGATCATAGATATTATAGCTTGTTGACTTTGCCAATACTGCATACCATAACAGGGCAATGACTCAAGATTGTTGCAATCAAAAGACAAGGGGTCTCATCACGAGCCAGCTTGTTCAGCAAAGTTATAAATCAAGTGAATGGCACTGTCATAAATTGGCTACCAAACCAAGACATTGTTCTTTAAGGGTAAAAAGAAAATGAAAGCGATAAGTGTGGATATGGATTTCTCTTTGAAAATTGTATATTTCTCTAAGTAGGATACAGGATCATTGTTGGGTAACAGGTAACCCTGTCGAGGCTATAAACGCCTGCTGGCAGCAGAGGCTCTACCTACGACAAATGAGCATATTTAAAACTGATTTACAGAGAAGCCTTTGTTTTTATATTTATAAACCAAGTAATGACTGATGTAGATACAAGGACTAGCTTGAGGAACTAAATAATCAAATTTAAATATAGAAGAAACGAAATATCATTGATAGATAAAAGCATAATGTACTTTGTCTTTCTATAATAAAGTTTGATTTTTTGAAAAATTTCTGTTTTGGAAGTTTAGAAAATTCAAAAGAAAAGCAGAGATAACTGGTTCTTCCAAGTGAATCACCAATTGTTGTGGCTAGAAAAAACCCCCCTTCTTATTTATTATTATTCACTAATACTAAATAAGTGGGGACCCTTAGTCAAAAAATTTAAAAATCGATTAGTGCTTGTATTTCCTTTTTCAATAAAACTTAATATCATAAACTTAGGAGAATACCCCTTGAAGAATCTTAAAAAGCTTAAGTTTTATGATAAGGTAGGATAAAATCATTCCTTAAAAAAAAATGTATCACATCGCAAAAAAGGTAATGGATACCTCCTTACAAATGGAATTCTAAGATTGCGAGATCGCTATGCGAATCTACGCACTAAAAACATTCATTGCATCACATGCCTCAAATGTCATATGTTACGCTGAAAAATCTAAAAACCACTGATATGCGATGGCACATACCGCAAATCGCGTTTCACAGAAAAACACATTAACGGATGTTTGTCATATGCTACGCTCCAGCGATTTTTGCGATATTGCGATATTGCGATATAGCGATTCTGCGATATTGCGGTATTGTGATATTACAATTTCACAAGATTGCGATCTGCGATATTGCGAAGCAAATCGCAGATCTCCTTATCACAGATCTTTAGGGCTCATTGTACGAAAAAGTTTTTTTCATAAACCGAGGCCTAGTTATGCACTTTAATGTTAATCAATGAGTGAGTTGTCAATCATTAATGAAATATGGTTTTGTTCTAATCAAAGAGTCATTTCACGTAAGGTGGTATATTTTATATGTCTTCGACATTTAAAAGCTTTCCCGTCACCTTTTTCCTATCATTAATCTTACTTCATTTTTAAACTGCAGGAACAAAGAACAGAGAACTATACAAAGCAGTATTCAAGATATTATGGGAAAGAAAGACAAAGCTCTGAGTTCTGAAGACAAAGAAATGACGCCCTTGTATACAGACACTACCTGTAATAAAGATGCTGGTATTACTACTTGGGAAGGCATGTACAGTCTACTTGAGGAAGAGAATCCCAGAATAATGGACGTTACAGCTACTGCAGGTTCACATGGGTCTTATGAGGTGTCTATTACAGAGCTAGCTTGCTCGTTCTTACACCGGATAGTGGCGAGGCCCAAAATTCTTCCATACACAGACATGGTTAAATGGGTACTGGACAGCACTGACATTACAAACAGAAAATTTAAGACTCAGGGTCAAGAACTCATTGGCTCATTCACTCCACAAGATTTGAGACTCATGTATCATTTACCAAAGCCACAGGCGACTTATAACAAATAGTTCATGGAGAAGTTTGCTAAAGAAAATGAAAACCTGGAAGAATGCACCAAGGACTGGTCAAGAAGGGACGAACCACTAAAAAGGGATAAACATGGGTATCTACCAAAAGTGCAGCAACTGCAGACAGACTGGAGACAGAAGGCTCAAGAAAAGGCAGAATCAATTAAAAGATTAACTAAGTTGAATTGGGATTCTTACTGGGCGTATTTGGTAAAACCACACAGCCAGTGCATGACTCTCAAATGTATCATTAATTCTGCTGGGAAGATGGCGCCAGCTCTTGCCGATTCCGTTTTCACAGGACAGTTAAAGTCAGAAGTCGGCCAGCCGACTCTTCTCAAACAAATGCTGAATGCTTTCGATTTCAAGGAACAGATACACAAATAGTTAGTTGTTAGTTTTAGTTTTAGATTCAGTGTTAGTATCAATTTTTTCTTTATTTTTGCCTAAAATGGGGACGGTCATTTAAACCGTATCCTACATTTTTGTAATAAATTATTTTTAGATTTAGTTAGTAGTATTTAAACCCTTCTCATGCATTTAGAGAAGGGTCCTGAAATTTGTCAAACACTTGTCCTCAGAACATGCACTTTTGTACCCTCCGAGGAGGTTTTGATGAATGAATGGAATAGGATTTATTGATATCTACGTTTAATATGTACTACTGATGTTGCACTTTTGTACTCTTAGTGGATGTTGGATTAAGAAGAGATAAGTCATTATTGCTTGAAGCTCATGAGTAGAACTAGTTATAAATGGTACTTTTATCTCTTAACTATTTTTGCTTTTGTGTTAAAGTGATATTCATGTTCAGTTGTTTATATATTAATGCTTGAATGCTTGAGTTATCATTTGGCACTTCTGTACGGTGATAGCTATTTATTCATGCTTAATATATGAGTAGCTTATTATGCGATATGTTTTTCACAATTGTTTCGTCTAACTTTTTATACGAAATGGTTTATCTCTATTGAATTATTTTCTTATAACATTGAATTATCTTTATTACCAATTGTTATTTGAAATCATTTTGGATCGCATAACGGAAAGATTACATCCCAGGTTAGTGTAGAATTAGACATTTCTATTTATTAGAATACAATTGCATGTTATTAGATTAGATTTAGAATAAAAGCATTTCACTTAGGAACTTTTAGAAAGGAAATATCAATTCTCAACACACACACACATATTTGGAAACTGGTCCCATTATCCCCAGTCGGACCCACTATACCAAACGGAAAAGGAGCTGCTAACCAAGGTCTGGACCGGGTGGGTATCCCCCTTGTTGTAGACCCGATTTTCGGGGCATTCAACGGGTCCTCAACCTCATTACACTCTAGCAGTAAAATATCTTTCTTGACTTCCAAAGGAACTACATCAAAGAAATTGGTCATAGAGTCATAGGCAAAGGGTTGACTTCTCTTTTTTTGGCATTGCCTCCACCTCTCCTACTACACATCCTCTGCCTAGGAGGCATGAGAGCGACTACGAAAGAACACTAAAAACAAGAGAGACAACAACCCCCGCCTCCAAAATAAGAAAAGGGACAAAATACACCTCCCTAGAAGTCATATTTGAGCACTACCAAGTCATCTCCCAAAAACCATACACAAGAAACTATTTAGTTAATTTTTCAATCTCCCTACAGCACAAGAACATGACGAAAATCCCCCACCAAAAGAGAAAATTTTCATAGTATAGACCAAATTTAAAAAGACTATGAAAATTCCCAAAACCCTTATCTCTTTCAATTGAAGACATATTGAGAGCTAATTGACCAAATAGAACCATGGAAATTAACCAGAACTCTAGCAGAGAAGTCGTTATCCCAACCATCGTTACAAGGAAAACACCATGAATAAAATTAGAAAAAACCTACAAATCAAAAAAACATCTTGAAAGACCAGAGCAATTGAGATACGACCTCCAATGAAGCAAACAAAGAAAGAAAAAAGATTAACTTACATAAAACATACCACCATTCCAAACCAGGAAAAGAGATTAACTTACCAATTTTCAACAAATTCACTTGAACTATACAACGCACCCACTTTCGAATAAAAATAACATAACACTCTAAGCAAACGAGAATAGATAGGGGAGAGGGGTCTGTCATTGGACACCTCAGCAATGACTGGCCCCTATGCCATGTAGGTGAATCCACCTGTTGTACGTTAGGTGTCCCAGCGCAAGGCAATCACATGGGCGAGCACGTGCACCCGGTCGAACCGGTCTCTAACCTGTTCAGCAGGTCGTCTCCTGCCATTATGTGGAGGCTTCTCGACGAAGCCTCATTTTCTGCTCCGGGTCTAGTTGCTGTGCGTTTTAGTCTCCGACTATTGCGCAGAGGTTCTTCGATGTCTGATGCCTCCGCCACCACCCTCCACGCGCTCCATCCGTCGTTATGGTGCCTGTGCTCTCCTGGCTCGAGCTCCCCTGGTCCTGGTTCGACTGCGGCGGCCTTCAAAACTTTCATGGTTTATGCTCTGTGGTTGTTCACACTGGGTTCTGTGTTCGTTAAACCTCGGCTATGTGGTGGTTTAACCTCGGTGCTGTGGTGGTTATACCTCGACACTGTGTGGTTATACCTCGGCTCTTTGGTGGCTATGCTCGGTGCTGTGTTGTCATACCTCGGCCTTGTGGTGGTTTTACCTTGGCCCTTTCGTGGTTTTGTTCGGCTCTATGGTGGTTTTAACTCATCTCTGTGGTGGTTTTTCTCGGCTCTATGGTGAGCATACCTCACCTCTGTGGTGGTGGTGGTCATACCTCGACTCCATGGTGGTCATACCTCAGCTCTGTGGTTCGGCGCTCCGTGGCTTATAGGTCTGTATGCTCCAAATTTTGTTTTCAGGTGCATTTTTCAGCTCTAGATGCTGTGAATTGTGCTTTCAGGTGCGTTTCCCTGTTGGTTTTAAGTGTTTTTGAATTTTTTTTTAATGTTTGTGCTCTGTGAATGATTGTGTTTTAGATTTCTTTGCAGGTCAATGCAGAAGCCAAGGACAATGCAGTTGGCTGGCAAGGCAAGGAGGACAATGCAGTTGGTAAGGAGGAAGGCCAGGAGGGAGAGGAATTGGATTAGAGGAGTCTTAAGGTAGGACTCTGTCCTACCAGTCATATGTATGTGTTTGTAAACACATTTAACCTGAAGGAAATGTTCTCTATTGAGTTTCTTTACTATTTTATTGTGGTTTTACTGTGTTTAGGGTTTTACTGTGTTTAGGGTTTAGGGTTGTAATTGGAAAGGCTTTGATATTTAATTAATCAACGTTGGGTGTGTGGATTGAATCTTCGTAAGTTGGGTTTATTAAGGTTGTGACCATCCTGCTTTGAGTTCAAATGAAAATCGAATGATGGTTGCTGTTTATGCGTTGAGAGGTTTATATTATGGTTGGACCATATGATTAGAGGATTTCCGTAATAAAAAAAAAAAAAAAAATTGCTCAAATCTGAGAGGTTTTACTGTGTTTAGGGTTTACTATGTTTAGGGTTTAGGGTTGTAATTGGAAAGGCTTTGATATTTGATTAATCAACGTTGGGTGTGTGGATTGAATCTTCGTAAGTTGGGTTTATTAAGGTTGTGACCATCCTGCTTTGAGTTCAAATGAAAATCGAATGCTGGTTGCTGTTTATGCGTTGAGAGGTTTATATTATGGTTGGACCATATGATTAGAGGATTTCCGCAATTAAAAAAAAAAAAATTTGCTTATATCTAAGAGGTTTTACTGTGTTTATGGTTTTATTGTGTTTAGGGTTTTCTGTGTTTAGGGTTTAGGGTTCCACAATTTAGACATTTTAATCTCTGTGTAGATTGATAGGTTGCCCTTCCTGCAAATACTAGACCCTATTTGTTCCCCAACTACTGGTATTAGAGCTTAGATGCCTCTGTTTGGCTTTTTAGTTAGTTGACTTTGGACAAGAATGACAAAACTTCTTTGAAGGATATTTCATGTGTTAATTTAATCCAAATTCTTCTTATTGTTCATTCTTATTGCTCATTTTATGTCAACTTGGAAGAGGTTAGGGGATATGAAGCCTGAAGTCAACCTTGCTTCTCCAACCAATATTTTTCCACACTTGTAGTGATATCCAATGGTTGGTAACACCAACCCCAACATACTATTGTATTTGATATGCTTGATTTATCATTGGGTTTATTGTTGAAACTTGAATGATGCAAGAGGATCCACCTCCCCTCCCTTATTAGAGTAATTTTGCAGTGAAATTTTGCAGTGAAATTTAGGCTTTTTTCATAGCTCAACAAATCGGATGCTACTTTACATAGGCTAGGAATATAGACTCTTCAAACCTCGTGCATAATATAACTACACAAGATTTAGGATTCACAGTATTCAAAGCTACAACAATTTCATATCTTCCACTGTCTGTTCTTCTGTAGGTCAATAAACTGGATGCTACAGAACACAAGTTTGCATGAATGCATCTACTCCATGTTTCTCAATCTGTAGCATGAGGATGGCAACCTATAAAATGGATTCCACAACAGTTATATATTCGACAACATCCTAGGCTCTCTTCATGGAAACATCACCTGCAAGTTATGCCACTTCTTGCAATCAATGGTTAGTTTATAAACCAAGGAAATTTTCTTTCAATGGTTGAAGTGGACCTGATAAGAATAAAATACAACACTGTATGTATGAATGGTCCACTTTTTTCCCTTTCTTTGTTTATAAGTGTTTCTTTTTTTATAAGTGATAAGATAGCATTGGGGAATTTGAACACTTGAAAATTTCCATTTCTTTTTTTTCTTATGAATTCAGTTTCTTTGTTGAGAGTATCCTCCTTTATTCACTAATTTTTATTGATGAAGTAGCAAGTAATTTTCACCTCCTTTTTATTGAGATATTTTGATTGATGAAGTTTGCAATGAATAATGAATTTTGATGATACAATTTTGTTACAATTACAATTCTTTTTTGGGGTTAGGTAGTGTTTTTAACTATTTAAAATTGAATTTATAAATTTATTCCATACTTCGAAAAATTCCAAAGAAATTTAAATTGTGCAAATTTGACCGTGATTTTAATAAATCCTTGTCAAATTTAGAGAAAAATTAAATAAAAACATACTTTATGCTACAAATACTATTATGTTGTGTGGGACACCTGACGTACAACAGGTGGATTCGCCTACGTGGCATGGGGGCCAGTCATTGCTGAGGTGATACTGCATGGATATAGTTTGAGGTTGATATAGATTGATAGGGGAATTCAATGGTAGTGTGATTTGATGTTATGCCCATGCATTGATGTTAATGGAAAGTGAATTTGTTGAATTTAATTGCATTGGAGTTAGTTTCCTTTCCTTATGTATCCAAATGCATAGGTAATTCTTCATTCATTAGCTCTGAGTCACACTCCACCTTGGATGAAATTGGAACATGTTGACTTCTCAATTTCTAAATCAAGAGGTATAAAGCTTGCCTCTCACAACTTGAAAAAGGCTAGTATTGAATGCAGTATTGCACTAATTTCTATTTCTGTTGATAAATGTTAAATATGACCTTACAAAAGTATGTATGCCAAACATCTTTTCTACCTCTCTTTTTTCAAATAAATGGTTAGTCTGTAGGGCTGGTGGCATGTCTCGATCAGGAATCAATTGCTCCCCGTGTTGATATACTTGTTATTTAACATGATTATTGGTATATGTTTTTGTTCATCAAAAAGCATGTAATGTTCAAGGGATAGTTTGTTTAGATGCAATCAGGTTGTTTTGTTAATGATGTTCAATTCAATTTCTTTGTATAAGCACCACAGAGTCGAGGTTTAACCACCACAGAACCGAGTATGTTAATAATGTTTTATAATGTTTTATATTGTTAATAATGTTGAAAAAATTTATGAATTCAATTTCTTTGTTCACACCCTTTGTTGATTGTTCAAGATATCATTGTTTTGCAGTTATGATTTTTATAATCCACTTATTTTTAATCAATTAAGAGGTAGGATCATTCAATCATGGTTGTTCTCATTGCAAGACACATTTTCAGAGTGTGGCAATGGGCCAAAATCCAAGTTGGAATTTGGTGTCATAGACCTTTTTTGCAAGATGAATTCAGTTTCTTTGTTGAGAGTGTCCTCCTTTATTCAATGATTTTTATTGATGAAGTTAGCAAGTAATTTTCACCTCCTTTTTATTGAGTGATTTTGATTGATGAAGTTTGCAATGAATTTTGATGAGACTTGTTATTTAACAAGATTATTGGTATCTGTTTCTGTTCTTCAAAAGAGCATGTAATGTTCAAGGGATAGTTTGTTTAGATGCAATCAGGTTGTTTTGTTAATGATGTTTAATTCAATTATGAATTCAAAAATATGATATAGGCTAAGGCTATAACTTCAATTGCTCCCCGTGTTGATCTAACTAATATAGGCTAAGGCTATAATGTCTCGATCAGGAATCAATTGCTCCCCGTGTTGATATACTTGTTATTTAACATGATTATTGGTATCTGTTTCTGTTCATCAAAGAGCATGTAATGTTCAAGGGATAATTTCTTTAGATGCAATCAGGTTGTTATGTTAATGATGTTCAATTCAATTATGAATTCAATTTCATTGTATAACCACCACAGAGCTGAGTATGTTAACCTCCTTTTTATTGAGTGATTTTGATTGATGAAGTTTGCAATGAATTTTGATGATACTTGTTATTTAACAGGATTAGATGCAATCAAGGGATAGTTTGTTTAGATGCAATCAGATTGTTTTGTTAATGATGTTCAATTCAATTATGAATTCAATTTCTTTGTTCAATTATGAATTCAAAAATCTGATATAGGCTAAGGCTATAACTTCAACAGATTAACAAAATTGTAGGATTTAGAAACTGTTTGATATGTAGGAATTATAAATTATTTGATATATAACTTCATACAAAATCTGATATAGGCTAAGGCTATAACTTCATCAGATTAACAAACTTGTAGGATTTAGACACTGTTTTATACATACTAATTTGAAACTGTTTGTAGCTTCCCAAACATCCATGGATGCTATCATTAGCAAACCTATTTGATCCTTACCAAATCACAGTGTCTTGTAGTTACAAAAATTAAGTCATGGCACCTCTATGCTTGATGGCTTCCATTTCTTGCATTGTGGACTGCCCAACATTGGATGATTAGGATGTGCCTGAATGTTGGCATATGGTTGAATCCAATTTGCTCCATGTAGCCATGGTGGGACTGAGTAGCCCAAGTGTCCACTTGTGTTACTAACCCCAGCACTGACTACAGGTGTCATATAAACACAATTAGGATTCAAACCTGCATTGGTAGGGGTATAAGAGGTGGGCCTAACCCCTGCCTGATAGCAGGGAATTGGATGTTAATCAGGTCTTGGAATGATGGTGTCTGCTCTGCAATGTGGTCCAGCGTGTTAGACATCAACCTATTTTCCTCAAACTGGCTTGAACCATGGTCTTCTTTGCTTGTCACCCCTTCTCCTTTTTCCAACTCTTGCTGAACCTTTCTTGCCTCTCTCTGTTGCCTTGCCAAGTTCTTTTGATGTTCCTTATCTTCCCTTGCTTTTTGTCTTTCCAACCCTTCCTTTGCTCGAGCTTCTGCTGTTGCAATCCTTGCAACCATCTTTTCATTGGTTAACTCCTTCTTTCTCTTTTTAGCTTCCTAAATTTCATTCTTTTTACGTTCAGACTCGAACATTAAATTCATATAATCTTCAGATGTGAGCAATTGTGAACTCCTCCCTAAACGAAGATAATCTGAGGTTGAGTTCCTTGATGAGGCCTTCACTCTCTCTAATGGTAGCTTTAGGAATGCACCAAGTAATCTCTGCTTTTCCGGACCTGGCTGCTGGATTTCATCTTCTGGGACAACTCATTGGCCCCCATTGTTGTCTTCTTCAGGTACTTCATGCTGAATAGGCTCCTCTTCTAGTGATCCATTTTTCACAAAATAATGAACAAGTTCGGTGTTCAACCCTGATGGTTGTGAAGGCATGCATGCTTTCATCCTCATTGGTGGTAGATACATTATTTCCAGTGATATTCATCACGGCCTCTGCCAGCCATGATGGTGCACTTACTTGGGTTGGCATGGTCAATTTCTCATTGTTAGCTGCATCAGTGGATGTCACAGCCTCATTGATATTGTTATTTGGTTCATCACTGAACTGTGTCTTGCTGACATGCTCAACATCATCACCACCACAGAACAACCCTTCAGAAAGGGACATTATACCTTCAGCAGCAGCTACATCTTCTTGGGCACCAACATGCTCTTCTAAGTTCTCTGCTTCTTGACCTTCCACTTCAAATGCTTGGCTACATGCGGTATCATGCATAAGAGCATCAAAATTGAGTGGCCATATACCAGTCCTCCAAAATCCAGCCTTGATATTAGAAGGTGTGAGAGCCCTTTTAAATGCTTTACTTGCAAGCTCAGCTAGCTCAAACCTCTTTACTTCCACCCCTGGATTCTTTGCCATCCATGAAGCTCGCTCGACCCTGAAATATTTCTTGAAAGGCCCAAACACGCTCGCATCAAGGGGCTGCAATCTGTGAGTAGTATGAGTCGGTAATGTTAACAGGTCAATGCCCAACTTATTGGCCTCCTCGATTGTCTGCACAACCATGTGGCTTCCGTGGCCATCTAAAATCAGTAAGTTCCTATTTTTAGGCGAGGCATCACCCAGTACAGAAGCAGCAAAGTGGCAAAGCCAATTTAGGAACAGTTCCTTTGTCATCCATGCATGTGGATGTGCAGCCATGCATGCCCCTAGTTCACAATTCTGTATATAATTTTTTAGTTGAGTTGTACCTTTAAATAGATAAAATCCTGGTATTGATGAACCAATTACATTGACACAGGCAATAATTGTGATCCACTCCCTGCTCTTGGGCAATATCTTAGGCACATTTCTACTCCCTGTCTTGGAAATTACTTGCATACCAAAATTTCTTCCTGCCTGTAATTCGGTTTCATCACAATTCCATATATGGTATGGGGCATATGAGTGTTGGTCATATGCAGCAGAAAAAGTGTTATAGAACTTGTAAACAATTTCAGGGCTTAGATTTAAAGCTCGGTCTCTGTCAAGGCCCTCCGCTGTACGTAACACAAGGTCTGGATGCCTCTTTTTAAACCCACTCCACCATGACTTACCAGGAAAACCATCTTTAAAGGGGTTTGGCCTCCCTTGACAGATTTGAGCTACAGTGGATTTAAGTTGTATAATCTCTAACCCATGTCTCGATTGGGCCATCTCCTTACACCACTCCACCACCTCATCCTCCTCCTCTTCAGTCATAACTGTATCAGGCCCTCTACGCTTTGTATTAGTCAACCCATTTATCCAATAATGTATGTTAGAGGTAACAATACCATGTTTTTTTGCAGATGCACGGATTGAATATCCCTTAAACTCGATGTCATCAATTGCATCGAGCATGTCTTGCTTCGTCCAGCCTCTGATTGCACTGATTTTCTTTGTTGAAATTGCACCTTGTACTGTGGTCGAAGGTGGCTCTATGGCTAATGGTGGGCTGAGATGATCTGCAACCACATGGTCCTTTTCAACTACATTACTGGGAGCAATGGGAGCATTGACATCCTCATTTGATGAACTACTCCGCAGTTGGGCCCCCCTTCTCCCTCACCTCCTGTTCCTTATCCGATCTACAATAGAAACTCTTGGCATGGCTACAACAACCTGCAATTTCCAACATCGTTAAGAAATTTGATAAGTATTACAGCACAATTGTATAGAGTAAACTATAATTATGTATGAATTCCAAAATTTCTGCTAATAACATGAAATCTTTAGTTGTTTGTTGTGAATTAATTGGCATTGAAGTATTACTTGTCAATTATGTATTACTTGTAATATCAACATGAGAAAGATATGTGATACCTACATGGCTGTTAGCTACATGGACTTGTCTAAAATTAGTAAGTGCCTATTTTAAAATGGACTTATCTTTGGACATGGACTGTGTGTTAGAAGTATTTTTATTGAAATATTTTACTCAATATAAAGTCAATATCCAAATCTGCTTAATAAGCACAACAAAAGGAGGAGGCAACTACATTTATATTGTAGGCAACTAGAAATGTATGTTTGTTGTGAATTAATTGACATTGAAGTATTACTTGTCAATTATGTATTACTTGTAATATCAACACGAGAAAGATATGTGATACCTACATGGCTGTTAGCTACATGGACTTGTCTAAAATCAGTAAGTGCCTGTTTTAAAATGGACTTATCTTTGGACATGGACTGTGTGTAGGCGTTCAAGGTTTATGAATCCATTGTTTTTCTTAGGAAAACCCTCTACCCGATAGGCACTATTTCTATGTAGTTAGTAGGTTGTTGTTCTTATAAATTTTGAAGGGCATTGTTCCTATGTAGTTAGTAGGTTGTTGTTCCTATGTAGTTAGTAGGTTGATGTTCTTATAAATTTTGAAAGATTTTACTCAATATAAAGTCAATATCCAAATCTAGTTAATAAGCACAACAAAAGGAGGAGGCAACTACATTTATATTGTAGGAAACTAGAAATAGCTACATGGACTTGTAATGGCCTGAACACTGTTAGCTACATGGACTTGTAATAGCCTGAATGTTGTTAGATACATGGACTTGTAATAGCCTAAACGCTGAAAACTACATTTTCTCCATAGAAATTGATGTACTGTTCTTAGGGGACTGTGTGTTGGAACAATTTCTTGAAAGATTTTACTCAATAATGGACTTGAAGGTTTAGAAAAATTCCAACTTGAAATTTGGAGTAGCTAATTAGTAAGCTAGTTTGAACACTCATAGCTTCTTTATCTACGTGATTTTCTTATAAACATAACTCTCATTACTTACAAACTTAACATAGTTTCTCAACTAAAATAATGATAAAGTACTCAATATCTTGAATAACATTATTCAAGAACAACGAAATACCTATATGTCTCCAGCAACGTTCCAGCAACTAATGAAGAGAGTGAATGTAACACTGTGCACACACTTTGTCTAGAATGTAACACTGCGCACACACTCTGTCTGGAATGTAACACTGAACACACTCTGTCTGTATGTCTGGAACACTGTCTGAAAAGAATTGTATGTCAGCAAAATGGAAACTCACTATCTGAAAACTCACTTTCTGAAAACTGTTTGTCTGCAAAATGAATGGAACACTGTCTGAAAACTCTGAATGTATGTCAGCAATAGCTTGAGAGTATAATGAATGCCTCAAATGTAGCAAGAGTTGATTTTTTATAGTTTTATGATCTAGAATTTAATGGGTAAGGAAGATTGGCATGGATTGCCATCTCCCAAATTTAATTTTGTGTTGTGGATTGATTTGTACATGATCCAATGGCTAAAAAGCTTTCATGGTTGATTCTTGTGCTTTCCTGAATTTAATTCTTGAATTGAAATGCTTTCCTGAATTTAATTCCTGTAATTCCAGGGCTGTTGTGTTTAATTCTTGTAATGAAAGGTTGGGTGAACTATTTCTTGAATTGAATGGTGCCATTTAATGTCTTCAATAGGTTGAATGGTTAAACATACATGTACATATGGCTGACAGACATTTCACCTATTTTTGTGCAGGTGTTACCCAGTCCTTGTGCAGGTGTTACCGAGTCCTTGTCCAAGTGTTACTCAGCAATGAGATCTATTGCCCCAATGCAAAATCAGCGGGTGACTGTTTGATGGGATAATTGTACTTTTGGATGGAAAGCATTGTAATGTTTTGTAGTGCATTTTTCCTTAGTTGGTAATTTAGAACTGGAGGTACTTGAGAAAATAGGTCTTGTCAACTTGTGATGTCAAGACTTGGTGTATGGCAGTTGTTGGTCTAGTAAAAAACTGGGCCCATTTTGGACATATTTATATAACTTGTTATCAAATATTTATGTGCATATTTTAGTGAGTTTGTAATTTATGTTTGATGGATGTGTGGGACCAGTACTATAACTGCTACTGGTCCTTACACAACAATAGAAGCCTCTCCCCTAGCATTTTTACTGAAAAGAAATGCCGAAAAAGTGTGGTCTTGTCAACACGTGACGAAACTGCAGTTCACTCATTCACTGCAGTGAACAATGTCCCAAGTAATCTCACAATATAGCGTCTTCGGCATAATTAGATTTAAATTATTTTTTTTTATAGATTCTGATCACTTTTAACAACTTTTAAATTTTTTGAATTTTTTCTCTCTTTTCTTTTTTTAATTAAATTTAAGAGAAAACGTGAGTGATTTCTTAAAGCATGGTTTCCTTATTCAATGATTTTTTAATTCTAGTGTGACTGTCAAACAACCCTGGCACCCAGCTGCCTTTCTCTTTCGTTTTTTCGTCTCTCTTTTCTTTTTTTAATGAAATTTTATAAAAGGAAAAATGAGTGATTTCTTAAAGCAAATATAAGCTAAGAAGTTGGGTGTATTTTCAATATGAGTTAAGAAATTTAGTATATTTTCATTTTCTGGAATTTAATAAAATTTAAGATTTAAATTGAAATTAAAAAGATATGTTTGTGAAGATTTTGAAAGATTGTTAAAAGAACAACTTTTAATTTAAGTTAGATAATATAAAGGAAATAGCAAATGTTATTGGTAGAATATTGATTATGACAAGAAGATTAAAAAAGTTTTTGAGTCTTATTTCATATTTTGGTTTTTTGATATACTATATGTGTCCAACTTTGTAACAACATAAGTTAATAAGGTGGAAGGTCTTATTCATATATGCAAGTAATTTGTATGAATTTATTTTGGAGTTTTATTTAACAAGTTTGTTTGCATATGATCACTTTAGTCAACGTAATAGAAAATTCTATTTGCCACCTAACTTGTTTAATACTTGAAGCAATGTGTATTGATAGACCAAAACACTTCATGTTATGAATAGATTTTTGGATGCATTAGTTTTTTTTGTTATGTTGTGGACAATAATGTAGTTGTCCTTATATGATGAACCTCCTAATATTCAATTACCTTAGTTTTGTTTCTAATGCTTGTTGACATTGGATGGGAGAAAAATTGTGGTTACATCGTCACCTCATTAGTGGATGACAATTTGCAAGCTTAGAATGTGTTGAAGGAAACCAGAATTATCTTCTCATTTTTGCCATCAAGTTATGTCATTTTTCAATAAAAGTTTAATGAATATCTTGTATCTCTCTCTGAAAGATGGATAATGTCTATATATGTAGAGTTTGAATATCTTTTATAAAGGTCTTTAGGGTGACAATTTGCAAGCTTGCAATGTGTTGAAGGAAACAAGAATTATCTTTTCATTTTTGCCATCAAATTATGTTATCTTTCAATAAAAAATTAATGAATATTTTTTATCTCTTTTTGAAAAATAGATAATATCTATATATGTAGAGTTTGAATGCCTTTTATAAAAGTCTTTCGGATGGCATATGTAATGATTTTATCAATGTTAAATATTGCAATGAATATAGAAGCTAGAAGTAATAATACACTGTTTAAGAATTTAATATGATTAATTAAATTTCTTTTTTCAATTATTTTATGGATGAACATTTTTATATACATGTCACTTTTACATTTTTATATTTTTCAAAATTATTTATAAATTAACTTGACTTTATATTTTTCAAAATTATTTATAAATTAACTTGACATGTTTGTTTTAGGATAAAATATAAAAAATATAAAAGAATAAATGAACATCAAATTTAACCCCTACTCCCTATCATTTTAGTTACAAAAACCTTAAATATCGGTAAATATCAACTCGCACATGCCAATCGTGTTAGTTTCAAAATCATTCATTGTCCACCTTGAAGCCACGATGGGCTATCTCGATCCATGTCTTCAAGCTTGTATACGTGGGTGAGTAAAGAGAGGTTTGTTCCCAAATGGAATAATGTGTAATTAATGTAAAATAAGGATAGAGTTAATTTACGCAAATATAAAGGTAAATTAATTATTAATTTAATAATTGATTTGGTGAAGCAAAAAATTTAATGGGATTTGGTAAGTTTGAAATAAAAATGAGTAGGATAATATGAATTTTGAAAATGGATTTAGAAATATAGATATTATTTTTAAATAAATTTTAAATTTCGAGTTTTTTTATACAAAAGGTAAAATAATTTAATAATTGATTTGATGAAGAAAAAATTAAAGGGATTTGGTAAATCTAAAATAACAATAAAGTTGAGTAGGATAATATGAATTTTGCAAATGGATTTACAAATATCAATATTATTTTTTTTCCCAAGGAAAAATAGTAACTTTTATTATATGTTTGAAAATTATGTTGTAGATGCTTCACATACTGTAAAAGAGTCTATTACATAATTGTAACCTGATATTCCACCATAAATATACAAGAGATAATCAATATACATAAGTATGATATAAGTGTGAGAGTTGTTCATCAAAAGGTCTATGGAAATACTGGTAGAATTCATGTCTATTCGGCTCAGTGGCCACGTCGCTAGTGCGCTACCTCCTTAGATAGTAGGTCAGAAAGATGGTTCCTTTCCCTATAAATATGACGACATGAAATGATATCAAATTGTGATTTTAATAATAAAAATTTATCCAATAGGTTCTGAAGTGTGTGCATATGAGAAATGGATTGTTGATTGAACCAATTAATGATAAGTTTGGAATATCCAAAAATTTAAAGGTCTTTGCATCATTTTTCAAGTGAAAATGAGAGAAGGTGTTTGAGACTCGATAGTTCAACAAAGTTGTTGTCACATCTTCCTAGACCCATTCTTAATTTGAAGTGATGTTCCTCTTGAAGATATAAGATTACACCACCTCCATAACCATCATTTTGTGCAGATCCGTCAAAATATGCCCATGGGGAAGATTTGTCAATGGTCTCTGATGTGATAGTTATGTGCATACGCTTGGAGTCATCCACAGGAATCATATGATATAGCGTGCAAATGTGTGCAGAGATAACGACCCAGATGTGATTCTTCTCATGGAAGATAGGCATATTCTTGTAAATCCAAATACCTCAACAAACCAAAAGTGGGAGATTTCGAAGCTTAGTGGGGTGTGCTTGGTTCCACCATGATTCCAAGGCTATTGAAATTGTTTGTCCTATATAGGTTATGTTGATATTCAAGACATGAAGCAAATAGAGCCAGAATGTGATGGTGGAGGGGCAATGAAGGAAGAGATGATTGACGTTTTCTTCAACATTCCTGCAAAAGGCACACCAGGAGGGACCATGAAGAGACTCTTGCAGAAGGTTGTCTCTTGTAGGTGCCAAGTTGCGTAATATACACCACATAAAAGCTTAACCTTAGGAGGGAATTTCGATTTCCAAAGGGGGTGCCACCACCATACCACGTCCGGAGGCTTATGTTTTGCATAGATGATAGGGTATCCATCTTTGAGGGTATACTTGTTGTGTTGTGATAAGGCCCAAATAAGTCCATTGTCCTTGTCCATAATTCTTACATGTGTTTCTAATAGCGCACTAATGTAGCTAGTTCACTCTGGATGCCATTGTACAAGGATGTGGAGGTCGAGCGCTGATTTCCAGGCTTCCGAAAAAATAGAGGTATTGGCTGGATCAACAATGTAATCAAGAGTAGTAATGTCTGTTTTTTCCAAAAAATGGGCGAAATTATGTGCGAGGGAGTGTCCGTTGCCACAACCTGACCAAGGGTCCATCCTGATATGAACCTGCCTTCCTGAACTGATTCTCCAAGCCAATCCATTTCTAATGTGCTCAATAGAGTTCAGAATGGCACGCCAAATCATGGATATATTTACCATGTTCCAGTGTGGTCTCCTGATCCATTCGATGGGGCTTAGAGGACTGATATATTTCTTGATGACCACCTTAGTCCATAAATTATTTGTTGTAAGGATTTTCCAGCCCAATTTTGCAGTGAGAGCTTTGGAAAAACATGAGAGGTACTAATCCCTAGCCACCCCATTTCTTAGGAAGGGAAACTAGTTCGCATCTGGTCCAGGAAAAAGTATGGCCTTCCTTTGATCCTTTCCATAGGAATCTGTAGCAAATCTGCTGAATTCTGGAGAGTATGCCCTTGGGGATCCAAACTAGTGACATCCAGTATACCAGGATTGCCTCTAAGACAGTTTTGATAAGGACAAGGCGACCTACCCTTGATAGCCATCTGTGATGCCAAATGTTTAGTCTACCTTCAATTTTGGCCACCAACCAAGACCAGTGAGTGATTTTTTATTTAAAGGGCTTGAGCCATAAACCTAGGTACTTGAAACCATCTTCAAATTCCAGGGAAGAGAAGAGAAATCTATAGAGAGAAAAATGTATTTCATGCTCTAAGCAGCCCAAAAATGAAAAAGGTGGATTTCAAATGATCACGACAAATAATATAGCTTTACAGAGTAATTTTAGCACTGCATTGAAAATAAAAAAACAGTTTCAACTTAATTAATATATGAACCATAAAACCAATATTTATTATGCTCATAATTTAAGCTATTCTTAATAAAATTGTGTATTTTTTAAAACATTTAGCTTTAATCTCATTCATAAATTAAATATTACTGTGAATATAATTTAATTTATTTACCCACAAAATTTTCACCCGGTTCACATTATTCCAAAATCTCATAATATTTTGAAACAAAGGTTTCCGGCCAAAAGCTCCAATCTATCATTCAATCTTTTAAACCTCATTTTGAGGTTATGGCAATTGACTCCATAGGTACAACAGGGGGAATAGCTATATTATGGAATCCAACAGAAATAGTAGCAGAAGGATGGATGGGTCTTCCCAGAATTCTAACTGGTAATTTTCAACAAATTGGATCAGAAGAAAATATTCTTATATCAGTTGTTTATGGTCCTCCAATTCCAAGAGAAAGAGAGGAGTTCCTACAAAGTATAAGGGCTTTAAATAATATGCATCAAGAAAAATATTGGCTTATTGGGGGAGATTTTAATATGATTTAAAATTTGATAGAAAAAAAAGGAGGAATAAGAAGAGAGGATCCAGAAATGGAGCTTTTCAGAGACCTGTTAACGGATCTGCGTTTAGTAGATATTCCCACGGTGAATGGGAAATTTACTTAGAATAAAAGACGTGGAGAACGACATCAAGAAAGCATCACGGTTGGATCGCTTTATCGCCTCGAAAGCTCTTGTAAGTTTAGATGTCTATTATGAGGCGGCGATTTTACCTATGCTTGGATCAGATCATTGGCCAATTCGAATTGATATAGATGTAAAATAAATTCCGAAAAATAGACCTTTTCGGTTTGAATTATTTTGGTTAAGAGATCTAAGTTTTCTGGAAAATGCTAAAAATTAGTGGGAATCTAATCAGATTATAGGAAGAAACAAGATGCATTATTTTTAGCTAAGATTAACGCAATTAAAGGCAAAAATAAAATGGTGGAATAGAGCGGAATTTGAAAATATTCAACAAGATCAGATTAGATTGAAAGAAAAAATGCAAGAGATTCAACAAAGAATAATTTTTCATGGCAGAACAGAATCACTATCAATTGAAGAAGGAAACACACTCAGTTTACAAGAAGAACGTAGGAAACAGGAAGAGATCTTATGGAAGCATAAATCACAGATCCAGTGGCTAAAGGAAGGTGAGAGAAATACTAATTTTTTCCACAAAACAATGATACAAAGAAGGTAGCATAATAGAATTTTCTCATTGAAAGATCAAAATGGTAATAGACTGCTTAAACATGAGGAAATGGAAAAGGAGCTTGTAGATCATTTTAAAAATTTTCTTATAGAATCAAATCATAATAGACAGGCAGCTATTGATAAAATAACTTCTCTTATCTCGACAGTGGTCACCAGAGAGCAGAACCTAGCTTTTCTATGGGAAATTAGTATGGAAGAAGTTGAATAAGTTGTCATGAATATGCCTAGGAATAAAGCCCCTGGACCGGATGGATTTACAACTGAATTCTTTAAAGCCACCTGCAATTTTATGGGTCATGATATTTTGGAAGTAGTAGAGGAATCAAGGAGAAATCGTAATGTCTATCCTACCCTTAATGCAACTTTTTTAACTCTTATTCCAAAACAGGAAAATTCGGATACCCCTGTTGGCTTTAGACCAATCATTCTCTGTAATGTAATTTACAAAATTCTATCAATAATCATGGTTAATAGACTCAAGCCTCTCCTACCAAGGTTGATTTCTCTGGAATAGACTGGTTTTGTTAAAGGAAGACAAATCTTAGATGGAATTGTAACTGCCCAGGAAGAAATTCATTCGTTAAAGACCCTGAAAATAATAGGAATGCTCATCAAATTAGATCTTTCTAAAGCTTATGATCGCATTAATTGGCATTATTTGATAGCTGTTCTGAGGGCGTTTGGCTTTGAGGATAGATGGTTACAATGGCTTCAGTCTTTTATCTCTTCTCCTAATTTCTCGATCTTACTTAATGGAATACCTTCCCAACCGTTTAACATTACTCGAGGCCTCCATCAAGGAGATCCTTTATATCCTTTTCTTTTCATTCTAGATGCTGAAGGATTGGGAAGGCTAATCAAGGCTCATCTTGCAGAAGGGCAGTTAAAAGGTTTAAAGTTATGGGGACCAGATCTTTCCTTGACGCCTCAATAGTTTTTTGATGATATTCTATTATTTTTTCAGGCTTCGGTGAAAGAGGCGAAAGCTATTTTAAAGATCCCGGAAATATTTATGGAGGCATCAGGTACTCTTGTTAATACTGATAAATCAAATGTTTATTTCTTTAACTCTAACACTGCAACTCAAAATTTCTTAGCCAAAACACTTGGGTTTAAAATAGGTTCTTTTCCAATGAAGTATTTGGGAATAACTTTAAATACTGCTCCAGTAAGAATTGCAGACTGGAAGGATCTCATTACAAAAGTGGAGAAAAGATTACATAACTGGGAATTTCGTGTGCTGAATGCTCCTGGTAGACTCATCATGTTAAAATTAGTTCTTCAATCCCTCCCCCTCTATTAGTTATCAGGGAGAGCTTGTCCTAAAAATATTTGCAACCAATTAGTTAATATGTTCAAGAAGTTTCTATGGCAAGGCGCTCAGGCTAACAGGAAATGGGCTTTAATTTCATGGGAAAAAATAATCAAACCTAAATCTGTAGGAGGACTGGGACTGCGTGACCCTTTAGTTCTAAACAATGTAATGGGCGCCAAACTGTGGTGTCGATGGATTCAAGGAGGGCACAATCTCTGGAAGAGTATATGTGAAATAAAATATGGTATTCCTCATTCAGTTACAGGTAAATTAAAAGTAGATATAGTACCAAAAGGGTCTTCAATCTGGAATCTTGCAGCAACTAACATGAATCTAATTTGCTCTCATAGTTTTTGGGAAGTGAGGGAAGGCAGAATGACACTCTTTTGGGAAGATTCATGGCAGCAAAGAGGAAAACTTTTCAGTAGACTTGATTTAGGAGAAATTTTTCTTTTTACCAATACTCCTAATTGCAGACTAATTAATAATTATTGGTGTCAACGACAGAGTAGCCACTGGAGAAGATGGAAGGAGAAAATACACTGGCCAGAAGCTCCTGAAACACGTCAATGGACCAACTTTGCAAAAGAATTAAAAACAAGGAAAATTTCCCATGCAATCGGTTGTGATATTCTACGATGGGGTTATCAAACAAAAGGGATGTTCACTATAAAGGAAGGATATCATATTCAATCTCAAAATGTTCTTAACAATGAAAGAGTGACATGGAAGAAAATATGGGCATTAAAACATTGGCAAAAAGTAGAATATTTGCTCTGGTTATTAAGTCATCGTAAAATTCTGACATGGGATAATCTGCAGAAGCAAGGAATGTATGGACCATCTTGATGTTATATGTGTCGTACAAAAAATGAAACAATAGACCACCTTCTCAATAGTTGTCCAATTGCGGAGGCCCTTTGGAGAAGTCTAGTAAATATTTTCAGACAAACAGATAGAGATAATACAAATATAAATGAAACCATTAAAAACTGGCGTAAAGGAGGATTTAAATGTGAAGTGTTGAACATAGTATGGAGATTATCAATTGGGTTTCTTTTCTGGAGCATATGGAAAGAAAGGAACCATCGTATCTTCAGAGATGAAGAAAAAATAATGAATCAAATATGGTAGAAATTGATAGAGAATATACGAGAAACAATTTTAGTGGAAAGATGGACAGAGGAAGATTGGAAAACGGAAGGCATAGAAGTTCAAATGCTCTCCAGTTTAAATTTGAAACCTGAAATGTTATACAAAAATATTTGGAAATACAAACCTCCGACTCAATATATAGAAGATAGGTGGAAGGTTCCTCAGAATGGGTTTATTAAAATTAATTATGATGGAGCTTCATAAGGTAATCCGAGTCAAGCAGGAGCTGGAGGGATTTTTTGAAATTCTCGAGGGGAAGTTTGTCGAGTTTATGCTTTGGATTTGGGCTTTGCAACTAATAATGAAGCAGAATTAATTGCAGTAAAAGAAGGGTTACTTATATCTAAAAGAGAAAACTATCAGTGACTCATTGTAGAAGGTGATTCGACAATGGTCACTGCCGTCCTATGAAAATTACAACAAGGTTCAACTTGGGAAAAAATAAGTAAAAGTTGGAGAACGACGAATCTAATTCAGGAAATAAGCACACTGATCAAAGAAATCCAGTATTTGATACCAATACACATTTGAAGAAAAGGTAATGAGGCGGCAGATTAATTAGAAAATTGGGGTTGTAAAAATAATGAGAGAAATTTGGATGCTATGCCAAGGGATAGAATCTGGAACATTGAATTACATTCCATTCAGCTTATTTTAGAAAGAGATTTAAGCACCAAGGAAGATCCCCAATCAGGGTGCCACCTAAGGGAGAATGGCAGCATGACACTGCCACGTAATAGGCATGTCAGCTGACCATTTAATCCCATTAATGGTAAGGAGAGGTGGGCTCAGTTCGCATGCGTTTGACTTACCTTCACAATGCACTTCATTCATACCAATAAGTGTATGGCAGAGCTGACAGATTATTGACGGCAGGGTAGGGGTCTCATAAGGTTAATTTGTCTGTGTAAATAGTTTATTCCTCCATGAGCCGAAGGAAATTATAGCAAAGCGCCAGGGAATTTGAAGGTCCAGGACAGGAAGCGCAACTTTACTGGGTATGTTCTGATTCTAATCACTTTGGCTTCAATTTTAGTTTTGCCTCTTCGTATAACTTTGGCTTCAATTTTAGTTTTGCCTCTTCGTATAAAGTCAATGACTTTAGCAGTTTTTACAGACCATGCAGAGCTGTTGGAGGTTTTCGTCAGTTTTTTTGGTTTCAACGGTCTGCATGTCATAATAGAGGGGATTCATTTCAATTTTCTGCCTTGTTTCCGCAGTCCTGATTACCATCCCAATTTTAATCTGGGGATTCAATTCCACCTCTTACCCTATTCTTTTTGTTTTCATTACTATTTCTAGTTACATATGGTGGTACATTTCACGCCTCCATCTAGTTTTAGAAGTCCTGGTTACCTTCTGGTTTTTAGTCTCTGCACCATTAGTAGAAATGGGTTTGGCTACTGTGTGTTTAGTCTCTGTATTGGTAGTAGAAATGGGTTTTTCTACTGTGTCTGCTGTGTCTCAGACAGGATGATTTGGATAATTTCTATTAAAATCCCTTTCCATGATTGCATTCAAGTCCGGGGTTATCGTTCAATCCTCGGAATTCTAAATTGTCTGATTAACAATGTTAACCCTAAGAATTTGTGGGAGGGTATAGGAGATGTTTGGTGGCTCGCTAGGTTTTTCTATTTCCTCTCCAATTTCCTTAACCAAATGAATTCCAATTTCATCTTGTTTCGTAGAAACTCTTATTGTCTAAGAAATCTGCACCTGTTTCAATTTTCAAAGTGCCTATCTATGAAATGTTCTATTCGTCGAGTTACTTGAAACTCTACACTTTGTGTCAATACTGTTTTCATAGCCCACAATCTGCGAAAGTTTTATGATAATGGGAAGGCTTGGTTTGGAAACATCAGGGTGAAATAAAATTGCAGTCCATACCCCAAGATTCCAGTTAAACATTTGGAATTTCATAATGATTCAAGTATTATATCCTTGCTATTGTTCGCTATACAGGGTTATTTTCAATCAAAAGTACATATAGGGGCATTCAGGGTAGAATGAAAAAAGGTAAGGGAAGGAAGTTACAATCAACCCAGGTAGCTGGTCCAAGCAAAAGATGAATGAAAACTAATCAGCAGACCCTTGAAAATCTAGCAAAGAGTTATGAAACTGGGATTCCAAAGGATATTCAGAAAACTATATAGGGATGGGAAAGGGATAGTGATGATGAAGATGATGATATTCAAAGCCACCAGGAAGGAATAGATTTTCTTTCTGACCCAGGTAATACAAGAGGAAGAGTTTCTCTATTTCAACAATCTGTTAAAACATATTGGAAAATCAAATGTATTCTTGCAAAAGCACTGTCAAGTATGCAGGAAAAACAAATCAATTTTTCCTTATGTTTGAGCTCCAGCAGATTAAACAAGATATGACGGAAATGACAAAGGCACAGGTACAAGTCAATGCGAGAATAACAAGGATTGAGCAACAACTTCTCAATATGCAACAAGCTGAGATGCCAGGGTCAACTGCAAAAGACCGTGCACTTGTTGATTCATCAGATGGTTAAATATTTTACAAGTTCAATTTTGTATGTTTTTTGAGGATATTAAGTCTATTCTCTATTTTATTTGTAGTTTTTATGGACATAGTAAAGGATTGTTCACTGTTAGTAGAAGGAAAAAACAATACCAATTTTGGTTGGCTTATAACTCTTTGAGGTGGCCAACAGACCTGGTTTCCTTCGGACAGGTTGAGGCTACCAAAAATTTCAAAATTTGTATAGCAACTTGCTCTTTACAAAATAGAAAATAGAAAAGTCCAATGAAATTAAAAAAAATAAAAAATTTCTCATAATATTTTAATTTAAAAAACTAGTTTTAAAATAGCGGTGTGAAATCATTATTTTAAAAGGTATACTTAACAACGAGCAGGAGAATCACATATTTTAAATGATTTACTGTACTCGTGGGTATATACATAATGCAAAGCAGAGTTAAATATCCAAATGTATACAAAAGCCACGCAAATACGTAAACGTGAAATCTGTACCACCAAATCTTCATAATCGTCTTCACAACTTATCGACATTGAATTTGAAAGCAAGCACGGACCCAAATCTTGAAAGTACGGACCTTTGCATCCCAGTTTACTTTGACACTGTACGGAGTAGTGGGTCCCAATTTTTTTTTGAAATAATGAAAATTATTTTTAAAGCCATAGTCTAAAAAATCAATAGAATAGTTGAGAATCTCGCAAAGATTTTGAAAAAAATTGACAAAGAGTCATAACAACACAATCTTGTTTACAATTGTTAAACTTCAGTATTTTGAGTGCCTTAAAGAGTTTTAATAGTGCTGAATCTATTTCCACTATTAAAAATGCAATTCAAACAAAAAGCTTCCATCCCGACTATTCCATATGCTGGATAAACAACTTATTTTTTAAACACTGATCTTGTCCCAATTTTTGGAAATTTTTTTCTGGATTCTAATCACTTTTAACTTAGACAATGCCTTTTTAATTTATTGGTATCTGTTGGGGGAGAGGAAGGTGTGCGATGTAATTAAGATCAAGAGAGCCATAGTACATGGCGAGGCTTATTTCCTTTGCCATAGGCCCATAAATGTGCCCAGGCAAGAAATGCCCACCGCAGGATGATCTACAACTTTAATCTGACGGTGGGAATTTCCTGCCTGGGTGCATTTATGGCCTATGGCAGAGGAAATAAGGCTCCCCATAGTACATGGAATCTCCCAATTTGAGTCTTGTATTTATTTATTTCCCCAAATTTGGATCGGAGTACAGCGAAATCGGATTGCCCTTCTCATTTACAGCCAAAACACCGGGATCTATTGCATCACTCACCGCGCACGGTGCCAACGTCGCTATCAGAGCCAACACGTGCCTCACAGGCAGGAATTTCGTTGCAACCATCCACGCGAAGGTTCGGCTCTGTTACCAAAAAAAAAAAAAAACCCACGACTCCACTATTATATATTAAGCAACAACGAATCAACTATAAACCTTATCAAGTTTCAACATCGGTTGTTTAAGTTAACGTAAATATGGAGATATATAAATTACCATCAAAAGTGCGATCCAGAAGGTGCTGTTTCCGTCATGGCAGATGTTATCCGGAAATCCAGGTAGATTTTCAATGAAAGATTCGATGGTGCCTTTCTTTGGCCCTTCTAACCAATACTTCTGGCACCGATGCCTGTAATGGAAAAACTTGTCATTTATCGTTATACAAATAATTTATGGAAAAACAAGTCATTTATCTTCTAAACTATGAAATAATTAATGATTTAAAAGAATGAATAAGAAGCATACATTGAAGTTTCACAGAAGACAAGGAAGTCCTGTTTGGCAGAGAGAGCCACTCTGTTGGGGAAGTAAAGATATTTGAGCATCACGGTTGTTGTCTTGGTGGCCGGTTCATATTTCAGCAATCGGCCGTGTGGTCGGTACTCCAAGATATCAAAGAAGTGGTCATGGAAGCCATATTTATATGACGCATCTATGAAATAAACTGCCCCTTCTCTGCTTGCATCCACTCCATCTGCAAATCTTCAATGATATAACCATGCAATGGAGTTATGATTACTTAATGAAGCATTCCTTGACTCTACTTGTCTATGTTAACTGATTTACACATAATGTTATTCACATATATAAAAAAAGCATAGCTAGGTTTCCAATTTTTTTAATAATCATGATTCTCAAAAACATTACTTCAACTCCAATCCATCTGCTTTGTTGGTCAGGATCTCCACACGGCCTTCCATCACATTTAGCAAACCCTGCGAAACATAATGGAATGTTGGGTATGTGTTATATTCTTTCCACGACTAGGCCCCACGCTGCCGCACGTTGCGTGGTCTGGGAATACATGTCTGCGAATATTTTTTCTTTTTGGGTATGCGTCCTACCCATATGCGGACCTGACCATGCTTTAGTATGAGCGGTACATGGTTTGGGCACGATGGTTTTCGACCCCCGTAGCCCCCCCTTCCGGGGTCAAGGGAACTACAATTATGTTCTAATCCAGGGTTTATGGATTGGGGTTTATGTATGTTTCGGCATGTATATATATGTGTGTTGTAACACTAAAAGGAATATAATGAAAAATCAAGCTGGTCGTCCCGATTTGGGATCCAGGGGAAAAATCTCTGTGTTTATCTGCTTTATGTTTTATGCTCTTGCTATTGTTTATTTTCTGTTATAAGATTCGTGTGTAGATAATCTCAAATAAAACCTACAGGAAATTGGTAGAGTTGAGAAAAGGAAAGAAGTTTATCATGTGGTAATTTTTTTCCTATTTAAGATGGTTTGAATTTTGTTTTTATAGTAGAAATAAATTCATCACCATTAAAACCTCAAAACACTTAAAATCTTAAAACTTGACACTATACCTGAGAAGGTACGCAAACTAATAATTCTCCATGGCTACCAAAAGCTATACCCAGAGGACGACCTCCAACGTACGTCCAGTTCTCCACAAGAACATCAAGCTGGTTATCAAGAAAGGAGACTCGCTTGATCCACCCACCACCACAACCCGTGTAGAGTATGCCTTGAGAATCAAACATGAGATCTTCTGGGTTGGGGATGAGTCCAGATCCAAGTTTATGGGCATTCTGTAGCCTCTTGTTGTGGGTGAATACACCAAGCCTTTGGGGAGGATGAGGAAGGTCGATGTTTGCTGGATCGATTGGAGAAATAGTGAGGAGATCCCTCCAAGCTACTGCTAAAGCTATGCATAACGCGGCTACTACTACTACAATCGTGAGATTTGCCATCACATAAGAGAGGGATTAAAAATGTAGAATAGATAATAGAGGAGAGTATATATATATGTGTATATATATGTGTGTGTGTGTGTGTGTGTGTGTGTTAACATTAAGGAGTATCAATGGGCCAATAAAGTTAAAGGGTTAATGCATAAAGACTCAAGATCAAAGAGCTTAACCCGATAGATAAACATAAAGCACAAATTAAAGGCAGATCATTGCTTAAGGTCACAGAAGAAGACATATCAACAAAAGAGCCTCTGAATGCCACATCATCGAGGCCATAACTCCTCAACTGCCACCTGCAGATTTATTTTCGCAAAAGAATACAAAATGAATGCACAGTCAGAGATCTTTTGCCAAAGACAGCTCAGAATTTATGATCAGCCTACCAAAGCCCCCAAAGTCAACAATAGTAACTAAGGTTGATGAAATTTAATGTAAAATCATTAAAACAAAGATGAGCATTCGAAATCTTCTCTCTTAGGCCTCCCAAAGATCAATTAACCATTACTCTGTATTAATTGAACCAATGATCCCTTCTTACACGCAACCTCCTCATTCTCCTATAAATATTTATGTGGAAGAAATTATAGAGGTTGGTCTCTGGATATTTGTTTCATGTAAATAGCTTTGAAGCTGTTGTAGCTCTGTTTGTAATTGAAGACACATAAGCTGAGATGAGAAGTTTGAAGCCGTAGAGGCCCATTGGACTTGAATATTGTAACTGGTTTGAACATCAAATACAAATAGCTGATTTATGGGATCCTGGTCTATGTTAATGGTGATGTGTTTCTCACTGTAAATTGTTATTTTCCTTTTTTGTTTCCATTTTGTCCACTTTCCTCTGATAAAGAACAGAAAGTATAGATTAGGATTTACTCTTGAAGTACCCCAAGTCTCACTGATAAATCTTTATCCCTTATGTTTTCTACTGATTGTTAATTTGAAGGTAATTCAATAGAGTATAACCAGTGAAGTATTGGTAAGCCCATGTTTCCTGAGTACAACTTGAGATTCTATCTTTAAATGTTCTTTGATAGTTTGCTAGTCTAAAGATTGAGCTAGAAGTTTATGGTTAGCCACAATCTCTTGGTTTATCTCCATGAGTTGCTTTGAAAAGTTCCCTTGAGAGTATGTTGAAAGCGAAATTCCAGTTTCAAAATCTTGACACGATTTTAGACTACTTTTTGTGTTTATCATGAATGTTTTCCCTTTGAATATCTTGCAGAAAGCGAGGCTAGGATTAAAAGTATTTGCCAGTCTTAAGCTATTCTATGTTTTTAAATGTTTTCTCTTGAAAGTACATCAAAGCGGGTTAGTTTCAAAATACTTACTGATCTTCAGACTACTTAGTGTGTCTCCCTCAGTGCATGCCAGCGAGGATAGTTTCAAAGTACTTGCTTGATCTTAGGTTGTTCTTTGTTCTTCATATGTTTTGCCTTCTTCCACTTCATTTCTTATTGTTTCATTCATAAAATCAACTTAAAGATCCTTTGACATAGATGGCTGCCCATGGACCCTCTTGAAACTTTGACTGTCAGTTAAATCCTATTATGACTCCATAGCCCAATGGATTGATGCTGCTCCTTGCCTATCATTATAGAACCATTCTTTCACTTGCTCACATCTTCACCCTTCATACCAGAACTTCTTCATCTTCATTATATCCTTGCCCAAGCAAAACAAACAAAAAGCTGTGTCCCCTACATAACTAGCCTAAAATCATGTGAAGCCTTAAAGATCACATCTTTGAAAACGCCTATAGAGAGATCCCTCCTGCGAATCCCAGGATAGCTAGGTCCTGAGATTCCAGCGGTTTTTGATGTGAGCTCTGCCGGCATTTAACTGCTTGCCAATCTTGCAAACTACGGAGGACTAACATACCTAGCTGACCATCTTTAGAACTTACGAGTAAAATCCTTAAAATAAACATTCGAGCGTTCGATGCGGTATAAGTGGCTTTCTTCAAAGCCTTCCCTTTAAACATCTTTAGTAATCATGATAGGACTTGTACGAATCGATGGAGAAATCTAAGTTTTCTTAGGATTCTAACAAACCATATCAAACCTTGAATAATCAGGTTAGCTAAGCCTAAGGTAACTATGTTTGTCTCTTACCGTAGCTAAGTGTTAGAAACCAGAATATAGGACACTCTCATAACTCACGGGACTATAAAAACTCGGGAAAACCCAAAAACATTTCAGATTAGTATTCAGGCTTTTTGAATGGTGGTGGACCACTAAAACATTTTACCTTTTAAAGCTAAAAATTTCCACAGTGACTCCACGATCCTGAATAGACCTAAAGACTCCTTTGAGAAACCCATTTATATCATAAACATCATACAAACTCACTTAAGAAATTGTGAGAAGTTAAGTTTCCTTGTTGAAAAGATCAGTTAGCTAGAAAAGATTGTCAAATTTGGGTAAAAATTTTCTTATCATTGGGTCTAAAACACCACATAGTGGCTTCTAGAAGAATTTATACTAGAGCCTATCCTGACCCAAATCCTCTTGAGATAGTTGATAATCCAGAAAGTATCCTTAGGAAATCTCCTAAATTCAATACTTCAATTGTTGTTAGACCAATTCATAGAGCTAACTCTGTCCCTGAAAATCTCTCAGCTCTGCTAGATACACAAGTTGACTTAAGAAACTCATCCAGAACTAAGTCACTTGGTGATATAGATCACATAGACTTTGAGCCTTCACACTCACCCCAACATAGTGGTGAACATACTGATAGTAGAGAAACCACCCCACCTAACCTTAATTTCATCCATAACTTTGGTTTCTCTCATCCAAGATCTGCTCAATAGTCTTTTGCTGGTCCAAGTACTTATGTTTTCCATACTCCCATTGTTCAAACTACTCCATTCCATCCTCCTCCTCCTTTCATAAACCCTCCACTTGTAAACCCCCATTTTTTCCACAACCCCATATCATGGCAACATGGTATGCTCCTCTAGTCCTTCCTTTACCTTTCGCCAATTTTCCACAGGACTATCAGTCCAAGATCCCATTATATGATGCTAGTGGTTCCATTACTGCTCAAATACATTTGGATAAGATGGATTATTATTTTGATAGAAATGAGATAGATGATGAGACCATTAAACTCATATTATTTTCTCAAAGTTCAGGGGGGAGAAGCAAGAAAATGGTTCAAAAGCTTAACCCCTAATAGAATTAATGATCTCCAAGATTTTCATCAAACATTCATAAACAAATGGAAAGTTAGGAAGAACCCTCTCCAAATACTTTCAGATTACAAAAACCTCAAGAGAAATGTTGGGGAAAGTGTTCAAGATTATTGCACTATATTTAATAGTGTTTATAATGCACTACCACCAGATTTGAAACCTCCACAAGGCTCAGCTTTGGCCAAATTCCCTGAAGGATTTGGTCCTGAAATGACCTATCAACTAAGAGAAAGGTATCCCTTAACTTTAGAAGACATGCAGAAGGGAGCTCTTAGTGTGGAAACAAATCTGATTGAGAAGAGAGCTATAATGAAGACTGAGAAGAGGGTGTCATATAGGGAAGACACTGCACCATCCACATCTGACTCAAAATTAGGTCATCTAGCCAAGAACATGGATAGATTGGAAAATATGGTGGAGAGGTTTGTTGTCCAAACAAATGCTCAGAATAGGAACCAGCCTCAAAACCAAAATCATAACTTTAGGAGAAATCAACCTCAGAACAGACAAAGAGATGTTGATCAACAGATCAGACCTCCTTTTCAAGAAAATTATTTCAATGAGGATGAAGAAACAAATGAACGAACAAAGGATGATCACATAAACATGTTGGGAGTAAGAAATGAGGATTTTGATTTCCTCCATGAAAGAAAACAAGGTCTATATACACCCTATGATGATAGAAGACCAGAAACTGAATACTATGAACCAGACTTTGAAAATTCCATCATAGGATCACCTAAAAAATATGACCTAAGAAGTAAAAAGAATCAAGAAATTCCCAAGAAGAAAACCTCTGAAAACTCTGCCAAAAACAGCCCTGTAAATACCTCCAAAAAGACAACAAAAAATAATAAAACAATGGCTGAAAGTTCTGTTTTAAAAAAGGGAAAAAACACCCAAATCAATGAAAAACAGAGTGGTGACCCTAGCAGCACTAGCATTTCAGCTAATGCTCCTGAAAAAACCATCTTGACTACTATAAATAGTAGAAATCAGCAAGTTGATTTTGCTGATGAATCAGTGACTAAGAAGGTTGAATCAAACATTTCAAAAAAAAACAGATTCCTTTTAGCCTAGAGAGTGAAATTGCCAAAATCAAAATCTTTGTTCCACTCACCGAGTTAGTCACCCAAAATGTATATAGAGGTCAAATTTTTAAAGCTTTGAACATAGAAGATATTCATGATACTATCAACTTGAATGATGATACACCGGAGCTTCTGTTCGGTCCTAAGATTGAAAGAAAATTTCAAGAAGGAACTACCCCTCCAATCTACATCAGTTTGAACATACACGATAATATTTTTCACAATGCCATGATTGATTCAGGAGCATCACATAATCTCATGTCTAAATTAATAATGGAAAGATTGGGTCTAGAGGTAACCCGACCATACAAATATTTATATTCTTTTGACTCAAGCAGAGTGAGATTCCTAGGCCTAATAAAAGATCTATGTGTTAACTTAGCCCAAATTCCAGCCAAAAGCTTAGTGATGGACATTGTAGTGGCTGATATACCCCCCAAATATGGCATGCTTCTTTCAAGATCATGGGGTGCTAAGTTGCAAGGTACTATGTAGATGGATATGACTTATGCCACCACCCTTTCTTCAGTCAACCCAGAAGAATCTATAGGGAAACACACATGAAATACATGGTGAGTAACCAAGAAAGACCAGAAAACTCTCCTTTTTATTCCATACACACAAACCTTGACTCATGCATTCTTTACATGATGAGATTCCTAATGAGCAAGAGTTATTCAACGAAACATCACCCAATATAGTGTTCCCTCCACATCCAAACATAGAGGCAACGATAGATGAAGAGGAAAACAAGGAGAAAACTAAAAGATAGTTTGCTGATTCAGAAAATCACAGCAAACAGATCACAGGTCTTGAGGTCCAAAACAGTGATAAGTCTAGTGCAAGTCATGAAAATCAAAGAATAAAACCTCAAAACCTTGAAAATATTGAGG
Source organism: Pinus albicaulis (assembly GCA_034641835.2). Taxonomy (NCBI): domain Eukaryota; kingdom Viridiplantae; phylum Streptophyta; class Pinopsida; order Pinales; family Pinaceae; genus Pinus; species Pinus albicaulis. Next base: position 216,779 of record JAXQQM020086657.1, on the reverse strand, counting down.
AAGAAAACAAAATTTAGCATAGTGCAATCCTGAAAGAACAACACAATGATAGGTTAGGCAAACAAAACAGAGAGGACAACAATGAAATAAATGACAAATCTGAAAAATGTCCTCTTTGGAGTATGAGTTTTGATGGATTTTGCTCTAAAACTGGTGCTGGAGCAGGCATATGGGTGCACAACACTAAAAATAATCATGCTGAGGGTCATTCCTATAGATTAAATTTCCAATGTATGAACAACATAGTAGAGTATGAAGCTCTCCTTTTAGGCCTTCATTTATTGAAAAAATTAGGGGGCAAAAGAATAACAGTTCATGGGGATGCAGAATTGATAATTAGACAAGTAAATGGGGAATACACTGCTAAAAATCCCAGACTTAGAGCCTAAAGAGATGATGCCATGAACTTGTTAAAAACATTTGCTGAATTCCAACTTACCTTTGTCCCAAGGAACCAAAACATTCTAGCCAAAGGATTAGCCTTTGCTACTAGAACTTGTCTAACACCTTATGAAAGCAAGCAATGCACCACCCAAGTCAAATTTAGACTAGTTGTCCCGGATAATGAAGAATGTTGGCAAGTGTTTGACGGAGATAAACAAATAGAAGACTTCCTACGGTCCAAAATGAATTTGAAATACCAAACTCAGATTCAGAGTATGAACAAGACTGCCCTACTGAAGAAAACCCACTTTTTGAAGAAGAAAAGTCTCCTGAGATTGCTGATATAAATCTGTTAACTCATCAACCCAAACATACAACGGAAAATAGCACAAATTTAGAAAAAGAAGACTTAGAAGTGCTGCAATCTAAAGATCACAGTGATCCGGATTTATGTAGGAATGCAACAGAATAAACATATAACCATAAACACAGAGATGCACCAGAAATAACACTTCATTTCATTAATATCAAAGAACTGAAATTTGCTTACAGACAGAATGGAAATAAAACTAGCTAGGGCGCTGGTAGCTATCTCTGAGAAGAGATGTGGTGGCTACAGGCCTCTGAACCGAGTTACAATGAGGCTCGAGGGCCTATTTATTATTGAGAAACAATGGAGAACCCTCAACATCCCAAAAACCTAACCCTAGGAGATGAAGCGCCAAAACTATGGGCCCCGTTTGGGTAAATTGGTGTTTCAACTTCCCAGGGACGTAACTTTGGCATATTATCTCCGTTTGACGCATATGATACATCATTAGAAAGCTCTATCCGAGGACTACAGCTGTCGGGACAAATTTTATCCAAAAATTCGCTGGCGCTTTCATACCCAAAAAACGTCGTTTAGGGCCTCAAAACGGCTCCGGAAGTTCAGGACCCGAAAAACTGCTAAAAATAGTAAGTTATGCCGAAACTGAAAAAATAAAAGAGACAATGGTGGGGGCCCAAGTGGAATAGGCGGGTGGCCACCAATATCCACCTGGATCATTCCTCCCCCCTTAGGAAGCAATGGTCCCCATTGCGTTAAGTTCCTCCATGAGATGAGGAAATTTCTGCTGAACTTGGTCCCTGGTGAACCACTTTCCTTGGTGCAGGAGTTGGCCAGCTTTGACAACCCGATATAGTTGGATCTTCTGTTGGCGAGTGTTCTTGATTTGCATGTCCATGATGCAATCTGTGGTGGCCTGTTCCATGCAGTCTGGATTTAACTCAGTTGGTGTGAGTTGTTCTGCAATGTCCGAGGTGTCCAGTAAAGGTGGGAAGTAAGGACGAAGGCGATCCACATTGAAGACTGGGTGCAGACCAAGGAATGGTGGAATACTGAGCTCGAAGGCATTGTTCCCTACAGCCTTGGTGATGGTGTATGGCCCGTATCGGAGCGGGCGAAGCTTGCGGTGGGGTCCAGTGAGGCGCTCCTTCTGCAAATGTAGCCATACTTTTTCACCCACCTGGAAGTTGTGTGGCACTCGGTGTTGATCATGGCGTTGCTTGTACTTGGCATTGGCTCTGTCCAATATATCATGAACCTGTTGGCGGATGTGTTGAATGCGCTCGATGAAGCTACTTGCTTTGTCAACTTCAGACTGGACATGAGCTGAATCGGCCTGAGCAGCTGCAAACGGCATGGCTATGTCAATGGGACATAGTGGTTGGAACCCCAAGCCCACCTGAAAGGGGCTATGGCCAATTGAACTGTGGAGAGCCCGGTTATAACTGTGTTGTACATAGGGGAGGCTCTCGTCCCATGTGCGTGGATGCTTTGAGTTGTACATGCGCAGAATGTGTACAATCATTATGTTGACGACCTCTGTCTGGCCATCTGTTTGGGGATGGAAAGCTGTGGACTTGGTGAGCTTTGTGTCCAACATTGACCAGAGGCTGGACCAAAATGTGCTGAGGAACCCGCTATCTCGATCTGATATGATAGACTGTGGGATCCCAAAGTGCACCCACACTCGTTCAAAGAAGAGTTTAGCAGTGGCTTCTGCTGTGATATTCTTCTTATAGGCCGCCATGATGGCCATCTTCGAGAATCTGTCAACGACCACGAAAACACAGTCATTTCCATTCTTAGTAGAAGGCAGGCCCGACATATAATCCATGGAGATGGATTCCCACGGTCGACTAGGGGTAGGTAGTGGAGTATATAGGCCTTGCTTCTTGATGGTCGGTTTGGCAATGGCACAAGCAGTGCAGGATCTGATGTGCTTCTCGACATCCTTTCGAAGGTTCGGCCAATAGAAATGCTTCTGTAGTATTGCTACTGTTTTCTCGACCCCGAAATGCCCAGCGACTCGACTGTAGTGTGCTTCCCATATCATCTTGGCACGCTCGCTTGAAGGAACACAAAGGTGTCCCAGGTGACATAAAAGTGCATCTTGGAGGTGAAAATTTGGAACTTGCGTACCCCCTAAGAGTGCCTTGTAAGTGTGGCCGAATTCTGGGTCACTCTCATAGAGAAGCGGCCAATCAGAAGTCTCATGCCCACAAGATTTGAGCACGGTGGTGAGCGCCACGATCGGTGGTCGGCTGAGGCAGTCTGCAACATTATTGGTGCTACCCTTCTTGTACTTGATGTTCAAATGAAACTGTTGCAGATATGTGGACCACTTCTGATGGCGATCATTTTGCAACTTCCCTTGTGTCTGTATGAACTGTAGGGGCCGGTGGTCTGTGTGGATGATTGTTTCCTTCCCCAAAATGTAATGCTTCCATTGTCGACAAGCTTGCACAATGGAATACATTTCTTTGTCATAGGTGGGATACTTGCGAACTGTCTCAGATAATGTCTCACTGTGATATGCCACTGGATGTCCCTGTTGAGTAAGAACTGCCCCAATAGCATAGTCAGAGGCATCTGTCTCGTCCCAAATGGCTGTTGCAAGTCTAGTAATGTGAGCATCAACACAAAAAGCATTTTTTCAATTCCGTGAACGCTTCACAGGTTCCGACCAAAAGAATTTTTCTCTCGCTCCTCCTTTGGTGACTTGACTCAAGGGCCAAGTGATATGAGAGAATCCCAACGCGAATCTACGGTAGAAATTAGCAAGACCCAGAAAGCTGCGAAGCTCTGTTATAGTGGTTGGGGCTGGCCAATCCCGAATGACTTGGATCTTGGTCGGATCCACATGCAGCCCCCTTTCATCAATAATGTATCCCAGATATTGAACCTGGGTCATGCCAAATGTGCACTTTTCCAAATTGGCACACAACTTGTGTTGCCATAGTGTTTGGAGGACTTGTCGGATGTGGTGAAGGTGCTCTTCCCAAGTCTTGCTGAAGATCAGAATGTCGTCCAAGTACACCACTACAAATGAGTTGGTGAATGGCTGCAAGATGTCATCCATCATCCTCATGAAGGTTGCGGGAGCATTCGTCAACCTGAAATGCATGACTAGCCATTCAAAAAGGCCTTCCTTGGCTTTGAAGGCAGTCTTCCACACATCAGAGGGTTCAATTGGTACTTGGTGATACCCAGACTTCAGGTCAATATTGCTAAAATATTTTGCACCTTTGAGTTGGTCCAGAAGGTCATCAATCCATGGGATTGGGTACCTATTCCAGACAGTGATCTTGCTCAGTTCCCGATAGTCAATACAGAGTCTCCACGTCCCATACTTCTTCTCTACCAACACGATCAGGCTCCCACAGGGCGATGAACTTGGTCTGATGTGACCTTTATGCAACATCTCCTGAATCTGCCTCTTGATTTCATCATTCTCCATAACAGAGCGCCGATAGATCGGTCCATTGGGTAGCGGCGCACTTGGGGTCAGATCAATCAGGTGCTTGACCTGACAGTGCAGAGGAACCCCTGTGGGTGAGGTGAAGATGTCCCCGTACTCCTACACAACCTTATCCATTTGTTGTTGTCGTGCAGAGGAGCCCTGTCTGGAGGTCGTGGCCATGCTGTTCTCCGGACCGTAGGATCATCGTGAAAATGGAAATTTCCGGTTTGGGAAATGAGCCATCTCACAGCTGCTGCAAGAACTGGAAGAGATAGCTTAGGAGACACCTGCATCCCGTACAACTTATTTCCCAAAGTAACTTTGACAAAGACGAGGTCGAGACTCATACACAAGATGACGCTCCACAAGTATGGTTGTCCTAATAATACATCGAAACATCAATAGGAGCAATATCACATATCACCATCCGTGAAGGGCTTGATGCTATAGGAAGGGCTAAGACCGTTGGCCGACGGGGATCTCGTCCTTGGTGAAGCCACCACAGGGCATGGATGTAGAGTGGTGGTCAAGAAGCTCCAACAGCTCTTCACTTGTCTGCTGAAATGAGGTTCTTTGGGCTCCCATTGTCGACAATGAACTGTACAGGGGAGCCCTTTACCCACATCTGGGAGTGGAAGAGACGTTCCTCCTCCTCTGGATCTTCCGGTTCCTCCTTCTGGACCTTTGTAGTGGCAACAGTGGCGTTGGGCTCCGCATCAATAATCTGTTTCCCTTTTTCATTCCCTTTTTCAGGTTCTGATTCGGAGTCGGAGCATGCATCTGACTCAGAAGCCCTCATCTCGGCCACTAGCGACTGCTTGGCCCGACACTCACTTGTGTTGTGAGTGGAGCTCTTATGGAACTCGCACCACTTTCCCGTGTCCTTCTTTGGCTTTGCGGTGCTGTTCTTTTCTTGTGGCTTCGATGAGTTGTCTTTAGCCACCATGCCTTGGCTCTATCCTTTGTTCTGCGGTTTGGAAGCACCTTTCCCTTGCTTTTGATTCGCAGATCCAAAGTCTCGCTTCTTCTGTTTGAATTTCTGCTCAATCTTGGCAACATACCGGTATGTCGTACCAAGCGAGGAGATGTCGAGGAACTCCATTTCCTCTTGAATGTATCTGTGCAGACAGCTGCGATACTTTAGCACAAAATTCTTCTCTAAATATTTGATACCCAACTTTGTGCGCAGGGTATGGAACAGATTTGTCAGCTCATGCACATCTTGATCCCTTTGTTGTCGCAGCGTGGTCCATTATATGTACTTGTCCTCATAGCTCCCCATGGGATAGTACTGTTCCTTGACGGTGTCTCGAAAAAAATTCCAAGTTGGTACGACCGAGAACAGAGAAGGTTCTGTCTAGTCCTTGTTCTCATAGTATATTTCCCACCAGTCCTTAACATGGGGGGTAGCTTTGAGGAGTGCAAAAATAATTTTCTCTCGGTCTGAAAAGTCATGAACAGAGAAATATCCTTCTAATAGATTCAACCATCTATCTACGGCATCTGCTTCTATTTGACCCTTAAATATGGAATGCTCAAAATTTACTTGTACCTTAAAAGGAGTCGCACCTCCGGTGAGTGGTCACGATGCAGATGTACCACGGCAGCTATCAAGGATCCTCGAACAAAGTTATCCATCATCGCGTTCCTTTGTTTTTCGAGGGCCTCCTTGAGCAATATTTTGATAAGATCTCCTACTCCCTCATCTTTCTTTTCGTCCCCCATGGGCGTCCGTCGAGGTTTGCGAGGCTGATCTTGCAAAGGTTCCACCAGATCAAGCCCTAGCTCCTTATACCCCGACCTCGTTGGGGACATGCAAAGAAGGATCGAGAAAAAGCAGACCGCTCTGATACCACTGATCCGGATTTATGCAAGAATGCAATAGAATAAAAATATAACCATAAACACAAAGATGCAGCAGAAATAACACTTCATTTCATTAATATCAAAGAACTGAAATTTGCTTACAGACAGAATGGAAATAAAACTAGCTAGGGCGCTAGTAGCTATCTCTGAGAAGATATGTGGTAGCTACAAGCCTCTGAACTGAGTTACAATGAGGCTCGAGGGCCTATTTATTATTGAGAAACAATGGAGAAACCTAAACATCCAAAAACCTAACCCTAGGAGATGAAGCACCATAACTATGGGCCCCGTTTGGGTAAATTGGTGTTTCAACTTCCCAGGGACGTAACTTTGGCATACTATATCCGTTTGACGCTCATGATACATCATTAGAAAGCTCTATCCGAGGACTACAACTTTCACCATAAATATCATTCTAGAATGGAATGATATTTTCTGGAGGCACGATGCCCAAAAAACGTCGTTTAGGGCCTCAAAACGGCTCCGAAAGTCCAGGACCCGAAAAACTGCTAAAAATAGTAAGTTATGCCGAAACTGAAAAATTGAAAGAGACAATGGTGGGGGCCCAAGTGGAATAGGCGGATGGCCACCAATATCCACCTGGATCACACAGCTTGCCAAAAGGACTGGTCCCATTAGAAGAATTGTTTGACTTGAATGATGTTGCCAAAAAGCCAAAACTAGAACCTATTGAATCTGAAGTGGAATAATGCAACATAGGCAGTGAGGAAAAGCCCAAAATGATCAAACTGTCTAAAACACTGTCAGCTCACATTAAACTGAAATAAATTGAATTGTTTAAAGAATTTTCTGATGTTTTTGCATGGAGCTATGAAGATCTAAAATCATATGATACAGAGATAATCTAGCATAAGATACCCCTCAAAGAAAACCATAATCCTTTTAAACAAAAATTGCACAGAATCAGCCCTGTTCAATTACCTCTGGTAGAGAAAGAAATTAGAAAAATGTATGATGCTGGAATTATAGTCCCTGTTAGATACTCAGAGTGGGTGTCTAATCTTGTATCTGTTAGGAAGAGAACAGGAGAAATAAGGCTTTGAAATGACTTTAGAAACTTAAACAAAGCCTCATTAAAGGACAACTACCCCTTGCCCAAAATGGGTCATATCTTACAAAGGGTAGTTGGTTCTAAAATAATTTCTTTGCTAGATGGCTTCTCAGGTTACAATCAAATTTTGGTACATCCTGATGATCAACTTAAAACAGCCTTTACTACTCCTTGGGTTACTTTCATGTATTTGAAAATGCCCTTTGGTTTAATGAATGCTGGTGCCACATTTCAGAGAGCCATGGATATTGCATTCTCAGAAGAAATATGATACTTCATAGTGATTTACTTAGATGACATCACTGTCTATTCTAAAACAGATGAAGAACACCTAATACACTTGAGAAAAGTCTTTGAGAAATGCAGAAAATATGGGTTGTCCTTAAATCCAAAGAAAACATTATTTAGTCTCCAAGAAAGTAAAATTCTTGGACATATCATATCTAAAGAGGGAATAAGGATAGATCCAAAGAGGATTGATGGTATATTGCAAATCAACCATCCTAGAAACATCAAGGAACTTCAATATTTCATTGGGAAGATTAATTTCTTGAGAAGGTTCATACCCAACCTAACTTAACTCCTTAGAAATATGACAAATATGCTTAAAAGGGAAGAAGGAGTTAAATGGACCTTAGAAGCAAAGAAATCATTTGAGTTGGTAAAACAAGCACTCACCAAAACACCAGTTCTTATCAGTCCTGATTTTACAAAGGATTTCTTCATTTTTTCATTTGCATCATAACACACAGTAGTTGTTGTCCTATTACAGAAAAACTTGAATGGACAAGAGCACCCAATTTCATTTTTCAGCAAGACATTAAGAGATGCACCTATGAATTATAGTATAATGGAAAAACAAGCATTTTCCCTAGTTAAAGCCTTAAAAGACTTCAGAGTTTACATTTTACATTCCCACATCATAGCATTTGTGCCTCATTCAGTTGTAAAAGACATATTGACCCAAGATCCAGATGGAAAAAGAGGAAAGTGGATTGCTGTAATTTTAGAATATGACTTAGAAGTCAAACTCACTAAGCTCATAAAAGGTCAAGGGCTAGCAAAACTTATGGCTGAGTCCAACTTTCAAGCTCTTGATATAAACATGTTTAATGCATTAGATGAACATGAGGAGTTGATAATTCCAATTATTGAAGATCATTTTCTGAATTCATCTTGGTATGTTGATATTTTGTATGTTTTGCTCAATCTTAATGCCCCTCCTAGTTTGTCTAAAACAAAGGCAAGATTCTTAAAGTTGAAAGTTGTAATTACTAAATTTTGGATAAATGTTTATATTGGAAAAATGCTAGGGGATTATTGCTTAAATGTTTGCCTGGGAATGATGCAGATAGGATCAAACACGAGTTTCATGAAGGAGAATGTGGAGGCCACCTCTATTGGAAGTCAACTGCTAACAAAATCCTTAGAGTTGGTTACTACTGGCCCACCCTCTTTCAAGATGTCCACAAAATGATCACTGCCTGTCACAAATGCCAATTTTTTTAAGGCAAAAGAAAATTACTTCCCTTACCTGTGCAACCAATCACTGTTGAAGCTCCTTTTCAGCAGTGGGGTCTAGACTTCATTGGGGAAATCCATCCTGCCTCATCTTCCCAAAATAGATGGATTATCACAGCAACAGACTATTTTACTAAGTGGATAGAAGTCATCCCCTCTAGGAATGCCATAGATTCAGTCATCATTTCATTCCTTGAAAATCATATATTGTCTAGATTTGGCTGTCCTAGAAAGATCATAACTGATAATGCTACTACATTTGGATCTAAAAATATGGTAGAATTCTGTCATAAATATTAGATTATATTGGGTCATTCTACAGCTTATTACCCTCAAGGTAATGGGTTGGCAAAATCCTCAAATAAAAGTTTGGTAAACATAATCAAAAATTTGTTGGAAGATAACAAGAAATCATGGCACAGTAAGCTAGTACATGAATTATGGGCAGACAGATTGACAGTTAAAAAGTTAATTGGGATGTCTCCTTACCAGCTAGTTTATGGAACAGATGCAATATTTCCAACCAGTTTAGGAGTGCCAGTCATGAAGCTGATCCAAGAAGTACAGTATGAAGATGATGATATGACAAGAAGAATACACCAGACCATACATCTACAACAAACCAGGGAAGAAGTATACATCAAAGCACAACAACTACAAGAAAACATCAGGAAGTTGTTTGACAAAAGAACTAAGGCAAGTGATTTTAAAATTGGTGATAAAGTTTTGAAATAGGATTCAAGAAGAGAAGATAAGGGCAAACATGGAAAATTTGATAATTTATGGCAAGGCCCTTATCTCATTCAATCTGCCATTGGAAACAATGCATTCTTTCTGCAAGAATTGGATGTAGCTGAATATTTTGGAGGTCCTTTCAATGGCAGGATGCTCAAACATTACTTTTGTTAGCTAATATTTTAGTTTTAAAGCTTTTTGTTCATTGTTTATAACATTGATTTTGAATTTGAAAAAAGAAAAAAATACAAAAACAATAGAAAAAGAGAAAAAGAGGGCAGAAATAAAAGAATAAAGGTACAGCCCCATACCAAAAAAGAAAGGAAACCTGAAAGTGTGCAAGCTTAAATGCCACTACCAGAAAGAACACTACTATTTAGTCATATAGCCTAATCATGACTAGATAGATTTCAATTTACTACTGATAGGTTAGTGAAGCAGATTAGCCAAACAATCAAATCTTGGCTTATTAGTAGATTAGATTAGGATAGAAAGAAATGGCTCTAATCACACCAAAACCTGAGCCAAAGAGATAGAAAAGAATTGGTTTTAACATGCTCAAAATCTGAACCAAGAGAAAAGCAAAGGAATGACTCAAAACAGATTAAAATCTAAGTCATGTGAAGAATGAAGGATGTTTTAAATTTTCAGATCTTAAGCCTTCACAGTTTTGTTTTAAATTTTCTGCAAATAAAGTCTATGTGCAGCTTGTATATACAGTCATAGACACCATAGCAAATCAGACATCTTAATCCTAGTTTGGCTATGTTTTAAATTTTCTGTTTTAGAATATAGAGAATAAAATCTGTCAGACAGTTTAATCCTGGCAGATAGTAGCTTAGGTAGAGAATTAATGAGTTCAACTGTTTAATCTAAACTCATGGAAGAAATAAGGGTAGATTTAGATTAGTTTCCTACTTTCAATAAAAGAATAAAATGTTGATTTCAAAGGTCTACAAGTCCAAGTGCACCTTATGAAGAAAAAATGTTAGGAAAAGTAAGTTGTGCAGGTAGTTGTTTGGGGAAAAAAAGTTTGTTTGTTGATATAAAATACTGATCATGTTTTTAAGAAGCATGATCAAGGAAGAAAGGTTGTCAGTGGATAAGGCACAGGTCTACATTCCAGAGATCAATTTCTAAAGTTCTTGACACCTCCAAGGAGCTGTCATTCCAAAGTGGAGCCACTGTTAGCCATCAGTAGATTTTTGTCATAGCAAATGATGGCTAAAATAGGTCTTGAGCCTTCAAGAGATTATTTTCATAGAAAATTTCTCATTCTTGAAGCCTTTTGATGCTTTCTAACTCAAAGAGTAATATTCACTGTTGTTTCCTTCAAAAAATCCTCAAGAAACCTTGCTGTATAAAGGAGACTGTTTTCAGCCATTTTCTCCATCTTTTCTCTTTCATAAATTCCTTCAAAATCCCCCCATGTCACTCATTTTTCCCTTTTTATCCTTCATTTCCCTCTGAAAATTCCCTTTTTTCCTTCTCATTTACCCTTCAGTTTCTTTAAAAAAAAAAAACCCTTCAAAAATGTCTTTTAAACCTATAAAAAACACCTCTTTATGGTTTGAATTACCCTTTTTTTTTACCTATCAGAACCTTTTTAGGCTTAAAAAACCCCTCTTTTGGCCTAAAAATGTGCCCTTTTTTATATACAGGCTTTAAGCCCCTCAGGCTTAAAACCTTCTGCTCCTTTTCTTCATGTGACCAACACCCATGACTAGGCGCTAGCCCTCATCGCGCATTGGCGATCACATTTATTTTTTCCCCCCTTACCTTTTTTGTTTCGATGGAGCGATCTCCCGAGGGCTTAAATCCCCAGCCCTTGTTTCTTTGGCTCCTGGTTCCTTACTCCTCCACAGGACCTCACCTTCCCTTCTTCCCTTCAACCCTTTTTCTTATCTTTTTTCTTCACGCCATGTTTTACCCTGGAGTGATCTCGCCCATAGATCTTATTGATCTGACAATCATCGCTCTCCCCTTTCATCCTCCGATCACTTGACCATCCTTCTTCGTATACCCATGCAAAGAAATCATCACCGTAGATCTACAAAGATCAACGACCACCATGCTTTCCCCTCTCACCCTCCATACTCCCGCTACGCAACAAAATACGTGATGTCACCTCGGTCCCACCACCTCTTCCCACCGAACAACTTCAAATTATCGTGCTCGTCCACCGCCATCGATTTGCATCCTTGCAGATCGGACGACTGACGCATTCCGATCCCCAAACCCCTCCATCGCACAACTTGAACACGAAATTAGTGGTTTTTGGAGGACACGTGTCGCGCGATAAACAATATCGCGTTCGTTTAAGTGTAAACCACTTACCGCCTAAATCGAGCGCAAAAACCGCTAACGGTATTTCCAAAACCACTTTTCTTGTTTTTGCGCCTATATTCAAATTAAACCTTGTTTTCACAAGTTTTGTCCGTGGAACCTCCTCTTGCATGCTTTTTTCTCTCCTTAATTCTCCTTTCGCCTCCGCTTGATCTCTGATAAGCAGTCAAAACCCCCCCTCGCAGGTTTTATTAGCGTTTTTTATCAGTTTTTTGCAGGTTTCGATGGCAGTTTTAAGGCCAAAAAGCCTTCTCATGGTTCAATAAGAAACAAGGCTGAGGATCACTACCTCTAAAGCCCAAATAACCACAAAATCACAAAAAATGAGCATTCAGGGTTCGATTTCATAGTTTGACTAGTGCCTCATGAGCACTGGTTATACAATCAAACCCTCAGTATGCCCCAGACACATGTCCACAACAAAAAAGGGAAAAAGGCGGTTTAAGCATAAAGAAAAAGGTTCAAAGGCCTAAATCAAGAAAATATTGGATAAAGCATAGTTAAAAAAAAGGGATTAAAGGTTAATACAGTTGATAAAAGACAGAGAGCTCAAAAAGTGATTAAAGGAAGGAATGAAGGCTGAAAACCAAAGGAAAAGGATGATTAAAAGTGAATACAGTCAGCATAAAAGGTTTAAAAGCCCGAAGATGATTATAACGCCTTAAAGCACAAATTAAAGGCAAATTAGTGTTTAAAGCCACAAAAGTAGACAAATCAACAAAGAGAGCCTCTGAATGCCACATCAGTAAGGAAATTCATTCTCAAAATGCCACCTACAAGTTCATTTTCTTCAAAAAAATACAAATTGAATGCACAGTCAGATATATTTGCTAAAGACAGCTCAGAAGTAATTGCCAGCCTACCAAAAGCCTCCAAAGTCAACAAAAGTGACTGAAATAAATAAATTTAATGTAAAATTAATTAAAACAGGGTTAAACATCTAAAAACTTCTCCATAAGGCCTCCCAAAGGTTGAGAAGCATTTATTCTGTATTAATTGAACAATTAAACTTTCCTATCACTCCACCTCCTCAATTTACCTATATATATCATATGAGGAGTCTAGTATTATTGTTGGTTGAATACTCATCGAATGTAAATAGTTGTTGAGGCTGCTGAAGCTCTGTTTTGTAATTGAAGAAAGATAGGCTGAGATGAGAAGTTTGAAGTTGTAAAGACCTACTGGACTAGAAGATTGTAACTGGTTTGAACATGAAATACAAGCTGATTTATGGGATCCTGGTCTATGTCAATGGTTATGTTTTTCTTACTGTAATTGTTATTTTTCTCATGTTTTCCATACTGTCCACTTTCTCTGATAAAGAACAGCAAATATAGATTAGGATTTACTATAAAGTACCATATTTCTCACTGATAAATATTTATCTTTATGTTTTCTTCTAATGTTGTTTTGGGGATAATTCAATAGAGTATAACCAGTGAAGTGTGTGGTGAGCCCATGTTTCCTGAATACAACTTGAGATATTGTCTTTGAAAGTTCTTGAAAAGTCTACCGAGTAAATTTGAACTAGGGAAGTCTATGGTTAGCCCTGTCCTCTAGTTTAACTCCAACAATAGCTTTGAAAAATTCCCTAAGAGTACGCTGAAAGCAGGATAGGTTCAAAGTCCTTACCTGATCTTAAGCTACCCTTTGTTCTCTTATATGTTTTCTACTTTCTGAAGGTAATTTGTTAGATTACTGGATTTTTGTCTGAAAAGTGTGCTTTATTAAAAGTTTTCCCAAAGAAGTCTATGGTTTTCCTTGTCCTTTGGCTTGCTTCAAACAGTTACTTTGAAAGGATTTTCTTGTCTAGTGAAGTTAATAGATTCTTAAATGGTTATTAGCTTTGCTTCTTTCACAACACTTTAATGTTCCACACCACAAAATTAACTTAAAAGAGATCTTTTGACATAGATGACTTGCCCCATAGACCACACTTGGAACTTGTTGTGCAATTAAATCCTTTTGTGACTCCATAGCCCAATGGATTGATACTGTTTATTACCTATCCTATCAGCTGAACCATTCTTTCAACTTGCTCACACCTTCACCCTTCAAAATACTTCTTTCATTTTGATGATATCCATCCCAACCAAAACAAACAAAACCATTTTACTTCATAACTAGCCTAATATCATATCATAAGCCTCAAAGATATATCCTTTGAAAACACTTATATAGAGAGATCCCTCTCTGAATCCAGGAGGGCTAGATCCTAGGATTCCAAAGTGGTTTTGATGTAGGCTTTGCAGGGTTTGTTCTTGCCAATCTTGCAAACTACGGAGACCTAACAAAATTGTGTTCTCCTCCTATGTTTGATCTTAAGCTTTTGATCTTTAATTCTTTCTCATTTTCTACTTGAGCTTTAAGTTTTTTAATATGATTAAATGATTCTGATTTTTCTTTTAAGAGCACAATCCAAGTGGCCCTGGTAAAATCATCAATGAGCAGCATAAAATACCTTTCTCCTCTTAGGATTTTTTCTCTAGTCGGGCCACAAATATCTATGTGAATTAGCTCCAGTGGTCTAGATGAAGAGAATTCTTTTGACTTGAAATGAGTCCTGGTCTTCTTACCAAATTTACATGACTTACAAATTGAATTAGCAAGCCTTGAAAATCTTGGAAAACCTCTCACAACACCCAACTTGCTGCCTCTTATCAAATTTTCAAAATTCATATGACCAAGTCTCTTGTGCCACAACCGTGCTTCATTCGTTTTTCTTAAGTATCAACTTACTATGGAGTCATCAAACACATATACATTGTTGTGCGTTCTTATTTGTTTTACTACAAGCTTTCCATCTTCCTCATTTCGGATCTCATAGTCCCTAGATCAAAAGATCACATATCCATTATCACACATTTGTCTTACACTAAGCAAGTTGTGCTTGAGACGTTCCACGTACAATGCATTTTGAGCTTTCATCTTTTGATCCAGACTGACTAAGCGTTTACCCTTAATTATTTCTAGGGCATTATTGCCGAAAGTGCCATTGTTCCCTCTGTATTTTTATTTTAGCGACATAAGTTTTCCCTTATCCCCAGTCATATGATTGGAACAACCACTATCCACATACCATTCGTTTTCTTGATTATGTGCTCATAGAGAAAGTCCAAATTACATGTTATTTTCAATTTTTCGTTTCTAATTCTCCTTATCCTTTTGAGAAGCTGACTGTCGAATATTCTAAGACTTAAATAGGTACTCAAACCTATCTCTGCACTCACTTGCCTTGTGCCCAAAATTATTACATTTGAAACATTCAACTTCGCTTAACAGGGGAGAGAAGACATTTTGATCTCTGAGAAGAGAGTTTTGAGATCTAAAATTCTAATACTTATTATATCTAGGATTTTCATCTCTTTCAACTTTGATCCTTCTACAATAAAAAACCTTATGTCCAAAGATGTGACACTTATTAAAATAGATATAAATAAGTAAGTGTATCTATTGTTGGAAGGTTTATGATTTTGTGCATGAAGGTACCTCTCTTGTCTAGCTGGTAATTCATTCTCTGTTGGTGTGGCTCCTTGGAGTGGATGGAGTTATTATTCCAGTGATATCATCTTTTCCTAACTGCCCTCTTGTCTTCATTGATTCCTTTTTAAAGCTTCTTTTCATAGCTCCGCGATTCCTCAAATCCTACGGACCCGAATTTTATCTTTCCCATAGAAGATTCCTGTGATATTGAGTATCCTAGACCGGTTTTGTTTCTGAAAGATCTTTGATTGTTTAGAATATGATCTAGCTTTCTTGTGCCTTCTACAATTTTTTCATTTAAACCTTTCTCGGTCTCCACTCTCTCAAGATTTGTTCTCAGGGAGATGATCTCTACCTCAAGACTCTGACAATTTTTTTCCCATTCACAGATCCAATCACAAATAACTTCTTCCTTTCTATTAGATTCTTCTAATTTGACTTTCAAGGACATAATTTCATCCTTGCATGTTTTTTTTATTCTTTCCTTCTGCGCTTGGTACAAATATTTCTTTAGATGCTTATTTTCTTCTTATAGTTTCTCACATGTTTCTTGTTTTTCTTCTAGTAGAAGGGATAAACTATATTTTCTCTTAATGGCTTCTTCAAGTTTTTTTTTTAGTAAACAAACTCTTCATTGTCTGTAATGTACATACCTTCTTCAACACACTTCAATTTTTCTTTTAGCTATCTGTTCTTTTTCCTAGCCTTCTTTAACTCATCAAGAGCATTTATGATTTCCCCTTCAAAGTCCACTACTCCTACTTCTTCTTCTTCCTCTTTAGAGTCAGTATTATTTTGTTTCTTGGAGCCCGCATCAAATTCCATGAGTAAATACTCATTTGAATTGTTTTATGAAGAGTCCTTGCTTTCTGATTCTAGTGTTGAACTATCCTCTTTGGAATAGAGCCCATTTTTCTTGAAGAATTTCTTCTTTTTATGTTTTTGAGATTTGTTTCTAAATTTTTGGTCATCCTCCTTTTCTATCCTTTCCTGAAGGAACTTGGCTCTGATACAAATTGTTGAAATAAGGAATTACTGAGAGAGGGGGGGGGGGGGGGGTGAATAAGTAATAGTGAGGTTCTTAAAAAAAATATGAATATGTCTTTAGTTATTTCCTCTATTGTTTGTTACTTATGAGAGCATTCATACATAATACAAATGAGTAGAAAGATAATGAATTCACATGTACATACAATCCATCACATGAGTAGCATACACATATTGACACCAATATTTTTTACGTGGAAACCCAAAGGGAGAAAACCACCAATCTGTTTGTTTGTTATGATGTAAATTAAGAACCTACTTAATTACATCAATTTGTTTGTGAGAACCCACTCACAGGAGGCACCGACCCCCTTAGGATAGCAAGCACCTACTTGCCAAGAAACACCAACCTCTTATGAATGTAGGCCACCACCCGCTCTAGTCATTGTTCTACTTTTCATACAATTTTCAATTGAAAGCAGAGGAAAATACAAACATAGAAAAATACCAATATGATCTACTGCATAATCAACTTCTGCTCTCAATCCTCTACTGTTCCACAGGCTCTCTTGACCTCACACAACAACACCCTATCCTCTGCACCCTGCCTTCTATTCCACGGGATCTATGCTACACTCTTCTTCGGTTCAACACATGTGCTTGTTGTTCCGCTCTCACACACTCTACTCTTCTCACTTCAACACATACAATAATACACTTTTCCCCACTTTGCCTGATGGCAATCACTCATTTTGATCCTCTGTTGCACTCTGCATAATGTTTTCTCTACTTCCTATTTACACATTGCCCGAGTGTACCTCTATCTATCTCCTCCATGTTGTTTTTGAGTCTGATGTTGGAATTTTGCTACTGCATTAAACAAGTGAATGGGCTCCTGAGCTCTTCACCAACACACTATGTGATTCTCCATGCTGAGAATTTAATATCAGTCCACCTGCACACTCCAAAGAGACTCCCCATGCTTATTTATGGCTAGCATATGTTGGCTATACAACAACATGGCTTCTTTGTTCCTCAAGTAAGTCTACAATGTGTGCATGGGAGATCAAAGATGGCTTTCCTTTGACATCAGGACAAGCCCAACAATTCTTCTCTGAGAATCGTTGTCCTTCTTTCCTTGTCCCATCGATCTCTGCAAATTCCATTAACTCCATTAACCAACTCCTTTGCCTTGCATTTACTTTCTAGTTGCGGACCCATTCATCCTTTAACTTTGTACTGCAATATCAAGGCCACAACTTATCGTAACTCATATAAAAAGAATGTTACGAAATCACACAATTTTTATGCCTTTAGCCCCTTGACGCTTAGCCCTTATCACTTTTTCTTTCATCATGAGACCAGGATCTGTGACCGGTGGCTTCACATACCACTGTAGTGTTATATCAGAGCCCTTTTATATCATAACTTTTATTGAAAAAAACTTACGTAATTGCAAAGTCCCAATTGCTTTTATCTCCCTCTGCTTAGTCCTTTATCACATTTCCTTCATAGGAACGAGTGTCGTGACCAGGGACATAACACTTAGGTTTTAAGGTCTTCAGGCTCCTGTCGGGGGCCCTTCTCCCTGTGTATTTTTCTCTTCAACCCTTGATTCCTTTAGCTTCTCATGGCCAAATGCAAATCACCATCATATCCCCTTTCATTGGGACATTTTTCTAATGCAAACACACAAGAGTTACAAAAAATCTGGCTTCCGATATTCCAACCCCCAAAATGATGTCATGTTGTTGTCATCTTTGACATGTGGTGTCTTCCTAGGGATGACATGTGTCACTCAAATTTTCCCCATTGGGTCATTGAAAATGCCAAATCAACCTTCCATGTGTCCATCGTACAACTACGTCGTGCTGATGTCATCTGCCACGTCAACTCCTCAAGGCCAATCACCTATCGCCATGTGTCCAATTAGAGAGGAGAGAAAGGGTGCATTAGTCCTTGGTTTTTCAAAAATTTCCTTTGTATTTATTATTCTTTGCAAACCTCGACACTTTCAAGGAATTGTAGTTTGTAAGGACTTACGAGGTTCTGAGGTTCGAATGGTCTCCCTTTTGATATTCCGATATATCCTCTGCTCCAAGGTTCCAATATTGGGTCTCGATGTGCTCCAACCTTCGATATGACCTGCTCCGATTGACTAAGGCTCCAACCTCTAATATTGTGGCTCGCTTCGATATTTCGGGATCCGAAATCTCTAGGCTCCCGAGGTCCCGATATTTCAGGTTTCGAAATTTTGGCCTCCTCTAAAGGAATCCAAGATCCTTACTTTGACTATCAACAACTTTTGATCCAAATGGCCATTTCTGGACTTCCACATACTGTTGGAAATATTATTCAAAGCACTTTACAGTGGAGAATACTCGATGTAGTATTTGAGCCCATTTGTAACCTGAAAAATGGCTCCAAACTCTCTGCCAAACTCTTCTTCTTGTGCCAAGAACCTAGACTCCCAACCACCATAGTCATCACTTTATGGCTTCTCCAATAATATTGCTATTATGGTGATTCTCTACCAAAGACTGCAACAATTATAGGACTCCTCATGATCTTTACACACCAATCATATCAAACTAACCTAGTTGACATCAATGCCAACATACCAAGTTCCACCATCCCATCAGACAAATTCAATTGTCCAACATGAACATGGGGTGCATGTGGAACTAACTAAGATCCAAGTCATTTGAATTTGTCTAGCCCCAATGACTCGAACATATATTTGTAATTTCTTGGGCCTTTTTTTGTTCTATTGAATGTTCATGTTGGAGATCTCTCATATCACTTGGTCCTTAAGTCAAGTGACCAAGGGTGGACTAAAGCAAATTTTTATTGGTATGGTTCACAACAAAAAACATTTGAGGATCTGAAACACCACCTCTTCTCCTCACCAATCCTCACACTGCTAGAACAGAAACAACCATTTGATATTGAGATAGATACCTCCTATTATGCTATCGATGCAATCCTCACTCATCAATGACATCCAATGGCCTATCAAAATGAAACACTCCCTCATAATATCTAGTGATAACCCACCTATGACAAAAAGATGTACTCCATTGTGCAGGCATGCCGACAGTGGAAGAATTATATTATGGGGAAGGAGATGATCATACACACTAATCAAAAGCCTGCATAATTAATGAAGACACAAGGAAAAATACATAATGTCTGCCATTATAAATGGTCCACATGCTTGCAACAATGCCACTTGAACATTAAATACAAGAAGGGAAACACCAATCATGTTTTCCATTGCCTCGATCATCCATTGGTTGCGACACTAACCACAATTCATAATTCTCATTGGCACGAGACCTCCAAGAGGCCACAATTATACAACAACAACTCTAACTTTGCTACCACATACTAGACATTAATCATAGGTGAACAAGTTCTAGATTTTCACCTGTAGGATGAAATCTTGTGTTATTTGGGCCATCTTTGTGCTCCTTTAAGAAAGTGTGCCAAGCTAATATGGGAGGCATGTTACAATTGGGTGGAATGGAACTTTGGTGTGCAGAAGGTAGTGGCATTACTTGAGAATTATTTCTACTAAACAAAGCTTTGACAATATGTCCTCCAATATAGCGGATTAAGAACTTCATGTACCATTGCTAAAAGAATCATTAAAAATAAAGGTTGTACACTCTTCTACCTACCCTAAACAAGCCCTAAGAGTCAGTCTCCATGGATTATGTGTCGATTTTTCCTTCCACTAATAATGGTAACGATTATGTGCTTGTGGTTGTTGATTGGTTCTTTAAGATGACCATTTTGGCACCATGCACGAAGAACATCACAACTAAAGCCACTGCTAAAGTCTTCTTTGAGCATGTTTGGGTTCATTTCGGTTCATTTTGGGCTGCTCTAACCTTTACTTCAAATAGGCACAGTGGGTTCCTCAATACCTTTTGGTACAACCTATGGTCTCCAAATGGATATCGAGTTGACCAAATCAATTGTCTTTCATCCCCAAATAGATTGACAAAGAGAAGTGTTAAACAAGATGATTGTGCATATCTTATGCATGTACAACTACAAGCATCAACGTATATGGGATGAAATCCTTCCATATGTTCAACATAGCTATAAAAAACCCCTCCAAAACTCTATTGGCCACAATCCTTTTCAGGTGTGCTTAGGGTTCCAACCATTGACCCCAATTGATGTAGCTATGCCCATTACATCTTCACAATTATATTTATCCCATGCTTAGGTTGAGGTAAATAGAGTAGCTAATTTTTTTGAAAAGATCCAACACCTCCAATAATAGGTTCATGATATCCCGTAGAAAACCAATACCAAGTACAAGCATCGAGATGACCAACACACGGCTCCACACAAGTTCAAGGTTAGCGACAATGTATCTCTACATTCCTAGAAATATTGCATCACAACCCCCCACAGGAAGCTCATACCACTCCAATATCTTACACAATCACAAAGGCTGTGGGTGAAAATGATTTTGAATTGAGTATTCCCCTTTTCCTTGGATTGCACCCAATATTTAATGTGGAGTTGTTTCAACCATATTTTCTACCTCTGTTAAACACCTTAGATGCATTTGAGTAATTGGTTCCCACAAAAATCAATCTTGACTGCATTAAACAAGATATAGTGGATCAGTTCATTAACACGAAGACAAAGGCTACCCACTAGCACCTCATGCAACTCTATTGGGTTGTCAAAGCAAGGAAACTTCTTCACCAAGGCAAGTGGTTCAATAGGAGCCAAATTTACAAAATTTTCCCAATGCAATGAGGGAACTTAATGCAATGGATACCATTACTTCCCAAAAGAGGAGGACTAATCCATCGACTCAATGATTCTATATCTTCTTGGAATTTTTCTATGGTTTTTTGGGTCCCAAACTTTCGGGGCCATTTTGAGGTCCTAAATGATGTTTTCTAGTAATCCTCAAATAGTTCTTTCTAATGAGTTACTGTGTGCTCCAAACAAATATTGTATGCAAAAGTTGCGCCCTCGAGAAGTTGATGTACCAATTAACCACCTTGGGGCCCGTAAACCTTTTAGTGTTCCATATTCTAGGTTTAGGGTTTTGGACCTTAGGTTTCTTTCTTTTCTTCAAAGACCATTATTTTAGCCTCTTGTAATAGTTTTTACAAATGTGTATAGTTGTCATCTCTCTCTCTTCAGAGATAGATACCACTATTCTAGCCAATTTGTGTTCTATAACATTATGATATTTTATTTATTAATAGAAGTGGGGTCTTAACTATATTGTTGTCCTCTCTTTTACATCTATCTTAGTGTGTGTTTCATTTCCTTCTTTATACAACTTAGATCAGAGGAGCATGTGTAATGTAACATAATGTTAACATGCCATAGGTCCACCAAATTAACTAATATAAAGAAACCTCATAATTGAGACTTACATGATAAGAATTGATTTGGGCTTCATCTTTTGGATCCACCACATTGTTTTTCGGTGCCAATATTTTCAACCATCAAGTGTGGTTCATCTTCATTTGTCCTTGAGATGAACCACACTTTATGGTTCAAAATGTCGGCACAAAAAAACTCAATTTTATAGATCCAGAAGATGAAGCTCAAATAAATAAACCTTTAAGAAACCACATCCATCTTAACCATAGAACCATAGATACATCAAGCATTGAGAGGGATCAAACCTCTTGAGGTGAAAACCTTTTTTAGAGTGCACACTTTAGGAAATGTTTGCACCTTAAGGGAATTGATTCCTCATACAACTTGATAAACCCATGGTTAATATAGATCTAGGTTGGTAATGTAACTAAGATCATATATACATCATTAGCACAATGTTAATCACTTTTTCTAAAAGTCACTTATATATTTGCTAATAAGATATTGACCTTGAATTGTCATTTGAAATTTAAATTTGTTCATATAGTATTTACACATATCCATAATTTAACAATATGAATGGTCCTCAAAACCACCATTATTTTTAATAACAATGTCCTCCATAACAACATCCACATATATACATTCATCTATGTCAATAATAAAATTCATATCATATAAAAAACACTTTGCATCATTGTGTCACATAAATAAAACATTCCCATACCACGTATATCACATAAACCAATGCTTGTGCTACTTATGTTACATATACCACACTTGCATCATATTTATTACATAAGTAACATTTACTTTACATGTATCACACAAATTGTTAAACACAATTGAATTATTCTACATTTTGTTTTTTTTTCATTTGCTAGGTTGTGTGAGTTTTGAGATGACTGCATGCTTAACATTTGGCTTGAGAAATCGCAACCCAGGGGCATCTAAGCCATCAAAATCACACAGGGATCGCAACTGGCCTGAGCCACACCAACCCTTAACATGGCTGGATTTTTTTCCCACGGAGTTTCGAACTAGTGACCTTCACATCACATAATGCCTTAACATTGCACCCCATTGTTTATTCTACACCTTGTGGGCTACATTTTGTTTCCTTTTGTTGGAATATAGTGATACATTTGTTGGAAAAATTGTGATTTTGTTGATTAAAATGAATTTTTGAATGCATAAATGGATTCAATGTTCTAAAAAAAACCTTTTGGGCACTCATATTGTACAAAATACATAACTTAAACTTGTGATTACAACAAATTCCCATTGGATTTTGGGTAAAATTAACCAGAAAAGAGTCAAAATATAAATAAATTAACATACAATGAATTGTTGTGTATGCACGAAGAGTAATGAACATAAATCCACCCTAATCCAATTCTATTAAATACAAGATAAATTCTAAGGTATACAATGATTAATTTTAATTTTATATTCACTTTCTTTAGTAATGGCGATGTTTATTTATTTTTCATTTTATTGCACAGAGAGGCGCTCTCCAAATGGGTATGGAAGAAATGTTGTATGGTTATGTTATGTAAACATTTAGACTTGGTCAACTTGTTGGAAATATTGTCATTGATGGCAAAGGATCACAAAGGAGTAGCACCTAAACTATCATTAAGGAAAAGGAGTAGAGGAGCAACAAAGAAGCAAGGAGTAGCATTAGACCATTAGCAAAGGCAAAGGAGCAAAGAGGAGCAAATTTAGAATCAAAGGAGCAAAGGAAGCAAAGGCAGTTAAGGCATAAAAGGAACAAAGGCAGCAAAGGCAACAAAAAGGCAAAGGCAGCAGAGGCAACAAAGAAGCAAAGGCAACAAAGGCAGTTAAGGCAGAAAAGGAACAAAGGCAGCAAAGACACCAGATGAGCAAAGGAAACAAAAAGGAAAAGGCAACAAAGGCAACAAAAAGGCAAAGGAAGCAAAGGTAGCAAAGGAAGCTAAGAAGCAAAGGCAAAAAAGGAAGTTAAGGCAGAAAATGAGCAAAGGCAACAAAAAAACAAAGGCAGAATCGTGAACGTACTGGGCAGCTTCATGAACGTGCAACAAGCGTGATAATCCCAAGTTGGAGTGAATAACAAACAGAAGAACAAGCTCACGAGAGATCAACACTTTTAAAAAGGGGCAAAATGAACTGCTTCAATGCACAACAAAAAGCAATCGGATTTGCAATACACATCGAGGACCATAGATCTTACACAATCCTTTGTTTGATTTAATATCGTATTAATCACATAGTAGAAATCAATCAGATTTGCAAGCAACAACGAGGACCGTAGATCTTGCGCAGATCAACGGTGGAAGATAATATCGCAAATGTGAGGACATCACATATTGCAGGGTATAATGTTTATGGTTAAGACTTCGCAAGTTAATTTATTTAACTTGCGATGCGAAGTGGATCGAAAAGGAGACAAGCATGGACCGTCGGATCAAACGAAGACCAAAGATGGAGATCGAAAGCGCAAATCGCAAAGTTTAGCATTTAAGCGTTAAGGCTGTCACACGGTAAGTTATTTTGTGTGCAATGCGAAGTGGAGAAGGAACACATGTTGGCACGTCAGGGCAAGCAATGAGGACTGTTAGATCGTGTAGCAGATCAATGGCAGATGGCGAATCGCGAGTTCTCACATCACAAATGTTAGCGGATAGTGCTAAGGCTTCACAAGGTATGTTAATTTGTTTGCAATGCGATAAGGTTAGAAAGTTGCGATGCGGTGAAAGGGAGGAGCCACGTGTCGACACTGCGTATTAGCACACATCACATATTTTATGTTTTGTGCTTAAGGTTTGCACGGTAAGTTATGTTGGATGCGATGCGATGCGATCAGATATCGCACAAGACAGGAGATACGTTTATTTCTAAACGTTAAAAGTTGCAGGCAAGAGAAGTGCGATGTATTATGATTGGTCAAGTATTGTGGGACCCGATAACCCCTGTTTTGCGCATATGTAAGAGATGCCTGTTATGTGCGTTCTGTTATGAAGTATGCCCTGTTTGATTGCTAAACATATGTATGTTAATAAAACTCAAAAATTATAATCCGATGTGTTAAAAGGGAGTTTATGTGGGCCATGACCCACAGGTTCGCGGGGTTTGTGTAAATAAGCTAGCTAAGATGAAAAGTGTCATGTATATGCGACTATGTGTTAAAAGAAAAGGTTGAACACAACAAGAGAAGGCTCGGGTAAGAAAAAGGACCCGGAGCTTGTGTAGAACAGTGCAATAACATGGGTCAAGTCGAGAAAAAAGGCGGTCATGCAACACAGTTGGAATATAACTGTAGAAACATAAAAGACAAAGGGACAACAAGCAAAAGAGGACAAATGCTCGACAAAGCTAAGAAACTGAAAGGGTTGAGTGAAATATTTGATTGTAACCGTAAATGTATTAATTATTTTATATTGTTTGTGATGCAAAGGCAAGTCTCCAAGGCAAAGAAAAACTCCAATTTAATACTGAAACAAGTGTATATATTGTTGTAACATCCTGAATATGTTGAGTAAGGAAATGAGTGGGTGGAAGGCAAGAGTCATGCCTGTTCACTTCATATTCCTATATAGAATGCAAACAACCATGAAGTGATCCAGATTTATGCAGGAACGCAACAGAATAAACACATAACCATAAATACAGAGGTGCAGTGGAAATAACACTTCATTTCATTATTATCAAAGAACTGAAATTTGCTTACAGACAAAATGGAAATAAACTAGCTAGGGCACTGGTAGCTATCTCTGAGAAGAGATGTGGCGGCTACAGGCCTCTAAACTGAGTTACAATGAGGCTCGAGGGCCTATTTATTATTGAGAAACAATGGAGAACCCCAAACATCCCAAAAACCTAACCCTAGGAGATGAAGCGCCAAAACTATGGGCCCCGTTTGGGTAAATTGGTGTTTCAACTTCCCAGGGACGTAACTTTGGCATACTATCTCCGTTTGACGCACATGATATATCATTAGAAAGCTCTATCCGAGGACTACAACTTTCAAGATGAATTTGATAATCAAATTCATTGGTAAAATGATACCCAAAAAACGTCATTTAGGGCCTCAAAACGGCTCCGGAAGTTCAGGACCCGAAAAAATGGAATGTGTACAATCATTCCGTTGACGACCTCTGTCTGGCCATCTGTTTGGGGATGGAAAGCTGTGGACTTGGTGAGCTTGGTATCCAACATCGACCAGAGGCTGGACCAAAATGTGCTGAGGAACCTGCTATCCCGATCTGATATGATAGACTGTGGAATCCCAAAGTGCACCCACACTCGTTCAAAGAAGAGTTTAGCAGTGGCTTCTGCTGTGATATTCTTCTTGCAGGCCGCCATAATGGCCATCTTCGAGAATCTGTCGACGACCACAAAAACACAGTCATTTCCATGCTTAGTAGAAGGCAGGCCCGACATGTAATCCATGGAGATGGATTCTCAAGGTCGACTAGGGGTAGGTAGAGGAGTATATAGGCCTTGCTTCTTGATGGTCGGTTTGGCAATGGCACAAGCAGTGCAGGATCTGATGTGCTTCTCGACATCCTTTCGAAGGTTCGGCCAATAGAAATACCTCTGTAGTATTGCTACTGTTTTCTCGACCCCGAAATGCCCAGCGACTCGACTGTAGTGTGCTTTCCATATCATCTTGGCACGCTCGCTTGAAGGAACACAAAGGTGTCCCAGGTGACATAAAAGTGCATCTTGGAGGTGAAAATTTGGAACTTGCGTGCCCCCCAAGAGTGCCTTGTAAGTGTGGCCGACTTCTGGGTCACTCTCATAGAGAAGCGGCCAATCAGAAGTCTCGTGTCCACAAGAGTTGAGCACGGTGGTGAGTGCCACGATCGGTGGTCGGCTGAGGCAGTCCGCAACATTATTGGTGCTACCCTTCTTGTACTTGATGTTCAAATGAAACTGTTGCAGATATGTGGACCACTTCTGATGGCGATCATTCTGCAACTTCCCTTGTGTCTGTATGAACTGCAGGGGCCGGTGGTCTGTGTGGATGATTGTTTCCTTCCCCAAAATGTAATGCTTCCATTGTCGACATGCTTGCACAATGGAATACATTTCTTTGTCATAGGTGGGATACTTGCGAACTGTCTCAGACAATGTCTCACTGTGATATGCCACCGGATGTCCCTGTTGAGTAAGAACTGCCCCAATAGCATAGTCAGAGGCATCTGTCTCGATCTCAAATGGCTGCTGCAAGTCTGGTAAGGTGAGCACTGGGGCAGAACAGAGGAGATTTTTCAATTCTTTGAATGCCTTCTGTTGAGGTTCCGACCAAAAGAATTTTGCTCTTGCTCCTCCTTTGGTGACTTGACTCAAGGGCCAAGTGATATGAGAGAATCCCAACACGAATCTACGGTAGAAATTAGCAAGACCCAGAAAGCTGCGAAGCTCTGTTATAGTAGTCGGGGCTGGCCAATCCCGAATGACTTGGATCTTGGCTGGATCCACATGCACCCCCCTTTCATCAATAATGTATCCCAGATATTGAACCTGGGTCATGCCAAACGTGCACTTCTCCAAATTGGCACACAACTTGTGTTGCTGCAGTGTTTGGAGGACTTGTCGGATGTGATGAAGGTGCTCTTCCCAAGTCTTGATGAAGATCAGAATGTCATCCAAGCACACCACTACGAATGAGTTGGTGAATGGCCGCAATATGTCGTCCATCATCCTCATGAAGGTTGCGGGAGCATTCGTCAACCCGAAAGGCATGAGCAGCCATTCAAAAAGGCCTTCCTTAGCTTTGAAGGCAGTCTTCCACACATCAGAGGGTTCAATTGGTACCTGGTGATACCCAGACTTCAGGTCGATCTTACTGAAATTTTTTGCACCTTGGAGTTGGTCCAGAAGGTCATCAATCCGTGGGATTGGGTACCTATTCCGGACAGTGATCTTGTTCAGCGCCCGATAGTCAATACAGAGTCTCCACGTCCCATCCTTCTTCTGTACCAACACGATCGGGCTCCCACATGGCGATGAACTTGGTCTGATGTGACCTTTCGCAATATGCCTCTTGAATCCGCCTCTGACCTCATCATTTTCTGCACGAAAGCGTCGATGAGACCAGTCCGATTGCAGCGGCGCACCGGGGTCGCATCAATCGTGCTTGACCCGATGTGCTGCGTAGGAACCCCCGTGGGTGAGGAAGATGTCCCCGTACTCCTCCACAACTCATCCAGCTTATCGTTGTCGTGCAGAGGGGCCCTGTCTGGAGGTCGTGGCCACAGTCTTCTTCTTGCCCTGGGGGCGGATCATCAGGAAAACGAATTTCCTGGCTTGGGAAATGAGCTTACTACATTGTTTTGCAGTAACCAAAGAGATAGTCGTAGGAGGTGGTACCTCTGGTATCCTGTACAACTTATTTCCCAAAGTAATAATAACAGCACGAGGTCGAGACTCATACATAGCATGACGCTTCCACAAGTATGGTTGTCCTAATAATACATTAGAAACATCAATAGGAGCAACGTCACATAATATCTCATCCGTGAAGGGCTTGATGCTATAGGGAAGGCGGCACTGCTGGCTGACGCGGAGATCTCGTCCTTGGTGAAGCCACCTGATGGTGTATGGATGTGGGTGAGCCGTGGTCGGCAAGCCCAACCGCTTCACGGCATCTGCTGAAATGAGGTTCTTTTGGCTCTCATTGTCGACAATGAACTGTACAGGGGAGCCCTTTACCCACATCTGGGAGTGGAAGAGACGTTCCTCCTCCTCTGGATCTTCCGGTTCCTCCTTCTGGACCTTTGTAGTGGCAAAAATGGCGTTGGGCTCCGCATCAATAATCCGTTTCCCTTTTTCATTCCCATTTTCAGGTTCTCGATCTTCGTAGCCCGAGGACAGCCATCCACCGGTGTCTCTATTCGCCACTAGTGACTGCTTGGCCCGGCACTCACTTCTGTTGTGAGTGGAGCTCTTACGGAACTCACACCACTTTCCCGTGTCCTTCTTTGGCTTTGCGGTGCTGTTCTTTTCTTGTGGCTTCGATGAGTTGTCTTTAGCCGCCATGCCTTGGCTCGGTCCTTTGTTCTGCGGTTTGGAAGCACCTTTCCCTTGCTTTTGATTCGCAGATCCAAAGTCTCGCTTCTTCTGCTTGAATTTCCGCTCAATCTTGGCAGCATACCGGTATGCCGTACCAAGCGAGGAGATGTCAAGGAACTCCATTTCCTCCTGAATGTATTTGTGCAGACAGCTGCGATACTTTAGCACCAGATGTTTCTCTGAATCTTCGATACCCAACTTTGTGCGCAGGGTATGGAACAGATTCGTCAGCTCATGCACATCTTGATCCCTTTGTTGTCGCAGCGTGGTCCATCGTATGTACTTGTCCTCATAGCTCCCCACGGGATAGTACTGTTCCTTGACGGCGTCTCGGAAATAATTCCAAGTTGGTACGGCCGAGAACAGAGAGGGCTCTGTCTGGTCCTTGTTCTCACAGTAGGTTTCCCACCAGTCCTTAACATGGGAGGTAGCTTTGAGGAGTGCAAAAATAATCTTCTCCCGGTCTGAAAAGTCATGAACAGAGAAATATCCTTCTAATAGATTCAACCATCTATCTACGGCATCTGCGTCTATTTGACCCTCAAATATGGGAATGTCAAAATTTACTTGTACCTTAAAGGGAGTCGCAACCTGCACCAATTTTCGGATGCGTACGCGCCGCCGCGGCGCCCATTGGCGATCTCGAGCAAAGTTATCCATCATCGCGTTCCTTTGTTTTTCGAGAGCCATATGGGAATGTCAAAATTTACTTGTACCTTAAAAGGAGTCGCGCCTCCAGAGTGGCTGCTGGATGCAGATGCGCCGCCGGTGGGTAGCCGTTGAAGGATCTGAGCAAAGTTATCCATCATTGCGTTCCTTTGTTTTTCGAGGGCCTCCTCGAGCAATATTTTGATAGGATCTCCCGCTCCCTCATCTTTCTTTTCGTCCCCCATGGGTGTCCGTCGAGGTTTGCGAGGCTGATCTTGCAAAGGTTCCACCAGATCGAGCCCTAGCTCCTTATACCCCGACCTCGTTGGGGACATGCAAAGAAGTATCGAGAAAAAGCAGGCCGCTCTAATACCACTGATCCGGATTTATGCAGGAACGCAACAGAATAAACACATAACCATTAAATCATTGCAGAGATGCAAATAACATCCACATCAAAGAACCGAAATTTGCTTGTGACAATGCACAAAACCCAGCTAAATGGCAATGTAGCTATTCGGTGTGGTGGTTACTGCACCCGAACCTAATGAGGCATGAAAAATTTAGGTTGAGAAACAATGGAGAACCTCAACATCAGACACTGTAAACTAGTTCGCCTCTGTTTGCAAACTATGGTTTCAACTTCCCATGGACGTAACTTTGGCATACTATCTCCGTTTGACGCACATGATACATCATTAGAAAGCTCTATCCGAGGACTACAATTGTTGGGACGAATTGGATGATCCAATTTGCTAGTAAAATGATACCCAAAAAACGTCGTTTAGGGCCTCAAAACGGCTCCGGAAGTTCAGGACCCGAAAAACTGCTAAAAATAGTGTTATGCCGAATTTTCTGATAAAATCCGTCCCGGCAGCTGTAGTCCTCGGATAGAGCTTTCTAATGATGTATCATATGCGTCAAACGGAGATAGTATGCCAAAGTTACGTCCCTGGGAAGTTGAAACACCACTTTACCCAAACGGGGCCCATAGTTTTGGCGCTTCATCTCCTAGGGTTAGGTTTTTGGGATGTTTAGGGTTCTCCATTGTTTCTCAATAATAAATAGGCCCTCGCGCCTCATTGTAAAGCATTTCAGAGGTCTGTAGCCACCACATCTCTTCTCAGAGATAGCTACCAGTACCCTAGCTAGTTTTATTTCCATTGTCTGTAAGCAAATTTCAGTTCTTTGATATTAATGAAATGAAGTGTTATTTCCTCTGCATCTCTGTATTTATGGTTATGTGTTTATTCTGTTGCGTTCCTGCATAAATCCGGATCACTATATTTATTTCGCCAGAATCCTCCAACTCCACTCCTCTATGTGGGTTCTCAATTCATACATTTTCAGAATGGAACCGAGAACTACTCAACATGAACACCATAGCAACATTCTCCCCAAGGCATATAAAAAAAAACTCCAAATTAAAATGAATCAATACAAATGTTGCATAAAATGTTTTGATAAATGCATCAGCAAAATAAACCTCTCTACAATAGAAAAACTGCACATAAAACAATTGTTGCACACAACCAACAAACTGGAGAATATATAAGTTACGACCAAACACCAAATGAATCTCCAATTTTACTCTACTTGGTCTCCTCTCTCAATGAAAAAAATGTTAGTTGAAACATACTCCTACTACATGCTACTACAACTGCAAACTACTTCAGAAAATCCGCAAAACAACCCTTACAAAACCTGCACATTGTTATGAAACCAGCTGACAAAATAGAAGAAAAGAGAGATCAACGACTTAGAAATCAGCCACTTCGAGGAGGAAACCTCATTACGTAAATGAACAATTATTATATGATTCAAATGACAAAACCTCCTTTCTATATATAGGATTCGATGGGGTCACAATATAATCCTAGCCAACCTAACAAGAATAATGTACACTACAAGGAAAAGACCCTCTAGTGGATGTTTTTGAGAAACCCCTTTTAAAAATACCCCAGACATCCGTTTCTAGCGGAGGTTACTAGAGGAGGTTCACAGGCAGAGGTTTTTGCGGATTTTTTTTGTCCGGTGCTCTTATCAACCTAAATCGCACCGATGCATTCAACAAGAGAAAGCACCAGTGTGCAAAAAATATTAGCACACTGGACACCAGGCGCTCCGTACAAACCCACCTGGTGCATCTTATTACTGTATCACATTAATGCTTTACAAATATTCCACACTGGTGCATCCTAAAACCCCGCGCCGAAACAGAAATCGCCCAATGCGATCTTAAGAAACCGCACCGGTGCACCTATAAAACCTTGCGCACCGGAATAGGGTTAAATAAAAAAAACAATTACGCCCAAAAAACCTCATTTCTCACTTTTCTCAGTGCTCCAGAGCTCTCAAGCACTGGTGCAATTTATCATTTTCTAAGCCGCCCTGACATCGGTGCTCCCATTGCACCCATTGCATGCACTATTGTTGTGCATTGCACACCAATCTCCAACTTGAATTTTGCAAAACAGTGGGAAAATCTACTTTTGAAAATTCTACAGCCAGTATGCCTCCTCGACGGCCAAATGTATAGGTATTTTTCATTTTTTTTCCATAATTAAGCCTTTTAGTGGATTAGAATTTCAAATTAGCTTAAAATTAACCATTTAAATATATATATATATATATATATATATATATATATATATTTCTCGCGCGATGCACTCTAGCCATTCAGCTCACACCAGTTAGTAGTGCTACCTGTAAATTTACAGGCCACACCACAACCGGTGCTGACGGTATCAGCACCGGTTTCGAGGCAGTACCGAAAGGGGCACCGTGCTATTTTAAAATTTAAAAAAAAAGTGAGGTGCATTCGGTTACCCGGTCGCACTGTTGAACATGTGGAATAGCGGCAATGTGGTGTGTTGACCTAAATAGCCGCCTAGGGGCGGGTATTTTTGTCAGTGCACTGTGTTCCAGTATTTTGACAAGGTCAACGGTGCGGCCTGGTAAAAGACTGCACCGTTGACTATGTAATGATGTCAGGAGGTCAGTGCATTGACCGAACTATATACCTCGTGGATTATAGTTTGGTCAATGCACCAACCTCCTGACTTGGTCCATAGTCAACGGTGCGGTATGTCATACCACCGCACCATTGACTTAAGAAGAATGCCAGGAGGGTGGTGCGCTGAAAATTTTCAGGTGCACTGTCGTTGGTGTGCTGAAGATTTTATGTTACATTGTCGTCAGTGTGTGAAAAAAAATACGCACCGGTACCAGTGCATGCCTATTTTTCTGGCGCACTGACTGTTTTTTTTTTCCAAAAAAAATTATATATGTATATTCCTAAATAGATTTCTCATTTAATAAAAAAAATTAATTAATATGTCAATCATTCAGAGACTGGAAAGGAGAGAAGAGAGGGAACAACAGAAATAACAGGTAGACCGGTATAACATGGTTCGCCTATGGGAGGCATGAGAGAGGGAGAGAGATGTGTACCCTCACCCTATTACAGCAGCTACCCAAGGGCTCCTAAGGCAGGTAGGCCTCCTCAAGTTCGATGAGGAGGCTACTTTCCTAAAGGCCCATGGTTTATTTTTGAGACATCTTATCTGTAGGTGGAATTCCTAGCTATAGGATTTCTGGGTTGGTCCCAACCAGTGGTATGCGCCCACTGAGGAGGACATATATTTCATTACAGGGATATCGAGGAGAGGGGTGGATTTTACCTCGTTCCCAAAGGTTCCAGTTGGCTATGCAGCAAGGAGTTAGTTTTTGTACTCCCAGAGATACATTAGCACAGATATATTGTCTCCTTCAAATTTTCAAGTCTCTCGAGTTTAGTTACATATTGCTGCATTTGGTAGTGAGGAGGTGAGGTGCCTCTCACTTTTGGTTTCAACCATGTCACACAACACCAACGACGGGCAACACATTAGTTGTCTGCTTCTATATTATGTTGATTCTTTAGTACAGGAGCCATGTCTTGTCAAGTGATCTGCCATTTTTTTGTGGCAATTATGTACAGCCTTAGATAGATGTCATGCTCATGCACAAGGGAGGCTCAACTTCCCTTTTTCTTCAGAGCTTTTTTGTTTATTTTTTGAGAGGTTTCCATAGGTGAGGCCTACATTTGTTTGGAAGCCTCATAAGCCAATGTTGGAGGCACATATGCACATGCGAGGACAGATGATGCCCAAGAGGGGCGAGACTGAGTTTTCCGCGAGGATATAGCATGATGCACTCGAGTTGCTAGCCAGTGTTGATGAGCATCCCTTTGTTATGGTCCCCTGTCCTTATGCTGGATTGGATTGGAGAGGGTGTTCCAAAATCCTCTTCATAGATGATGAGTCATCAGATGATAGAGGTAATATTACTGTTTTATTTAAATTTATTCTAACATGTTCTTTAACTTGTTTTTATTAAATTGTGTAATGAAATTGTTTAATTATTGTTGTGTAATTGTATATATTTTTCATACATTGGGTCTTTTGATGGCGAGGACATGCCAGCACCACCACATGATCCAGGTGTGGATTTTGATGACGATCAGGATATGCCAGATGTCGAGGATCATCAGGAGGTTGGTGCAGAGAGACCTGTTCTTGTTGGTACGCTGGTACCGCCTTTTGCTAGGCATGGTATGCTTGATAGAAGATTGAGGATGGAGTTGGGCGACCAACTATGTGCATTAATTGTCGAGGCGGGATTCGAGCCTGCTAGTATGAGAGACATACAGGCCAATGGTAGGCTGGTACATATGTGGAGAGGCATGCTGCGTGACATGTACAGGCTGATGCGAAATTTCATAGGAACTACAACCTTAGTTATGCGGCTGAGGAGGACCCTTGCATGTTATAGGCGTGATCGAGACGTAGCACATGATCAATAGTCCATGAGTAACACCGACGCATCATCTGATGATCATGATCAGAGGAGTGATCATCGTTCACCTCGCGCCGCACCAGATGAGCAGCCTCCATTAGCATGGAGCAGTAGTTATCATGGAGAGAAGGTTGGACCTTCGGCCACGTCAAGTCAGTAGCCTGCAACATCCAACAGTACTCATGATCATGAGTAGGCTGGACCATCGACCATGTCGAGTCATCACAATGAGCAACCGATAGTTGATCCTAATCAACCTGAGGCACTAGTACCAGATCAACATGTATCTGAGCTTGTCGAGGCTGCACCATTGATTGAGCAGGCCTCGACTAGTACTGCTATTGATGATGTACCACGAGCTGATATATGAATTTTCTTTTTCTTTTTTTCTAAATAAGACTATTCTATTAATTTTCACATAATATACAATTTGAAGCTTGCCTCCAAAATTGCTATGCTAGCCAATTCCAGAGGGAGCAGAGTTCAGAGAGACAAAAATGTGACCGCCCTAGATGGGGAAACCGGTCCAAAAATTGCTACCCTGAGTAGGGAAACCATCGTTAACAAAATAATTCCAAGAGTTTATCACATAGTAAAAAAAACATGATATCTAAGATATGAAACAAAACAAAGAGAGTTAACCTCTCATTGCTGAGTCTGCATG
Source organism: Pinus albicaulis (assembly GCA_034641835.2). Taxonomy (NCBI): domain Eukaryota; kingdom Viridiplantae; phylum Streptophyta; class Pinopsida; order Pinales; family Pinaceae; genus Pinus; species Pinus albicaulis. The sequence continues at coordinate 182,014 of JAXQQM020086657.1, read as the reverse complement.
GCATGCTACTTGTCATGAGGCTGAGGTAGAGGCTCTTCGATGATGAGACACCTGTATTCATCTGAAGAATCCTCCTCTTTCTTCGAATTTTGTGCATTGGGCTCAGGCGTGGTGGTAGTGTGCACAAGGCTGCCACTTCCTTTCCTCTTTTCATCCATAGAATGATCTAGATTTTCGTTGTCCCTGCCTTCGCTGCTAGAGGAATGCACTCCTAGTTTGACTAGTAGAGCCTCAGATTTCCGAGAGTACTAAGGGGGAGCTGGAGAAATTGTTGATTACCTGAGACGTTTTCTAGAACCAGAGCCAGCAGAGCTCAAAGGCATCTCCTGAAAGCTCATAGTGATGGTGGCAGTGACTTGAGGTCTGTCCAAGGTGTAATCATAATGAAACTGATACGAATTGTCCTTAGGAGGCGAGGAGCGATTGTCTTCATGAATTGAGATGGGTGGGTGTGAGGAGTGGCCCCTGTCGTGACCTTGACGACATCACATCCTATACCTCCGCGGCATTCTTGATCAGTAATGAGCATGAGCAAGGGGTGAGACAGTGGGAATGCTATCTTGGAGAGGCATGGAGGCAATGAGGTGGTTGATGTGCAGAGGTGGCAAGGCAGTGGGATGAGGAGGTGAGGCCAAATGAAGATGAAGGTCACAGAGAATCTTGAAGGGCGAAGAGGAGCTCTGAGAAAAGAGAGCTGAGAAACAGAGGCTACAGGAGGCGAATGATAGCGGAGAAAGGAGCAGTGCCATGAAGTAGTTCTCAGGCCTGCAGACTAGACAGGCATTAAGGAAAGAAGTAGAGACAACTGTGTTTGCATGAGGTGAGCAACTTGTGGAATTATGAGCTGCAAGACAAGCCCCATGCATGCCCATGTGGCTAGGCCATGAGCCAGTCAGTGGAGCTACCACTTCTTGTATCAGTTTAAGCACATGCATCCGGGGATATATGACATTTATATTACGGTAGTATATTTTTGACATTATTCAGTTATTTATATCTATATCTATATATATATATATATATATATATATATATATAGATATATAGATATGGTCCATGTATTTTATGTTCATGTTGCAGTTATACTTAATTTACATGTAATTTACATGTTGGTGATCATCATGATGTGTATATTGTTAGGTCATGTTAGATATGTTCATTTAATGTGAAGCTTGCAGATAGATGTGTATGTGATTGAAATTATTTGACATGAGATGTATATTTGATGTTTTTGTTGTGATGATGTTATACAATGCTAATTGTGTTTTGTTAGATGATCATGATCACGATGAAGTTAGCTAATTTGAATGTGTTTTTTAGTCGAATATGATGTTTGTACGATGGTTATCAAGATCGTGATGTTTATTAATTAATTTAATATTAAATGACCATGATATTTATTAAATATTATGTCATGATTGCAATTGAAATTTTAATTTTAATTCTATGTAAAATTGTAAAACTGTATTTGCATTTGTAATTGTAATTTTAATTGTAATTGTATGTAAAATATTTGTAAAATTTTAATTGCAATTGTAATATTTAATTTATTGTGAAATGATTGTAATTGTAATTGTATATATGACAAAGTGTAAAATTGTAATTGTAATTCTAATTGTTTGTAAAATTTAAAATTGTATTTGTATTTGTAATTTTAAGTTCAATTGTAATTGTATGTAAAATATTTGTAAAATTTTAATGGAAATTGTAATATTTAATTTATTGTGAAATGATTGTAATTGTAATTTTAATTGTAATTGTATATGTGTAAAATTGTAAAATTCTAATTCTAATTCTAATTGTATGTAAAATTCTAAAATTGTAAGTGTATGTAAGATTCTAAAATTGTAATTGTAATGGTATATATGTAAAATTGTAAAATTGTAATTCTAATTCTAATTCTAATTCTAATTGTATGTAAAATATTTGTAAAATTTTAATTGTATTACTGTGAAATGATTGTAATTGTAAAATTTTAATTGTAATTGTAATTGTATGTAAAATATTTGTAAAATTTTAACTGTATTAATGTGAAATGATTTTATTAAAATTTTTAAATTTGTAAATTTGTAAATTTGTAAATAATTGTAAAATAATTAATCTATAACAATATGAATTTTTGTAACATAATAAAGTTTAGAAAATAATGCAAATAAATTCATGTACTTTAGAATTATCATTATTTTATTATGATCTTACATACAAAAAAAGGAACTTTATACAGTAGATCATTTTTATTGAGATCAACATAATTGCAAATTATCAAGTTAAATATTGATTTTAACATTAATTCAAAATACATATTATAATGTTTCAAAAAAAAGAGTCTTATAAGGTATAAGGTAATTAAGTCCTCTTCTTTGTAAAAACCCATCTTAGAAAGTATAAATATTGATGAAATAACACATGTACCATTTCACATGTACTAATTCCATTTAATAGATTTTAAAAGAATTTGAGTATATTACCATTCCATTGCCTCTTATGGATGCTAATTCCATGAAAAGATTTTAGAAGAATTCGAGTGTCAAGAAAGAAATAGACAAAAAAAAAAAAAACATTTTTGGACTATTTTGCATTTTATTAAAAGGTTTTTGAGATTTTTTGTCGAGTTTATGGGTTCATGGGAAAGTAGACAGTACCGACCCTACCGTATTGCTATTTCAATTGAATTTTTCCTAGCAACGATATGACCAAATCTTGTAACTATGCATTTAGCAAAGAACCCATATATTTTGAGAATATGATTGAAGACTGTTGTCATATACTTGAGCACTATTCCATTTCTTGACCATATTATCACAAAATAGAAAGAAAAATTTCTTTCACCATAATAACACACAACTTTCAAAAAAGAAAACACTCCATTCTGTGTTTCGAGGCATTTTACGCAAATGATAGGCATTTCTATGGAGTTTTATCCATATTCTACAATTTAATGAGGGTTGGAGGGAGCTTACAATATTGTATCTGTTAGTAACTGAACCCTTCGATAAAACCAAAGAAAATTTAGTCAGATTCCTCAGCGAAGTAGACCGGCCATAATCAATTCCTTTGAGACCTCAACAGAAGAAATAGATATGCATGTCAGAGGCTCCTGTTGGCACCTTTTCTTATTGCAGATTGTGGAAAGGTTCAAGTTTCTTTTTCTGAAATAAGAAGAGTTGTAGTTTTGAAAATAAATGGCCCAAATATTTTCACAGCAAAATGGACATTTCCAACATGTCTAAAAACTAAAATATCTCCAAACTCAATGAAATTCTCAGAAACAAAACTTTCCCAACCATTTGTGAAAATTTCCCATGTCTTAGCATAGTAGAGGTTCACATGCCACAATTTCCCACTTGGGCCCTGTAGTATTGCATCTTCACATGCCCCACATTGCATTCTCTCCACATAATTAGTGGGGACCTCTTGCAATAAACAAAATTCATTGGAAGAATAGTTATTTCCATCAAGAATTTATCCAATTCTAATTCAAATTCTAATTCTTAAGAATAAAAAAAAAATCTAATTCTAATTGCATATATCCATCAAGAATAAACAAAATTCTAATTCTCAATTTCTATGGTTGGAGTTCACTAAATTTTGGTGTACACACCTAAAAGTAATTTTGGTGCCTTAAAAATGGACTTCTTTTAATCGGTGCTAATGTGCATATAATCGCACCAGTGCATTTGAGTTACTGCGCACCAGTGTCATGTTACCAATGGACGCATCAGTGTCGTGCTATTAATTGACACACCGGTGATGAATAACTGCAAATAAAAAAAGCACAACTCTATTTTCTATAAATGAAAAAAAAGGTTAAATTGAAAAATGGGTAGCAAATTTTTTTCGAAAATCTAATTTCATAAAACAATTCTTTAAATGCTAAACATTTTTCATTATTTCACTATTTTGCAAAATTTTCAACCAGAGATTTGTAGGATACATACCTAGAGCAAGAGAGCACGAGAGCATTGTGGAACAACAAAATATGTTCAGACAGAATCAGAATTCCAAACCTCTCGTGATTCAAACCCTGTAACATAGAATTTCAAATGATCTCGTGATTAAATTTGATTTTTTTTTTACTTTTTTTGTAGTTCTTTTACGAAGTAAGAAAAAAATTTCAATTTGTTTTTCATTTTCAGAAACAAAACAAAAAAATAATCCATTTTTACCCTAAACCCTTCATTCTTTTTGTTTCTTCCTTTTCTTCTCCTTGTTTCTGTGATTTCAGAATTAGGGCTTTTAATTTTAGATTTATAGGGTTTGTATTGCTATATATAGGCCTATGACATCCAACCCACAGGGATGACTTGCATAGTCGGATCACGATCCATGTTGGCCCTTGCATGAATTTTTAAAAATATATATATTTTTTATCGGTGCGCCTTGCGTAACCTAGCACACTTGTGCATTGTATTATCCCAGTGCATTGCGAAAATAATGTGTAATAAAAAAATTTAAAAACATTTTTTTGTAATCAGTGTGCCATATGTAAATTAGGGCACCGGTGCGCTATTTCATTATGGCGCATCGCGAACGTGATGTTTCACAAAAAATGTTTTATTGTGTTAATCGGTGCACCATGTAACATATAACGCACTGCACCGGGTCTCCTAGTTGACAGAGAGCACCGTATGGTGGTCCCTTGTTTGCGCAGGACGTTTATGCTACAAAAGCTAACACTGGACGATTTTTATTATTTTCTTTGTGTTAATTGATGCAGTGGTTAACATGTAACACATCGGTGCTCCTTGTTGACATAGAGCACCGTACAGACTATTATATTTTTTGTGTTGTGCATTTATAAGACCCCCACGCACTGGCATCAGTGCGTACACCATGAATGATGCACCGGTTTCTTGAGATTTTTTTTACCTGAAAAGTTGACAATTTATTTATAAATAAATTAATGAATGATATGGTAAAGGTTTCAAATTGGTAAATAAATGACTGACAAGAGATCAAGTAACAAAAATACTGATAACACATCAAGAAAAGAAAAAAATGCAAGTTTCTTTGTAAAATCTTTACAAAAAATATTATTTTTGAACTATATGCAAGTTTAACTAATATGTATTGTTTACTGTGTATCATGCAAAGCCACAAAATTACAAAGCTCGATAATATTATTTATGATCTAGGACTAGAAGAGCATAAAAGCTTGATGGAAAATTTTCAAAAGGATGAATCAGGTGAATGAAAATTACTATCGATCCAACATGAGTTTATTTTTTTAATTTTCATTAATAATATACTTAAAATTATTAGATAACATGTGTCAAACAATCTATTAATTCACATCTGTTTAATGTTCTACAGGGACCAACAACTCATAAAAGGAATGTTGTTCTAAGAAAAGAAAAAAATAGAACATGCAAATGAAAATGAATTTATCCTTAGCTCATCTGGAGTGGTTTTAGAGATTAACGGAAGGGGGAAAAACTTTTACAAAAGTTTGAGGGATCTAGTGGAATGAATGTATAGACGTTCTTTCCACTTACAATACAAAAATCAATCCAATGATTCCAAGAACCAAATTTTATCTAAACTACAGGAAGAGTTTCTAGAGAATTGGTTAATGAGACATGTCATACTTTTAATAGCAAAATGTACAACAACTAAAAAGAAGGAATGAAAAAGTAATATTCCTTTAAATGTTTGCCTACAATTATTTATAAATATCACTTTTTTTATATTTACTTTTCATATATCAATATCAAAATTAAATAGTTTATTGTCATGTTACATTTCTAGGAAGATTATGAAAATCTCAAAAGATGAACGAGATGATATCAGAAATATGCCAGTAGGAATGTCCAAAAAGGTGTACAAGGAGATGGTCAAAGAAATGGACAAAATTGCATCGCAGGAGGAGCCATCTCAACAACAACGTGCTTCAAATGTAATATGTAATCATTGAATTTTCGATCATTAGGTACAATAAATAAACAATTTAGCATTAAATATTAATTTTCAAGTATTTTCTTGCAGAAAAGAAAAGAAAATGGAACCCATTCAACACATAAAACAGGACGACAAGGAAGAAAATGGTTGATATCTAAGTTTGTGAGTAATTGTTACTTCCTTATAACAACTTAACTAGATTTCATTTTTGTATTTTTTAAGTTGTTTTACAAAAATCATCATTGAATGTCTTAAAACAGGTGCTAACATACAAAGAAGAACCATAAGACGAATTGAATGAAATTGGGTTAAATATGGGATGTCAGTATATGTTGGCATATCATAAATTAATTGTGGAATTTGTAAGCATCTATCGATCTTGTTTTACTTAGCTCCATCTATAATTAATAGAACAAAAAAGTATTTTATATTAAATATATGATTTGTTATGGGGTATAAAACTTCCAGGAAACAAAGTATGGAACTGCGCCAACAAATGAAATCTTGAAAGATAGCATGGTACATGGTTTTGAAAGAATGTGTATAGTTTATGAGTCAATTGTTGCTATGGTACATCATTTCTTTTCGATTTACATTGATGTATATTATTTAATATTGAAATTTTCATTATTCTCACCAATGTATATACACTCATTACAGTTTATTTTTATGGTTGTAGATGGAAGGTGAAGAAGAAGAAAACAATCAACATCGTGAACAAAACATTCCTGAAAATAACCCAAGTCATGGAAGTAGCTCTAGCAGTGACAACAGTTCAAGTGAAGAATGATGATCACTATGTTTGGATATGAAAGCAAGGCGTTGTATTTTTTGAAATATTTTTCTGTGAAATCAGACATTTTGTTTAATGTAATGGACATAGTGTCCCAATTGAAAGACAAGGGATATTAATAACTGTCCCATTTTGTATGACAAAGACTGTCTTATTCACACATATATATAATAAAATATGTTTTAATTTATTCTATTGCATTCTCCATTGTCGCTGGGAAATGTAACACCACAGATTAAATTTATGGATGATTAAATATTATAATGAAGCGATGTGAAATTTGATGATATGATATAACAAAAAATCCAAACATCATATTCAAATGCACTAATAAAAATTTAATTCATATGAATACTGTTATAAGATATATATGCGTCAACTTTTGATGAATAATGAATTTTAAAAACTCACAATAATTATGATATGATATAACAAATTAATCCAAACATCACATTCAAATTCATTAATAAAAATGTAATTAATATGAATACTGTTATAAGATGTGTCGACTTTTGATGAATAATGAATTTTTAAAAATCACAATAATTGTACTGTCACAAGTCGATGTTTCTAAAAAATACAAAATGAACACCAGTACGTGTCAGTTATTGTACACTGGTGCGTTTGTATGCTGCAGTCCACCAATGCGTTTCTACAACCTATGGGCACTGTATGAATACCAAAACCAATTAAAATTCTCGGTGTGTTTGTGCGATACTGCACACCGGTGTGTTTATGTGAGACTATGCACTGACGCATTTGTACAACCTATGGGCACCACACAAATACCAATACCAATTATAAATGTCGGTGCATTTATCTGATACAGTGCACTTGTGCGTTTCTATAAATCTATGTACTGGTGCGTTGAGATGACCTATGGGCACCGCACAAATCCCAAGACCAATTAGAATGGCCCCATGCGTCGTATCACCCACACTGCACCCAGTGCGGTTTTATACCTTGACGGTCCGATGCATGCACCTTCGACCACCCTGGGCCACCTTCTAGATGACACGCATTGGTGCGTTGAAACCTTAGTTGTGCACCAATGAAAAAAACATCTATAATAACATCCAACCACCCAGTTTTTTTAGTTGTGTTGAATTTCCGTTAAAAAGCTCTACCAATACCTTTGTAGCCATTAATGGATGTTGTAGCAAATGTTTTTTTGACAATTTTGGCCAATTTTATTACACTAAAAACCTCCTTTATAACCTTTGCTAGAGGTTCTATTCCTTGTAATGGTAAAGGCACAATAATAACAATATGGGGATTATAGGGGTACAACAATAATAATAAGGGGGTTACACTAACAAAAATAAGGGACTACACTAGTAATATCGGGCCCTAACATGCAACTCTCCTTCAAAAAAGTGTTGTCCTCGATGCTTGAGTAGTTTTGTATGCTTCTGTATAAAACTCTCATCCTCCCATGTGGATTCTTCAGTGGGTAAGTTCTTCCACTTGATGAGATACTCTAAAATTGATTAATTTCATAGCTATCGAGTTCTTGTTTTCATGACTACTTTAGGTTCCAATATGATGTTTCCTTCCTCATCAAGTTCCGGCAATATTGTTTGAACCAAAATTTTGTCAACTATAACCTTCTTTAAGCATGGAACATGGAAAATTGGGTGTGTTAGTGTCAGTTTTTGCATCCTGTCACCAATGATCAAATGGACTCTTATCATGTTCTAATAGGGTCCATAAATCAAATTTTTTTCATTTCATTAAGTCATCATGCAAAATTTGGTCACTGGATGTAGATCTAGGTTTGTTTTTACTCCTTCCAAAGTTTTACTAATTTCTGGTTCATTTCACCTCTCAGCTGAGTGTACCATCATTCAAAAGTTTTCATCATCATTACAGACATATTTATCCTGGTTTAATTCATTCCAGAGTCTCCATTAGGTCTTTAGGCTTCCAAGGTCATCAAATCATCATTCCATGCATAAATTCCATCAAGTGGAGGAGTGACAATAAAGTAATTTCATCAATAAATTTGATTTCAAAGAGAAAATCTAATTTATATTCTTAATTTGTAATAAGTACTTCAGAGTTCCAAGTAGTTTCTAATGCTCAAGTTCCACCAGAAAATGTTCAAGGTTCAAGGAAGAAGTTCAATGTTCCAAAGCCACCAAAAGTTCAAAGTTCAAATAATCAAGTTTCAAGGTTTCAACAAAAAGAAAATGAAAGGTTAATTTTGAAAATGAAAATGTGGGTCCATGGTCATTTAATGATTTTAGTCCATGTTTAAAAGGCCCTAAAATACCAAAAAACATTCATTCTTACTCTTTAGCATCGATCTCCCAACTTGCCAAATTCAAAAAGCCAAATTTTACTTCAAGAAATTGAATTTTTGGTGCAGTGTTGCTCTTTTCCTTAAGGCATTGCACTTTGTCCAATGAAGCTGTGTTTTATGCATTGGAGTTCAAGAGTGATTGAAAAATGTTTCTTCATCTCTGCTACAGTATTCACATGGTTGAAAAAAAGAATGTAAATCCATTTCACTCCACCTTTCATCATATTCTTTCATGATTATGGTCAATAAATAATTCATCCCTCCATCACTACGCTTTTCTCCAAGGCACTGCGTTTTATGTTGTACATTTTTTTACTAGCCTAAAAACCCTAGGCTCCTTATACTAACTACCTTAAATCTAAACTAATCCCTAAGACCCTAATTCCCATCCCAATTTCATCTCCAAGATCCTATTCCCTAAAACCCTACCCCTACATTGATCTTTTTTAGGCAGCTAAAATATACCCCTGTAATTAAATTATCTAGCCCATCTCCCTTGTCATTTTAACCCCCCTCCACCTCCCTAATGTTACCAACTCGCCTACACCCTTCCCTAAATTTTCCCACACCTATCCCAACCCCCTAACCCCATCATCCCATTCCATTTTCCTTCCCCCTCTCCCCTAGGGTTTCTAGAAAACTAGACACCATGGAGGAAGTGAGAAAGACCTACAAAAACGAGGGATAATCTTAAGGCTTGATCCATCAGACACTAGGGATTTGATGTCATCACCCCTAACAGTCAAATGCTTCCAACATTTGGGTTGTTATTTGTTTTATGAAATGGTCCAAAGAGTGAAAATCCATCGAGTTTTGACTACAATCTTCATCACAAACCTCCAGGAAGAAAAAGTCGCCATTACATGGGTGACATTCACCATTTCAACAGATATTATTGCAAAAACAACAGGGATACCTAATGTAGGTGAAAAATGGTTCAAAACTCAAGAATTGGATGCCCAGATGTATCAACCCTACCTCAAAGCACCATAGAAAGATAGCATCAAGAAAATCTTCCCTTTTGGTCAACTACTTGATAGGTTTTCTCCTGTGATGAAAATCATAATGAAGTATTTCACTTGTGAGGGAAGATTCTCCATGCTATACATCTACCACATCATATTACTCATGCATTTCACTAGGGTAAAACTTTTCAACATTCCCTATTATTTGTATAGGAGCATTGACAAGATGGCCTACAAGGTATAACACAGAGAATATGACCTCCAAATGAAAATTCTTTTCCATCACTCACTTATCAAAATCATTTTTCTTCACCATATCAAACAGTTGAACATTGCATGGGAAAAAATTATTAAGGCAGAGGTCTTCACATCTCCATCCAACCAGCCTACTAGACCTATTCCACCATCAGCTCTAGTTACACAAATAGAGGTTGGGTCATCTAGTAGGGATGCAGTTAAGAAGAGAAAAAAAGGACAAAGAGGTCAGAACTTATCAGAGATGAAATAGGAAAGTTTTTGCTCCACAAATTGTGGAAGGGGCCTTGCCTTCTACATCAACAAAGAAGGGATATTATAAGCAGCATGAGACATCTTTCCAAGAGAAAGAAGTCATTTTCCATGACATTGAGATGGTGGACTTCGAGTCCCAAGATGAATAGGAAACCCTAAACCTAGTCATCAAAGAAAAAGATGCCAAAATCATAGAGCTATAAGACAATTTGGCAAGGTCCAAGTTTGTTATCTCCTTCCTTAAGCAAGGGAAAAAACAGTTAAACTAGGAAAAGAAAATACTCTTGGAAAAGGACATGTTTAAGGCTACTAGGCAAGGATTGAAAGGCAAAGAAGTGAATGAGCATGATAAGTGTGATGATCATGAAGAAGATATAGCAGGGAAAAGACCAATAACAAGGGGCCTAAAAGGAGCATTGGATCTAGAAAAACAACAGGAGGCACTTCTTGTAGAGGAACTCACTTTTGAGGAGAAGATTGCCATGGAAATCAATGAAGATAGGGAATTTCAGCTTGATAGAGTAAATGAACACCTGGATAAGCTCCTTTAAAAAGCTAACAGAGATAATAAGATGATGAGGGACATGGCCCACCACTACTACACTAGAAACAAGGCATGCAATATCAAATACAAGCAAATGAAAAAAAATCTAAAAGAAACCCTAATCACCAAGAAGAAGAGGGGCAAGCTCCATTTGATAGTTGATGCATCATTGATTGCATAGAAAGCCTAATTTGGACCTTACACAGAAATTTTGAAATATATGAAGAATTTTATCGATTTTTTGCCATTTTGGCCAAATTTCACTAGTGTTTGCATAATTAGACTGCAAAAATCATAGTGTGGACCACACTACGCTTTTTTTTTTAAGCCTTCAAATGATGAAAACTCAGTTGGGATGGATATAGATTGGCTTCTATATCACATTTTGACTCTTGGAAATCAAAATATCAACTTTTGAGAGGTGGAAAAGCTAAAAAAGATCATAAAAAACACCTTTCTACCAGTTTTTTCAGCCACACACTACGCTTTTTGACCAATTTTGGAAAAAGTGGGTTTTCAGGGGCTTAACTCCATCATTTTCACTGCTTAAGGACATTTTGGATAACTAGACAGGGACAAATTTCCAATGAGCTATATTGAGCTCAATTTGGACTTCAGCATGGTAATAAAAAATAAACTTGAAGCTCACACTGCACTTTTCTCAGGGATGCACTATGCTTTTTGCACTCATGTTGTGATTTTTCCAGTTTTCCTGTTATCTTCAGAATTTCGAGTTTTTCTCAGTTGGTTGAATAATTTCATAAAATTTTACTGCTATAAATTTGTAAATAAAATTTAATTATGTCTATTATAGTTACTAAAGGTAGATACATCAATAAAATTTGTATTTTTGGGTCAACTGAATCAATTTCACCAAAAAAGGGAGAGTTTGTTGATCTCCCTAGTCATTAGGATTCTAGCTGAGGATTTTGGGGAGAAGCTCCAAAAGTCATGGGTTCGACCCCTGAGAGTGGGGAGGAGTTTTTTTTGGTATATATCCTTCATTTTCTTTGTCATTTAAAGGGTTGTATGTTGTGTAATTGAACCTTGGAACAATAGTGTATTCAATGATTTTGGTAGGGACTAATAGACAAATTTTGCAGCTATTGTGGTGGGATTCATGTGGTATGGGTTTTAGCAGTGTTTATTCTTATTTTTTCATATGTTTGAAATTATTGTACCTTCCATCTTCATTTCCATGTATTAATGTGATTGATTTCTAAGTTTGATAAGTAGAATTCATTATTTTGATGCCATGTTTTGGAGAAATTATCACAGTTATGTTTCACTTTCTTATGATATAAATGAATTAATAATTCCTATGATCGTTTTGAAACCCTATTAGTCTACCATGTTCACCAGGATACCTTAAAGTGCTAAAGTGTGTGCCTACCTTTCCCCATCACATCTCTGCAAGTCTGATTTTCAGATCCCTGACCTAGTTTTTCTTAGACCTAATTCGCCATCCGGCACCAAATCCAAATCAATAAAACCCTAGAGCCTACTATACCTAGCCTAAAATATTCATTATCCAGAAAATTTGACTATGATCCTATTGAGAGAGCCCTCTCAGCCTAGTAGGGCTAGCTATTGGGTCAAAGCGGTGTGTGGTTACCTTTGTTGGTCTCCTTCTCAGCCTTCAAAGATCCAGTGGAGTGCTAACATCTTAGCGACCATATTGGGGAACAAAAGTGACAGATCCTCCCTATTTGTATGATAATTTCATCGAATTCTAAGCCTGTGGGTGATATGTCTAGGTCTTCATGAAGGTTGATCTGAAAGTTTCAAAGAACCAAGTTGCGGAAATAGAGAACATTTTGGCAGTGAGAATATACACTAGATCGAATCTAAATCATCATCTAGTTGATCCAGTTGAATATCCAGATAAACTTGTTCGGAAGTAGAAATCCCAGCGCTTAGAATTTCATTCAAATCCTTCTCTATTGGTAATATCTTCCTCGTTACCTGAAAATTTTTTATCTCTTGAAGACATACCTTTTGATTTGAAGTTTGAGTTGTCTCTATTTCGATCAAAGTGTGAAACTTCGTTGTTTGAGATAGTATTTGACCCATTAAAAATATATGAAGTAAAATCATTGTTTGAGGTAGTTTTTGATTCCCTGAATCTTCAAGATAGTTTACTTTCTGAAGAATATAAATATGAATCAGACTTTGATAGAAAAGTATGGAGTCAATTTGATAGGCTTGAAAAGTTATCTAATCAACTTCAATACACATTGTAAAAAGCCATCATCCAATACCAACAAGAGTCATTGTTCATTCTAATACAATCCAAATTGGTTTTTGCCTTCTCATCTACACCTTCTACTTCATTACCTTCTCAGTCAACCCCTTACATTCTTACTCCTACACTTCACTCGGCAGGATTCATGGCCAGATTTTCACCCCTGATTCTACCTGCTCAACTCAATGCCTTACTACAAGGCTATGGCCAGAGACTCCCTCTCTTTGATGATAATTCTGAAATCAGTGAAAAACAACACTTAGTCAAATTCATTGATTTCAATGACCTGGAATAAATAGATGTTTATGATGCCAAGATGAGAATCATAGTCCAAAGCTTTTTCGAAGATGTTAAAAATTGTTTTAGATATTTGACTACAAATTCTATAGCCACTCTAGACCAGCTGATTGATGCATTGATAGCCCGATGGGAGGTGAAGAAGAACCTCTTGCGGATTCTTTCTGAGTATGAAAATATGAAAAGGAATCCAAATGAATTAGTTTATGATTCACTGTTCATTTCAATCGAGTGTACAATTCAATTCCAAATGAGATCAAACCTCCTCCAGGTTTGGCTCTCTTGCATTATCTGAATGCCTTTGATCTAGACATGGCATACTATCTATGAGAGAGAAATCCTGCAACACTATAAGATATGCAAAGAAATGAAATCAACATGGAAGCAAACTTGTCAATTAAAAAGTCAAAAATGAAGGGTGAGATCAAGGTAACTATCAAAGAAGAAACATCCACATCCTCTGAGGTAAAATTGGATACTTTAATAAGGACAATGGAAAGAATGGTTGAAAAAATGTCCATTACAAAAATACAAATGGAAGAATGGGTTAGAAATCCTAACTTCAGAGGATAGCAGAAGTAGCCTCAGTTTAGGATCAAACAAAGAGAAAAAGGGGCTCCTGCGCAGGCAACACAACAACAAAAGATTTAGACACCCTTGCAGCAAAATTATGCTCAAGGGGTTGAAGAGGAATAATATCATATTGTGGAAGAAAATCACTTCTTTACAGAAGATGTCCAACCTATATTTTTTACAGAGGACGAAGAATATTTTGAGAAGACAGATGTTCCTAAAGATGAATATTACATACTTACGAATTATCATGAATTGGAGGTTGAGTCTGATTACTATCAGTAGGGTTATTTAAATGCACTCAAATCACAACAAAGGCAATACTCATTGAGAAGTATGGATGTCCCAGTCAATCCTATTTAGAAGAAGGCATCCCAAAAAAAATATACTTAGCCAAAGAAAAATCCTCAAGAAAATCAGAACAAAGGAAAGGAGCATGCAACTAAAAATCATAGCAAGGTCACTCAGCCATCTACAAGCACACCAAGAAAAGAAAAATAAAGTAAGAAGAAGGAAACTACAACAAAGGATCAGCCCAAAAAAAGAGACACTTTCATTAAAGAGGTAGATAAGTCCATTCCTTTTAGCTTAGAAACTGAAATATCTAAGTTAAAAGTCTCTATCCCTTTAATCAAGCTTTTAAAAAATAATCAATATAAATCTCACGTGATGAAAATGTTGAAAGTAGATCCTTTATATGATATGGTAAATGTTGAATATGACTGACCTGAACTCATTTTTGGTCTAGCCATAGATGGTAAGTTAGAAGATAGTGAAGTCCCCCCATTCTATTTGAGTTTGAGAATTCATCCATGTATCCTTCACAAGGCCATGCTCGACTCTAGAGCTTCCCATAACCTAATGCTGAAAGCCATTATGAAGAAATTGGGACTAGATATAACTCGTTCTTAACATGATCTGTATTCCTCTGATTCATGTAGAGTTCATTGTCTTGGTCTCATAAAGGATATGGTAGTTTCCCTTGAACAAATCCCAGCAATGAATGTCTTCATGGATGTGGTGGTAGCAGATATACCGCCATGGCTTGGTATGTTGCTATCAAGATCTTGTGGAACGAAGTTGAGAGGTACTTTGCAACTGGATTTCTCTTATTCCAATATCCCAGTTTTCAGACAATTGAGGAAGTTGTACCGGGAAATGAAGATGAAATACATGATTACCATAAAAGAGAAACCCAAAAAACATCCTATTAATGTTGTACATACAGATCTTGAGTCATTTATTTTGTTTAATGATCTGGTTTGAATGATGTAGATATTCGGCTCATAGAAGTAGAAGAGATTCCAGAGATTTCCAATAGTGTCAAAAACAGTTTTAGATGAGGGAAAAGGAAATCGGCCTAGTCCTTAAGAGCAGTCATAAGATAAGTTAGAAAAAGGTTCAGAAAATATTGAAGAAATGGCCCAAAAAGATGAGAAAGAATAGAATATAGATTTTCAACATCTGGATGATGAGAATGGTCTTTGGACCATGGATTTTGATGGTGCCTTCGGGAAAGATGGGGTAGGCATCGGAATTTTGATCCATAGTCCTCTTCATCAGCCAGGTAAATTTCCAAAAAGTGTAAGATTATGTTCATATAAGTTGGTTTTCGATTGTTCTAACAACGAGGCTGAGTACGAGGCATTAATCACTGGACTCAAAATCCTGAAAAATTTTGGCGCAAGAATAATTTTTTTTAATGGCGACTCTAAGCTTGTGATTAAACGGGTAAAATGGGAATACTAGGCCAAGCATCCATGAATGAAAGCATATAGAAATATTGTTCTGGATATCCTAAAGATGTTTCCTGAATATACATTGTCAGTAGTATCAAGAAATTAGAATCTTATGGAAGATCTGCTTGCTACAACAGCAAGTAATTTCAAGATACCCATATATTCTAATAAGAAATTTGAAATTCATGTCAAACTTCAGTGAAATGTCTCTAACAACTTGCGGTATTGGCAAGTGTTTTGGGATGACAAACATGTAAACAATTTTCTGCATAGTGAAGGTAAACTTGAGAATTCTTTTATTGATGAAGTTTATGACAAATATGATCAAGTCAGCGAAGCCACTCAAGTTGATGTATTACGGTTGAAGGATAGAAATATTCCAAGAGGTCTTATATCTTTGGAATAATTTTTTGATCAGGATGTTGCTAGGAAGCCGACCTTGGTTCCTATTGAAAAAGGTGTTGAGGATGTGAACATCAGGGCAATGAACAAGCCTAAGATGGTCAAATTGTCCAAGTCTTTATCTCCTAAGGTAAAAGAAAAGCATATCCCTCTATTGTCTGAATTTTCTGATGTATTTTCTTGGGATTATGTAGACTTGAAAGTTTATTATAAGAATATCATCAAGCATACAATTCCAATCAAGCCTGACCAAAATCCCTTTAGACAAAATCTAAGAAGAATCAACCAGAGGTTGTTGCCATTGATAGAGAAGGAGGTGAATAGGATTTTTAAGGCTAGCATTATTGTTCCCATCATATTTTCTGACTGGATATCAAATCTAGTTCTAGTAAGTAAGAAAACTGGAGAAATCGGGCTTTGCATGGATTTTAGAAACTTAAATAAGGTGTCTCTCAAGGATAATTATCCCCTTCCCAAGATGGATCATATCCTACATAGAGTTATTGGGGCTTCCCGAATGTCGCTTCTTGATGGATATTCAGGATACAGTCATATTTTAGTGCATGACAAGGACCAAGACAAAGCTGCCTTCACAACACCTTGTGGCACATTCAAGTATGATAAAATGCCATTCGAACTCAAGAATGTTGGGGCCACCTTTCAGCAGGTGATGGAAATAGCCTTTTCAAATGAAAAGGATGTTTTCTTAGTTGTGTATCTTGATGATTTGACAATTATCTCTCACTTTGATGATGAGCATTTGTATCATTTGAGAATTGTATTTCAGAAATGCAGGAAATTCGTGATTTCTCTTAATCCAAAAATGAGTATTTTTCCACAGAGGAGGCTAAGCTTCTCAGTCATATCATCTCCAAATATGGTATCTCGATTGATCCTTCTCGGGTTGAGGCTATTCATCAAATTGATTTTCCATGCAACAAGAAATAAATTAAAGCTTTCAATGGTAAGATGAACTTCTTAAGGATATTTATATCAAAACTAGCCGAACCTCTTCAAGAAATGACGAACATGTTAAAGAAGGAAAATGAGCTAAAGTGGTCCGAGGATGCCAAAAAGTATTTTAATTCAATGATTTTTTCCTTAATTACAACCCCTATTCTAATCAGTCCAGATTACTCAATTTATTTTATCATATTTTCATTTTCCTTCGAACATACCTAGGCTATGGTTTTGATGCAAAAGAAGGATAATACCAAGCATCCCATTTCATTTTTCAGCCGTACAATCAAGGATGCATCCCTTAGATACAATATCATTGAGAAGCAAGCCTTGGCCCTGGTAAAGGCATTGAATAACTTCCTTGTATATATCCTTCATTCGCATATTCTATCTTATGTCCCCAATGCAACAGTAGAGGATTTTCTTATGCAGATTTATCCATAAGGTAGAAGAGGGAAGTGAATAGAAGAAATTTTAGAGTATTACCTCGAGATCAAGCCCACAAAGTTGATCAAAGGTCAGGGATTAGCCAAGCTCATGGTTGAATCAAATTTACATGCTCTAGATATCAATCTCATTTCAGTTTTGTCTAACGAAGAAGAGGAAGGCGCACTCATACAGGTATCTGATATTTTTCTCTCATCCCTTTGGTATTCTGACATCATATATGTTCTTCATCATCTAAATCCTCCTCCAAGCATGTCTAAAAGTAAGGGTAGTTCATTAATTTGAAGGCTTCCAAATACTGAATTTTTGAAAGCACTCTTTATTGGAAAGACCTGGGACGTGTCTTGCTTAACTGTTTAGTAGAAGATGAAGCCAAAGAAGTAATGAATGATTTCCATAAGGGAGATTGCGGAGTTCACCTATTTTGGAAAACCATGACTAATAAGGTGTTGAGGGCTGGATATTATTGGCCAACACTTTTTTCAGATTTATATAAAACAATGATGAGTTGCCATGAGTGTCAGGTATTTCAAGGTAAAACAAAACTTCTTCCATTACCTTTGCATCCTATTTCTGTGCAAGCACCATTTTAGGAGTGGGGCCTTGACTTTATCGGAGAGATTCACCCTGCATCATCAACACAACATAAATGGATTTTAACGACCACCAACTACTTCACCAAATGGATTGAAGCGATCCAAACGAAGCAAGAAACAAATTTAGTAATTATTCGGGTTTTAGAGACTAACATTTTGTCTCGTCTTGGCTGTCCTCATAAGATCATTAGAGACAATGTCGTTGCATTCATGTGGAAGAAAATGGTTGAGTTTTACAACAATTACAACATCAAATTGGGGCACTCAACCATGTATTATCTGCAAGGTAATGGATTAGAAGAATCTTCTAATAAATCCTTGATCAATATTATAAAGAATATGTTGGAGGCAAACAAAAATAACTGGCATAAAAAGCTTATTAATGCTTCGTGGGAGGATAGGGTGAGTAGTAAAAAATCAATAGGAATGTCTCCTTTTAAGTTGGTATATGGAGTAGATATTATTTTTCCTACATCACTTGCAGTCTCAATTATGAAGTTGTTACAAGAAGCAGGAAGGGAAGATAATGATGTGCAGATGTGGATCAATAAAATGATCCATCTTCAACAAACAAGAGATGAGGTATTTCAGAACACCTCAAAGCTTCATGAAAAGATAAAGAAGGTATATGACCGCAAGACAAAGTTGGATGATTTCAATATTGGAGATGTGGTCCTTCGTTGGGATGCTAGAAACGAGGAAAAAGGGAAGCATAAAAAATTTGAGAACCTGTGGAAAGGACAATACAATAATCCAGCCTCTTGTGGACAACATGCTTTCCTATTGGAAGAGATGAATGGAGAGGATTTCTTAGGAGGACCAATAAATGGTAGGATCCTTAAGAATTATATTTTTTGATGTAGATTTATGAGAATTTCCCACTTCCATTGTATATATCAGTCTAATTTTTCTGCAAAGTGTGAATCAGATAATCATCAGATCTTGGAGCCCGAAGTGAAGGCCATAAAGTTTCACTGGTTTTCTACTATTTTTAAAGTTTAGTCAAAGTCAATTCAATCCAGTTTTGAGTCAATTTATCATGTCAATTTTTTATTATTCAGTTTGGTTTTTAGCTTTTTACTCCATGCCCAATGGTTAGGCTACTTGGTCTACGGTGTTCTTGACACCTCCAAGGAGCTTCCATCCCAAGCTGGAGCCAATGTTAGTGTCAGTTTTTTCATCCTGTCACCAGTGATCAAATGGACTCTTATCATATTCTAATAAGGTCCTTAAGTCAAATTTTTGTCATTTCATTAGGTTATCATGCAAAAATTTGGTCACTGGATGTAGATCTAGGTCCTTTTTTACTCCTTCCAAATTTTTACTAATTGTTGGTTCATTTCACCTCTCACCTGAGTGTACCATCATTCAAAAGTTTTCATCATAATTAAAACCATCTTTAAATTGGTTTCATTCAGTCTAGAGTATCCATTAGGTCTTTAGGTTTCCAAGGTCATCAAATCATCATTCCATGCATAAATTCCAGCAAGTGGAGGAGTGAAAATAGAGTAATTTCATTAATAAATTTGATTTCAAAGAAAAAGATGTAATTTTATGTTCTTAATTTGTAATAAGTACTTCAGATTTCCAAGTAGCTGCAAATGCTCAAGCTCCACTAGAAAATTTTCAAGGTTCGAGGAAGAAGTTCAATGTTCCAAAGCCACCAAAATTTCAAAGTTCAAATAATCAAGTTTCAAGGTTCCAACAAAAAGAAAATGAAAGGTTAATTTTGAAAAGGAAAATGTGGGTCCATGATCACTTAATGATTTTATTCCAAGTTTAAAAGGCCCTAAAAGACCAAAATACATTCATTCTTACTCTTCATCATCGAGCTCCCAACTTTCCAAATTCAAAAAACCAAAATTTACTTCTAGAAATTGAATTTATGGTGCATCGATGCACTTTTCCTTAAGGCATTGCGCTTTTCTGTGGAGCACGTTGCGCTTTTCTAAAGAATGTTGCGCTTTGTCCATGAATCTATATTTTGTGCATTGGAAGTCAAGAGTGATTTCAAAAGGTTTCTTCATCTTTGCTACGGTCCTCACATGCTTGCAAACAAGTAATTAAATCCATTTCACCCCACCTTTCATCATATTCTTTCATGATTATGGTCAAGAAATAATTCATCCCTCCATCGTTGCGCTTTTCTCAAAGGCACTGCACTTTATGGTGTATATTGTTTTACTAGCCTACAAATACTAGGCTCCTTACCCTAACTACCTTACATCTAAACTAATCCCTAATACCCTAATTCCCATCCCAATTTTATCTCCTATATCATATTCCCTAAAACCTTACCCCTACGTTGCACTTTTCTAGGCAACTAAAGTATACCCCTGTAATTAAATTCTCCAGCCCATCTCACTTGTCATTTTAACTCCCCTCCACCTCCCTAATGTTCCTAACTCCCATACACCCTTCCCTAAATTTTCCCACACCTGTCCCAACTCCCTAACCCGATCATCCCATTCCCGTTTCCTTCACCCTCTACCCTAGGGTTTCTAGCAAACTAAACACCATGGAGGAAGAGAGAAATTCCTACAACAAAGGAGGGATAATCATAAGGCTTGAGCCATCAGACACTAGGGAGTTGATTTCATCACCCCTAGCAGTCAAATGCTTCCAACACGTGGGTTGTTATGAGTTTTTTGAAACGGTCCAAAGAGTGCAAAGCCATCCAGATTTCACTAGAATATTCATCACAAACCTCTAGAAATACCATGTCACCATTGCAGTGGTGGCATTCCCCATTTCAACAGATATTATTGTAGAAACAACAGGGATACCTAATGTAGGTGAAAAATGGTTCAAAACTTAGGAATTGGATGCCTAGCTATATCAACCCTACCTCAAAGCACCATACAAATATAACATCAAGAAAATATTCCCTTTTGGTCAGCTACTTGGTAGGTTTGTTCCTATGATGAAAATCCTAATGAAGTATTTCACTTGCGAGGGAAGATTCTCCAGGATATACAACTACCACAACAGATTACTCATGCATTTCACTAGGGTAAAGATTCTCAACATTCCCTATTATTTGTATAGGAGCATTGACAAGATGGCTTACAAGGTACATCACAGAGAATATGAGCTCCAAATGAACAGTGTTTTCCATCATTCACTTATAAAAATCATTGTTCTTCACCATCTTAAACAGCTAAACATTGCATGGGAAACTTTTATTGAGGTAGAGGTCTTCACATCTCCATCCAACCAGCTGGCTAGACATATTCCACCATCAGCACCAGCTACACAAACAGAGGTTGGGTCATCTAGCAGGGTTGCAGTTAAGAAGAGAAAAAAGGACAAAGAGGTTAGAACTTATCAGAGAGGAAATAGGCAAGTGTTTGCTCCACACATTGTATAAGGGGCATTTCCTTCTACATCAGCAAAGAAGGGATATTATAAGCAACAAGAGACAGTTTTCCAAGAGAAAGAAGCCCTTCATCATGACATCGAGATTGTGGAATTGGAGTCCCAAGATGAACAGGAAAACCTAAACCTAGTCATCAAAGAAAAATATGCCAAAATCAAAGAGCTACAAGACAATCTGGCAAGGTCCAAGTTTGTTATCTCCTTCCTTGAGCAAGAGAACAAACAGTTAAAGAAAAAGCAAATACTATTGGAAAAGGACCTGTTTAAGGCTACTAGGAAAGAATTGAAAGGCAAAGCAGTGATTGAGCATGATAAGTTTGATGAGCATGAAGAACAGATAGCAAGGAAAAGACCAAGAACAAGGGGCCTAAAAAGAGCATTGGAGCTTGAAAAACAACAAGAGGCACTTCTTGTAGAGGAACTCACTTTTGAGGAGAAGATTTCCATGGAAATCAATGAAGATAGGGAATTTTGGCTTGATAGAGTGAAGACACATCTAGAGAAGCTCCTTCACAAAGCTAACAAGGATAATAAGATGACAAGACACATGGCCCACCACTACTACACTAGAAACAAGGTCTGTAATATCAAATACAAGCAAATGCAAAACAAGCTAAAATAAACCCTAATCACCAAGAAGAAGAGGGGAAAACTCCATTTTCTTTCTCATGCCTCCTTGGTTGCATAACACACTTTATCAGGAACTCACACATCAATTTTGGGAAATTTTGGAGGAGATTTTGACAAATTTCATGTTTTTGGTGAAATTTCACTAGTTTTTGCACAGTGTGACTGCAAAAAGCGTAGCGTGGGCCACGTTGTGCTTTTTATAAAGGCCTTCAAATGATGCAAACTCAGTTGGGATGGATAGATATTGGCTTCTACATCACATTCTGAATCCTGGTAATCAAAAATCTCAGCTTTTGACAGGTGGAAAAGCTATAAAATAAAAAAAAATAAAAAAAATAAAAAAATAAAAAAAATAAAAAAAACCTTTCTCCCACACGCTATGCTTTTTGACCAGTTTTGGATAAAGTGGTTCTTCAGGGGCTTAACTCCATCATTTTCATTGCTTAAGGAAATTTGGGATAACTAGACAGGAACAAATTTCCAATGAACTAGCTTGAGCTCAGTTTGTACTTCAACAAGGTAGTAAAAAAACAACTTGAAGGTCAGTTGCGCTTTTCTCAGGGACACACTACGCTTTTTGCACTCACACTGTGCTTTTTCCAGTTTGCCTGTTATCTTCAGAATTTCAAGTTTTTATCAATTGGTTGAATAATTTCATGAAATTTTATTGATGTAAATTTGTAAATAAAATGTAATTATGTCTATTATAGTTACTAAAGGTAGATACATCAAGTAAATTTGTATTTTAGGGTCAACTGAATCAGTTTCACCAAAAAAAGGAGAGTTTGTTGATCTCCCTAGTCATCAAGATTCTAGTTGAGGATTTTGGGGAACAACTCCACGAGTCATGGATTCGACCCCTAAGAGTGGGGAGAAGTTTTTTTTGGTCTATATCTTTCATTTTCTTTTCCATTGTAAGGGTTGGATGTTGTGTAATTGAGCTTTGCAACACCAGTGTATTCAGTGATTTTGGCAGGAACTAATAGACATAGTTTGCATCTATTATGGTGAGATTCATGTGGTATGTGTTTCAGCAGTTTTTCTTCTTATGTTTTCATATGTTTGAAAGTGTTGTACCTTCCATATTCATTTCAATGTCTTATGTGATTGATTTCTAAGTTTGATACGTAGAATTCATTGGTTTTAATGCTCTGTTTTGGAGAAGTTATCACAATTATGTTCACTTTATTCTGATGTAAACGAATTCATAATTCCTATGCTCATTTATAAACCCGACCAGTCTATCACACTCACCAAGATACCTTAAAGTGATAAAGTGTGTGCCTACCTTGCCCCAGCACATCTCTGCAAGTCTGATTTTTAGTGCCCTGACCTAGTATTTCCAAGACCTAATTTACCATCCAGCACCAAATCCAAATCAATCAAACCCTAGAGCCTACTATACCTAGCCTAAAATATCCATGATCCAACCGATTTGGCTGTGAATATCATTGAGAGAGCCCTCTCAACCTAGTAGGGATAGCTACTAGGTCAAAGTGGTATATGGTTACCTTTTCTGGTCTCTTTCTTAGCGTTCGGAGATCCGGTGGAGTGCTAACATACGGAGTCTGAAAGTGTAGTCAAAATTTTTATTATACAAAGAAATTTTTCACTTTTTCTTATCTCCACATATAGCTTTTGTCGACACCTCTGCACTTTGCACATGTGGCCGCTCAACAATATGTCTTATAATTATAAAGAAATGTAGAGGTACGGAAGCTTTCATTATGCGACGAGGCAGTCAATGTTTTCATTGTGTGAAGTTAGGAGGGACAACAAAATTCCTTTTGCGAAGATTTCACTATGAAAAATGCATATCTCTGTTATGGTAGAGTAAAGTGATGTGCATAAAGCAATATGTGTGGAGAAAAATTCGTTCATTGTTTATGAAATATCTATGCACAATGAAAGGCATCCACACAAATATCTACCACTAATTAATTGATTAAAGGTTGTGTGGTCTGCACAATGAAAGATTTCCGCACAATGAAATCTTTTTTCAAAAAAATTTCCACACTTTTTTTTTGAAAAATAACACTTTATTTTGCACAATTTTTTTATTATTCTTACGATCAAAACATTTTATATCAAGCAAATGTATACCCAAAAAAAAAAATCATAAAATCAATATATCAATTTCATTTCAAAATATGGAAAAAATGTTTCATTATGCACAATAAGGGGATACGAGGAAAGCGTAATAAAATCCTTTCCCGAACTTTTTCAATCCACACAAATTTAAATTATTAAAACAATCAACATCACTCAAGCTTCATAGTAAACAAGAGTACTTAAAAATTAAAAAACACTTAATGACATTTATATTATGTATTATTGACATATGTATGCATGGCATAATACAAGAGCTCAAAGCATAAGTCTTTAACGATAAGAAATATAATCACAGTAACAAGAACTGTATCGAGTTTCAAATTTCAATCATCACAACTATTATTAAAATAATTAATTACACAAAACATACATCTGAAATCTAAATTTCTCGGCTATTCATTATAAATGTGATTAGTAAATTATGTTTTATTAATGTTTCTAAGCTAGTGTCACATAATACAAATGCATAGGAGATATTATGTAAATATTAAGAACTTTGATTCTCAGCGAAAATCCTTTATATCGGTAATGGAAATGGTCAATAAATCATCTCATTAGCTCATTCACTATGTTATTTTGACATCTTCTCTTTAACTATTTTCTCATTCCATAAAATAAATGCATTCATCACAATGGGGACTAGGATTGGACTCCCATGAACCATAGTATGGAAAAATGCAACTGCAAAAGAAAACAAGGAACTCCATTAAGCAAATATACTAGGTGACATTAATACAATTAACAAATCCCAATAAATAAATACTAGTAAACAAAAATGTATATGCAAATATTTAAGGACACTTTCAGTATGTTAAAGCATATATGCTAATTGTTTCACTATCAGTGTCTTGCAGATCCATGACCTATTAAACTAGTGTATTCAATGTAACTTTAATGAAATATTTCATTGGACCGATTGTAATATCTAGTTGAACATGTTGATTGAATATATGTTTTTCGATCTCCGTGGCATCTTTTTGTAATTGAGCAGCTAAGACAAACTTCTCGTCATTAATCCTAACAAAGCTAACTATCCATTTGCTAATTTTATTCTTTAGTAAAATCAGTTATATCATCAAATTGTTTTTCCAGTGACTCTTTTAGCTTTTCCAATTAAATTGTAAGTGTATCTTCTGTGATTAATTCAGAATTCCATATGATGCATGGACCATATAGATCTTGAACAATTTGCACTTCCTCTAGAAACACATCACTTCTTCTATTCTTTATGCTTTAACCTTCATAAATAATGCTTTTCAGTGTATTGATTCTGTTGGACCATCCAACTTTGATTTTCCTCATTCGATTAACATTTGGGAGTTCTCTATTTTTTTTGTCTAGATCAGAAAAAAATTCAAGCCTTTGACTAAAATCAAGTAAGTCATTGTTAATGAAATGCTTATCTTAGTTAACATTACTTATCACCAAATCAACAAATGAGTTGATTTCCTGTACTAAACGTAGTAGATGGGAAATTTCTTGCCATGCATGTTCAATGATTTCAAATATTTAACATATATTAGTGACAATATGAAATTTGAATGCATTAATGGGTTTCAAAGCTTTATTAGATCCGTGAGATGTGCCAACAATGGAAATTATAGATGGAAGTTTCAATATTGCGAGTGTAGTCATCAACAAAGGACCTAAAATTAAAGCATTTTCTAGCTCTTCTATTGTTGCTTTTAGTATCAGGTTCCCTGCTTCCTGTTGCTCTATAGACAATGCAAGTATGTTACCTGCAGCTTGATGGAATATCATGAGGCCACTAGCTAAAATTCCAGAAATATCAACATTCACTTCTACTTTATCAATAACTTTATTATTATGCACCTTTAATTTTTCATTTTTCAATGTTTGACTGTCCTTGTCATAGTTTGCATCTTGAAAAATGACAGAGTGATCATCGAAACTATAAGATTCTTTCGAAAGTCGCTCCATTAATTTCTAATTTTTGTCCAAACAATTATTGACCTGATAAGGTATCATACCACTTCCAATTTCCACGTTCATAACTTCTTCGATGCTTCTTTTTTTTCCGCGATACTTTTGGATTTGGTCGATTCAATGATGTGCATTTTGTATGGAATAAATGTTCGACAAGGCTCCTTTTCATCCCTGCCAGCTGATAGCTAATCATGAATCAAAATTTTCACTTTTAGTATATTTTCGCTTTCCTTGACTCAAAGATGAGTTGAACCAGTTCTAGATGGGTAAGCTAAATATTGTGCAATGTTTCTGCCTCTATGTTTGTACTATGTTTTAGTGTCGATGCTTGCTTCTTGAACAATTTCTCTAGTACTCGTTGTCGATTATTGATTAATATTTATTGGAGCACTGACTTGCTTTGCTTTCATCTACAAATCTTGTAAAAAATATATCATATTTAATAACACCTAGATGTGTAATAAATTAGCCTTTTGAAGCAAAGGCTCGTCGGGCTTCAACTTCTTTTAAATTAAAACAATGTAAGTACTTCACAAGCTCTACAAGGTGGCTTAAAATCTTCAGTATTACTTGTCAAATAGTAAATGGAAAATAAATAAATTGTTTTTTCTTTTTTTTTTCAAATATAACCTGTCAATTGTAGTATTTCCTATAGACTTCAACAACAAAATACTTGTCTATACCAATTCTCAGAAGAAATAGTGGTTTACCTCGAAACCCATAAACTCAAATAACCATTTTTTTTACTCTTTTTTCATGTATACCTTTTTCGCACAAGAAACCTTGCACTTCTCCAGATATTTGATGGGGCTCTTATCCAGTTACCATGCAAATAACTTTCTTTAAAAAATATCTTGGATTAGACAAAAAAAAATGAAGTAGCTTCGTTCCTCCACAATATGGGATACCAGAACTTCATCAGTTCTTCATTAAAATTGAAGTTAGGTTTATGCAGCAAGTCATGAAATACATGAATCGATACAAGGGTTTTTATCAGATCTGTCATCATGAAAAATCTATTGATTTTGAACAAATTAAATAATTGAAAAGTAAATTCATTTACAATAAGATAAGGCTAGTTGAATACACACTTTTTTTATATGAATAATAGAGCACATAGAGAATGAATCTTGAGACATTGGTCGTAGTTTCTTGGCCCATTAGACAAGCACACAACTAACATAACTCTCTAAACGATTGTCTAAACAAAGTAATATCTAGAAACAAAAGATCAGGAGGAACCTCAAAAGTTGGCGAAATGAACTCTTGAATGATGCTCGAGTCACCTGCCTGTGACTCTGAAAAACTATTTTCTTTTGAAAAATTTAAGCTTATATCTTGATTCAGCAGCTTGAATATGTATCTGAATGCCTCCAAAGTCAAAGAAATATGAGTCTTCTTGGATTGTAGCATAATTTTTCTCGTCTTTAAATCAAAATTCTATGCACATAAATAAACAATTTCTCTGAAATCAAACAATTCTGGGATCCATGCAACATTCCCAAATCCGCTAGACCAAATTTCATCACTAATTTTCTCTTCAGTGGACAAATTCACATATCGTTGATACACAGTTGACCACTAAAAGCTTTGATCGATAAGCGCAAGTGAGTTAATTGTATCAATGCAAATAAATTCTTTGCTTCCCCTGGTAGCCATTTTTGCTTTATACTTTTAAAATATTTTATCAATCAGTAACGTTTTCACTGCACTTTAAGTATATATTTATCAGTACACTAAACAATCAACACTTGTTAATTTTCTGTGTGTGAAATATATTTTACATGACACTCTCAATAAATAACAATTCAAAATAGAAAAGCTGGCGTTTATGGGAAATAGTGGAAATAATTCGCATAGTCTAAACATGCCACATTTTCACCAAGAAAACAATAAAAATTCCATCATTATTTTTAGAAAGCCCAGCAATTTTTTTTGGAAAACTAGATTACAGTTGGAAAGCTTCAATATTTTTGGTATCGCGATGATTTTTTATGGCATTGGATCCTTTTCTTCCCAAAGAAAAGAAAGGAAAAAATATATTTTAACACTAAAGTTAATATTTTTGGAATTTTTTTCTTCGCTTTGTCGGAAGAAATTCACTCTCTGGATGAAAGTGTGCTCTCGGTAGACAATGCCATAAAAAATGTCGAAATTATAATGTTAATTTGAAATTTTGTGCTTTTTATGTTTGCACTATCTGTTACTATTCTGTGTGTGAAATATATTTAACAAAATATTTTGAATAAATAGCAAAGGCGAAGTTTCTGGGAAGTAGTGGAAATAATTTAAAAACAAATCTCGAAATTTGAGAACCATTTTCTCCATGTACGAACCAATTTAAATGTGAATATTTTCTAAATATGACAACTAGCCTACATGATATCAATAATCTCTATTACGCAACCACTTCATAGTTCGGCTCACACCCACTACTATATTGACGTCAATTTACATGTGGTAGAATTTATCGTTCCTGATTATGTGTCGATTTTTTCATTCGCCAAAAGAATACCAAAAACTGTTAATGTCATTATGTTGAGTACGAAAAATGAGGAAAACATACTCCACACAATAAAAGTTTTTTTTTTTTTTTTTCTTCAGTTGTACATAACACTAGTTTGTAATTGCATTACTATTGGTTCAATAACAATATTGTTTCTCACATGTACTAAAAAACTTAATTAGATAGTCAATAATTTATATTTAATTCACAAATGTAGGAAGCAACAATGAGTGCCTGAAAGAAATTTTCCAACGGGAAATTTATATGCAAACTCGTAATATTGCCAACGAAATTTTTTGTTACACTATGAATTAAAGTTTTTGTTCCTTGCTCCACGCACCCGTTCTCCCGCACAACACTAACTTCTCACACACATTAAAGAGAATCTTAGCACAGATGCACATAGTATTCATAAATATTTTGCAAAGATAAAACATTACACATTCTTCTATTCAACAAACATAATTGGACACAAATAATTATGTATACATGGAATTGTTATAACTTCAAGAACAAAATTAGTATCCAATTGAAACAGAGATAAGCTTCCTCCATATAATGAAAACTCCACATACAATTATGGTTTTTAGTTTACTAGGTAAAAGCTTTCCTACATGTATTAAAAGTAACTAAATTTGCATTCATAATAACATTAATAATTGTTTTTTGCAATTGATAAAATTTATTATTAAATAATTTTGATTTAGTCATAAAGTTAAATTAAATTAATTTATATTTATGTTTTTTAGGTTTATAGTTGTTTAATGACAACTTTCATTGTGTGGAAGTAGCTTCATGCGCACAATGCAAGCCTTAATATGTGCTTCGCACAAGAAAAGCTCCACACAATGAAATAAGTTTCTACATCTCACACAAGTTATTTAAATTCTTATTTTCTTTAAGAAAACAAATTGTACACATCTATGACTAAATTACTTACAAAGACTTATTTACCATTGACTATTGCAAAATGAAATATGGATTCTTTGCACAATGCTTTGAAAAATAGAACCTGTATTTTAATGCGATCTTGCTTTCAAGTTGTGTGTCATAAGTCCCTCATGTATTTTTACAAAGTGATAAAATATATTATTAAACAAATATGATTTATTCATAGTCACTATTCCATTGTGCAGAGCTTTCACTCTGAGTAAGAATCTTACTCTGCGCAATGAAAAATTCATTCTAAACCCCACACAATGAAAGCTTAACACAAGGATGTTTCACACAATGGAACACTAATCCTTGCTACTCTTGCTTCTATACACGCATTCATAAATAAAGACAACATAGAGAGAATAATCAGTCTTTCTACTTGAGAAGCCTTCAATAGTAATCAACATAGTTATAACAACTATAATTGTATTTTGATTCAAATGTTAATCGCCATAGCTGTCATTAAAATAAACCTTAAAAATGCAATAGATAAATGAAAACCAAAAAAAATTCCAAGCATTCATTTCCATTGTAAATAGAACTGGAATAGATTAATGAATCTTTGTGCTTCACAAGCCTTGAATAGTAACCAACATAATTACAGTAACAATGATTGTATTCAAATTCAAATTCTAAGCACTATCGCTATTTTTAAAATAACCATTACAAATGGAATATATATCTCTGAACCAAAGCTCCTGCTCAACGTTCATTTTCATTATCATAAATTTCATACCATTACATAAAATATAAAAGCTCAAAAACATGGTCTTCTGAACTTATGTTCAATCAATGTTCTTGAAGAACACTACAAAATCCAGAGTTATACAAGTTCACATGAAAAATATTATCTAAGAATTATTGATGTAACCCATAAACAATTTCAATATTAGCACAAAGTAAACATAAATCCATTTTAACTATCATGCATTATAGAAAATTAGCTAATCTATAAAAGCTCAAAGAAAATATTAGAAAACACATATTCAATTACTGTTTTGTGCACAACATCTCATAATTCAGGCCTATACAACATACCATGCAAACAATTATCTCAAAGTTCTTTACATAATTTATAAACAAACCAAGAAATAGAAAATATAGTAACCAAAATTGAAACAAGTTTTGACTACAAACTCATGTTAGTTTTTGTAGCATCAGATGTGTTCTAGCCAAGAGATTTGGCAGAGTGAATAGAATACATGTATTCTACAATATCGAGAAATTGTTTACGGAAATTCCATCTATATATGACTTAATTAAATTAATTAGTCAATTTTTAATATGTACTAAGTCTAAACTTAGGAAATATGATTAATTAAAAAGAATTAATTAATTCATGGTGAGAATATTAGAGAAAAGGACTCGAATCGAGTTCTAGTTTCAATCTTAGCCATTGATCAAGTTTTAGTCGTGGTCGTTGAAGTCTCAACGGAATATTATAAGAAGAAACTCGATGGGGCTTGGAGAAAACACTTCGATAGTTCGATTTAACTGGAAGATCGATTTCCAAAGTAGCAGATTTTTGTTTCTAGAGAGAGAGACAGTGAGCTCGAAGTAGTGAGAGAGGGGAAAAGATAGTAAGGCCGAAGTAAGCTTTTCGAGTTCTCGTGAGTGCATTTAAAAGAGGTAGTGATTTCCACAAAGAGGCAATGCAGAGCCACACAGAGGAAACACAAAGCTTCAGTGGGTGATTCTATTTTTGCTGAGGAGCAGGATATTTTCTGAGCTGGAAGCTGGGCATAGGGTTTAGAAGGGAAGGAAATGAGTCTTCCAGACAAAAACTTGAGAGATAGCAAGAGGAGAAGCAGTTTCGAGCTTATGGGATGCAGTACTACATAGGATGATGCAGTAACTACATAAAGGGAGAAAGGAGCAGCTCAAATCAAGCTGAGGTCAGTGTTGGATAGCTTGTGGAGTGAGATTTTTTCTCACTAGTTTTAATGCCATTCATTTCTATGTATTGGATTGCTAGATTAAGCATCCATAGTTTTGCACTCAGGTTTACTAATTCATAATAATCAAACCCTCAACTGTTGCACCAATTTTCCCGAGTTGGGTTTTTTTGGGAACTTAGGCCAAAAATAACTATGTATTTTGTGTGTGTGCATCTATTCTTCGAGAATTTATTTTTCTTCCACATTATTTTCTTTGTGAAGGTTGCAGTGTATATGTTTCAATATTTTCCGTAGGAAACTGCAAATAATTTGCCTAATTAATTTAAAAAATAGAAGAAATATTATCAGTTGTTGCAAAAGGATTCGGGCTAACGAAATTTTCACATGGTATCAGAGCGCAGATAAAAATATGGATAGCTGAGTTGCAGAAAGGAAGAGGAGCTTTGTAGCACCGCATAAGCAGTTGCTCGAAAACCCATAGGTATAGCAGTCCCTTTGGAGAGGAGGGTCAATTTTTGAGGAACAATAGACTCTTTCTCTGAGAGAGCGACAAAGAAATTATATTTTCTAGATAAAATATTACCAGAGGCAGAGGGAGCAACAATATTTTTCCTTGCATATCATATCTTCAGCTAGACACAGTGTTTTGCAGCAGTTGCTAGTGCACAATAGATTCAGGAGGAAGGAAGAGCACACATTGAGGGAAATATTTCCTCGAGGGACTTCTAGCTTCATAATTTTGATTTCTCATCGCAGAGAAATAATCATTGTGAGTAGATTTACTCACTCCAACAGGGAGTGCATAGATCCTAATAGTAGCTACACAGAGGAGAAGAGGAGGATTTTGACTTATTTGCAGAGATGGAATCAACAGGGCTAAGAGATCAGGATTGGTTGGACGAAGCATCCAACTATATGATCTGGAAGGCAAGAATCACCTACCTTCTAGATTAATACAATCTTAAGGCTTACATAATTAATGTAGTGATTGTACCCACGAATCCATATCAGTTGAAGGCCTACAAGAAGGATATGGAAAAGGCGAAGAGAATTAGGTTTAAGATAATGTAGCATCACATATAGCTGGCAAGGACACTGCCAAGAAAATATGGGATGCTCTCTCTCTTGAGGAGAAGCTGAGATGTACTTGTATGCAGAAGGGGGAGCGCATAGAACCCTTCCTCACTAGGCTTCAAGATGTCTGAGACCAGCTGTCAGTTGTAGGGTCAATGACCCAACCTACAAAATTGGTGTGGTTAGCTCTCAATAATGTTTCCGAGGACTGGCAGGTCTTTTTCTAGAGTATCTTGGGTAGAGACAAGTTGCCAAAGTGGGATAGAATGTGGGATGATCTACACCAAGAGGAGATGAGGCGATATTTGGTGAAGAATACCTTCAGTGGTGGTGAGCCCTCGAATTGCACCAAGGATGTTGCAACTCCCAGAGGTTTCCCTACTTTAATTTATCAACCCGAGGTTCATACAAATTTGGAGGTGACATTGCTATATACACAGCATATGAATTCTACTCATGTCATCCTCTTCTGAGCTTTACGAAAGGGTGCTACTGCTATGGTTTGTAAGTGAAGTGTGTCACACTTCTGAAATTAGGCCTAGGGATACAAATGATTTAAATCCACGACACTATCATCAAGTACATAACTATACCACAGAAAAAAAGGACATCTAACTATTATGCAATGAAAGAAAACTACTTATTAGACTATGATAATAATTGAAAAGCAACATAGGCATCTTGCATGAAATAAATTTCAAATGACATAAAGGAAACTAATATAATCACACTTTGTTGGGCCAAATGGTTGAACACACTCTACTTATCCTATGCTCTATCTATCATGCCTTTATTCATGCAACTATTCATGACCTAACTATGCATGAAAATGTGTTGTTTTGCAGTTAGGAGAAGAAAGTGCTAAGGTGGCTCATGGAAGGAATGAACCCATGGGGGCAAGGCTAGAAGTGTATGAGTGGTTTCTTCATGTTTAGAAGACGGTGATGGTGGTTTATGGGATTAAAGAGGGGCCCATAGGTGCTATTTCAAGTGTTGTTATAGGTTTCCTGTAGTGCTACAAGAAAGTCATGAATTGCTACAGGAAACAGTCCGATGGAAATAAGAGACCAAAAATAGGTGGAAAATGGGTACGGGAGGTGGTGTGAAGGTGGATTAGGATGGGTGGAAGGTGGCCCACCCTTAGCTAAGCTTCGAACCTCTTGGGAGGTGTGTCTTGCACCCCTAGGGTTTGCTCACGATGTAGGGACGAAAAATCTGAAAACAAGGCTGATGGTGATTTTGATTAATAGAGGGTTGATGGAAGATGAGAGATGAAGTTGGAGGTGATGGTGAAGTTATCCTTGGCTTTTCTACCTGTAACTGCAAGCAAACTACCTATTTATGTAATAAAAATGGACAAATTCATGATAAAGACAATGGAAAAGATGACTTGAATTTGTAAAGAAAATCTACTCTAATCTACAAATGGATGGCTACCACAACATACTGAACATATTCATGTAATCAAAACAACTAACCTCATCCATTCCAAGAAATCATAAACTAAGAATCTTTTTCTTTTTTTTTTCTTTTTTTTTTCTACAGGGAAGGTCTACCCTCCTCGAGCTCTATTGACAGAGGTGAGATGGGCAGGATTTATTCAAAACTTTATGAAGTTATCACCTATTCTACCATTCATGTAAGAAAACCAAATCTACAACAAAAGACAAATGGAAGCAAACTAAAACAATACATGAAAATACAAACAAACTAGCTAATTATTCATAATCAAAACTAGCTAAATGACATGAAAGTAAATAATGATTACACAAGAGAGGTTGAGGTACATGGATTGGGCCCTAACCCACAAGCCTAGCTCTCTGGAACTAGACCAGTAAGGAAAAGTCTGAATACTCATTTCATTTCAAAAGGTAGTCTCATTACATCAATATAAAATTCTTGAAAAATTGATTACAAGAGAAAAGATCCTAATGGCTTTCTCCAAAGTTCGAATTCTAATGAGCTCTTGCTTAGCTCTATTTAACCTAAAGGGTAGCTACTAACGACTCCCTAGAAAATAGGTGATGAGTCCACTTGACTCCAAGTGAAGTATGGCTTGAGTGCACTTTATCTTGAGTTTGCTTGGCTTCCTTTGATTTCGAGTTGTTGGAGGTAATCTCGAGGATCCCTTGGCTGCCTTTGGGAGTTAACGAGGGTGGACAACCCCCTAGAATATCTCCTTGCTATCTAATTCGAGTCTTTATGACAAAACCTCCACAAAAATTCCAAATCTTCATGATTTTCCTGCATTTAATCTAATGTTAGGTACTCGAAGTATGTTAAGCCTCAATATGGCACCTACACTAGCATCATAAGACCATAATATAATTAAAATTCAAGAAAAAAATACTTAATAAGGAAAAAAGGTGACCATTAACCCCTCCAAATGTACCTAATGATGGAGTTCATCATCATCCCCCTAATAAATGGTTACTCGTCC
The DNA here is from genome assembly GCA_034641835.2 of Pinus albicaulis. Classification (NCBI taxonomy): domain Eukaryota; kingdom Viridiplantae; phylum Streptophyta; class Pinopsida; order Pinales; family Pinaceae; genus Pinus; species Pinus albicaulis. The sequence continues at coordinate 146,819 of JAXQQM020086657.1, read as the reverse complement.
TTTGAGCAACTAATCCTCCTTCTGCATTTCCTTTAAGGCTTTGATGGACCCCATGACTTCCCAAGGAAGAATTATGGGAGTCCCTTCACGAGGGTAAAACCCATCATTCTTTTCCGCTTCCTCCCATTCTATGTTCTTCTCATCTTGGTTCTTCCCATCACTGAATCCCAATAGCAAGGGTGGACAGCGCTTCAAACCAAGCCACTTAATATTTTTTGGCCTACATGGCCCTCTTGTACAATGGTTCTCTCTCCAAGGCACCCCTCAATCTTTCTGGTGTGTGGTACTCCATGTTTCTAAGGTTGTGAAGGAGGTTGTTCCATCTTCTTTGGCTAGACATAATGCACTCATCTCCCAACAACCTAGAAACAACATCAAAGTAGGCCCTTGCATGAGCTTGTGTATGTAGGTATCTTTCAGCTAGTTCAAGATCCTTTTCAATCTTCAAATGGTTATTGATGACTCCTATAGGGCTGAAAAATTCTTCCCTAATGTGTAAGGGTTATCTATTCTCTCTTCTCGCAATCCTCCTCATCTCTTGTGTTCTTGTGTCCTCATTAACCATCCATGATGCCAAATCCATTAATTGCATATCCCCCATCCTAGGATTGGGGTACCAAATATTTAAATCTATTAACACAAGGTTATGCATATAAAACTCTGCCATTTTTTCCTTGTCAACCATGCTAGCTTGATTGCAGAAATCAATTAATTGTGTAATTTTGGAAAGGTAAGGATCCATGGGAGGCTAAAGTTTTAATTTGAAAGAGGAGCCACTACTACTTGAGTTAAATTGCATATGAATTTGAAGGATACCTGTGTTGAATGGCCTCCATGCACAAATGTTCCATGGTGACCACTTTTTTACCTTTTTGTTGAAGCTTCTCTTGTAGTGCTACATTCTCTGCCTATGCCTTCTGGCGTTGATCCTTCAAAACTGACTCTTTGAGCCTCACATTAGATAAATCCTTCCCCAACTCAGCTACCTTTCCTTTCATGACACCTATGTCGTATACTCCTTTAGATGTGGAAAGCTTCATCCAATGATGATTGCACATCCTCTATTCCTCCAACTGATAAAACAAAGGAATTCTAAACTTTTGAGGAATTAATCTACCCCCCTCAATGTATGTGTAGTAAGAGCTAAGATTGGGTTGAGGGCTAGGGTTTTGCACCATTGCAACATATTTTCGGATGAATTATGGTGAGGTGGCATTTTCTTTATCATCTTTCCCCCCTCTTTTTCATCATGTTTTTCCTCTTGTGTCTTGCCCTCAGTTTCCTTGACATCTTGCCCTTCTGTGGCTGTCTTTTCTTCTTCAACCAAGGCATTTTTCTCCAAATCTGTGCTTGCTGGAGTTTCTTGTAGAAAAAATAGAGTTTCTTGTAGCAAACTCTTTTTTCCTTGCTGAAGACTCTCTTCTCCTTGTTTTTCACTCTTTTCACTCCTTGGACAGTCTGTGGAGGTTGCATGAGGTGTATGGGCTGCCAATTTGGCATAATGTCTCCTGATATATGTTACAGGTGTGGTTATGGGTGAAGTTACTTCTTACACCCTTCCTTCCTCTAATCTAATTTCTTCCTCTTTCGTTGTTGATTCTTAAATGGTGATAGGACTCTTGGTGGGAGTTTATGGTTTTCCTTATCTCGCCCTCTGACTCTTCCTAGTTTTGAAGTACATAGGTGTCAGCCTATTTATTTTTGTTTCGACAGGTGTGCTCAAAGTAGTTAGGGTGGAAGCTACCTCTTGATCTGTGATGCCAGGTGACATGCTTGTGTCTCTAGGGGAGGTTTCATGGCCTAAGATAGGGTCCACATATTCTTTTTCCTCAGTATTTTCTTCCTCCTTTCCCTCAGCTTCTTCTTGCTCTCTTTCTATTATATCTATGTTTTCTGTCTCAGTTTCCATCTCTTCCTTTCCTTCTATGTTTTCTGCCTCTTATCCCTCTTCTTCTTCCTCCTCTTCTACCTGATCTTCTAGTTCCTCTTCTACTTCTTCTTCTCTAGGGCTAGAAGCAGAGGTTTGTCCTATTTGGGTAGCTATAAAATCTTGTCTATCCATGTCTATGAAAGAGGACCAGGCTACAGGTAGGTTTAACCTTCTCAAAGCATCATTTACAATTAATTTTATTAGGCCATGATGGGCCAAGTGCTGATATTTCCTTTTCCTCACTTTATGGCTCATGTGAGTTATGGAGTTTAGGAGGAAGTGAGGGACACTTAATCTCTGTTCAAGTGGAAGCTCTCCTTGGAACCTAAGTTCTTTTAACAATCTGAAATAATACTCATACGCCACACTCAATCTGTCTTCACAAGAGATGAATTTCATGATGTGGAAGGCGACTTCATCCCAGGGGTATGGAAGGATCTCTCTCCTTACTCCATTTTTATCTTCAATATACTTCTGTCCTGGTATAAAGAAATTCTTTTTGGCTGCAGTGCTAGGCATTATTTCCTTAACCCATTTCACTCCTAAGGGCAAGGTAGTAACTCTGCTTATGAGTTCAGGAGATAGAGTGATGGCTAGTCCTCTAATCACAATGGTGGGTCTCTCTCCTGAATGTGAGTGCAAAGCCACTACAAATTCTTTAGCTATTTCATCATCAGAACCTTTCAATAACTAAATTACCCTAGCCATTGGTGATTTGGGAAGATTTCCATAACCTGAGGGCGTTGCCTAATTCGCTTCGTGTATGTAGGCTCCCTTCTGTTGAATCCCCCTCCCATTTTAATGGTGTGAGATGAAGGTGGTGAGAGGTTTTTAGAGGTATGTCTTGGAGATAGAGGCCTTGAAGAAAAATGCAAGAAAATTATTTTACCCTTTAACTGTCAAAATTACTTTTCCTTAGTGTGAATTGTATGGATAAATTTCATTGTTGGAAGAAGAAAATAGACTTACATTGGTCCTTTGTTATTTTGGTTTGATAAATGGAGGCTTTGAGAAGCAAATTCATCCAAAGGTGACTCTGTGTTTCCGTCTAAGCCTCTGTTGGTCTGATTCTGAAGTATCCTGTAGAAAAATGATGTTTCCTGTAGCACGATGGTGCATGCAATCCCAAACCTCGATGTTTCTCTTCTAACGACTCCCACCGATCTCCTACTCTTGCTTCTCTTCTAAATGCTCAAATTAGTGGTGAAAATGAGACAAATCTTACCTTTATTGGATTTTTAACCAAATTTGGAGTGCTATGGTTAATCATACTTAACTCGAGTTTCCTCTTAGAGACCGTTGGCCCCCACTTTAGTTAATAATTGTTGACCTCATGATCACTTCCCTTCATACTCATCCACTCTTACTTGACTAGATTTTACTTTCCCAACTGGCATTCACTTTCACTTTTCCTCTGGTTTCACTTTACGAAGGTGGCCAAGTTAACTGGCCACCTTTTTTCCTTTTAAATTTCTAAATCTCGACATTCAACTATTTTGGCCATTATGGATGCACAATGAGAGGTGAGAGGCCATACCTGAGCTTACCTAGTGTTAGTGGGGTGCTGAAGGAGTTAGTGCAAGTAGATGGAGCTGGTGGTGGCAGCCTTAGTCGTTTATTTGTTGTATTTCCATTTGTTGTATTTGTTTTTTAAGTGAGCTGCTTGAATTTTCGGAGTGAGCTCCTTACCCTTTTTTTGTTTTCTTTATTTTGCAGGTACTGCATGGAGGGATTCAGATGCCATGGCTAGTGTGCTTGTCCCTATGGAGTTTGATGGTGGTCTCCTAGAGTCATCTACATCATATTTCCTTCATCTTTTGGCCTTGTTGTGCCACACACAAATTTTCTACAAGAAACTTTATGATACCTGTATCAGTATGTTTCTTGCCTCTTCTTGCTTCAATTTTCCCAAACATGGAGGGATATGGTTTATGGAGGCTATTGAGGAATTCATGGAATGATTGGAGTGGAGGATAGACAAGAGAAAGGGATCCTATGCTAAGTTTTCAATGATTTAGCTACCAAAGGTGCAACATAGGGTTTAGATAGGGAAACCTTGTGCATGGAATGAAATAGGAGTTTTGGAATGGTAGGTATAAGAAAAACATGAATTATCATGCCCTAAATAAATTTTAGAAACCCTTAGGAAACCTTTTTCTACACAAATGAGTTTCTTGTAGCATTTACAGTAGTTTCCTGTAGCTGCCTGATTTGCCTGTAGCAATTATAGTTTAGGGGAAAAAATGAAATTATTGCCTATCTGGTGGGTGAAATGGATGAAGTGATGGATGATGGAGTGGCTTATGTAGTGTGCAATCAGAGAAGAAGAAAGAATGAAGAGAAATCACTCCTCTGGATCCCAAAAACCATCTTTAATTATTAACCTGAAAAACATAAAAGCACATAAATCCATAAGTATTTTTTATTTTTTTCCTTTTTTTTCTTTCTTTTTATCTTTTTCACTTTTTTCTTGAAGGCAAGTGGGTTGTCTCCACAAATTTTTTCAATCCAAAGGTTTTCCTTGGGCACCTCAATGAGGATTTCACCCAAGGATCTTTTATTCTCTGCTTTTTTCTTCTTCTTTTTCTTTTTCTTGCTCCAGGATTGCCTCATCGAGGTTTTCAACCCTAGAGTTGGCCTAGGGTGCCTCAGAGGGGTTTTCACCCATGCCTCTTTATTTTTTTATTTTTTTATTTTTATTTTTTTAGGAGGCACTAGAAACTATGGAGTTTCCCATGACATACACCTCCCTGTTTATGGAATTTGTAAATTCTGCCCTAAACAGGGGCTTATTGTAAACTTGAGCTAGTAACCATTGATAAGTAGGGGAATTCCTTCCTCATCTATGATTCTTATCTTAATTGTACCATTATCATAACATCTGTCCACTTTGTAGGGTCCCAACCATCTTGTCATCGGCTTGCCTTTGAATTCCTTAAACCTTGATTCATACAACAATGTCAAATCGCCTTTTTGAAAGGTCTTTTCCTTAATGTTCTTTTCATGCGAGACCTTCCTTTGCAATTGAATTACCTTTGTGTGAAGGAGTGCTTGCATCCTGAACTCATCCAATCCATTTAATTGCAATAACCTCTCTTTTTGGGCATTTGATATATCTAGGTCTAATTCAGCTGCCATCCTTAAGGTGTTGAATTCAAATTCAACTGAAATGAGAGCTTTCTTGCCATAAACTAGGTCATAAGGAGTGAATCATGTTGTTGTTTTCCAAGTAGTGTTGTAGGCCCAAGTAGCTACTACGAATCTATCCACCCAATATTTCTTGTTGTTGCTCACAACCTTGGTGAGGATACTCTCCAAGGCTCTGTTAGTCACTTCCACTTGGCCATTCGCTGAGGATGGTAGGAAGTAGAAATCTTATGCTTTATCTTGTTCCTCCTTAGAATATTCTCAATGAGATGAGAAGTGAATTGTGCCCCCTGATTAGTGACTACTTCTCTGGGGTACCCAAACTTGTAAAACACATTCTCTCTCAGAAATTATGCCACTTTCTCCTCGGTTGCTACCTTCACAGACTTTTTTTCAACCCACTTTGTTAGGTTGTCAGTGTAGAATATGTTATACTTTTTATGTCCAGATGGTGGATCAATAGGTCCAATGAATTCCATGCCCCATTTTTCAAATGGATCAAGGGCCACCTGAGGGTGCAAAGGCATCTCATCCCTTTGTGTAGGTTTCCCCATCCTTTGGCATTGGTCGCACCTTCTAGTGTATCTTATGGAATCTTGGTGAAGGGTAGGCCAATATTATCCTTCTTGAAAAAAATTGAAGGCAGTCCTTTTTGCAGAAAAGTTGCCCCCACAAGGGCTATCGTGACATGCAGAGAGGATATCAAAAAATTATTCCTCCCTCACACATCTTCTGAGAATTTTTTCAGGGCCTAGCTTGAAAATATTTCCCCTAATCCATGTGAAAGGGGCACTTTTTCTGATGATCTTGTTTTTCTCATTGAATGAGAGATTAGGAGGGAACTTTCCAACAAACAAGTAGTTAGCTATGTAAGAAAACCACTGTGAGAGTGTTGATATAGCAAAGAGATGTTCATTGGGCAGCTGGTCATCCACCATTCCTTCTTCACCTACAAATAAACCTAACCTGGATAAAAAAATCCGCAACAACATTCTCCTTTCCATGTTTATCAACAATGGTTAGGTCAAACTGTTGTAAAAGTAACAACCATATAATTATCCTAGCATTAACATATGGTTTTTTTCATTAAATATTTGATGGATGCATGGTCAATGTGAACAAAGGTATGATACCCAGTTACATAATGTCTAAATTTGTTTAAAGCATGGACAATCAGTAACATTTCCTTCTTTGTGACAGTATAATTGAGCTCTGCCTTAGACAAGTGCTTACTAATGAAATATGTTGCATAAGGTAATTTGTCTTCTAACTTCCCTAATTTTTCCCCCATAGCTTTGTCGGATGCATCTGTGTGGATGTGGAAAGGCAGAGTCCAATTTGGACCTCGGAGGATGGGGGAAGTAGTCAAATTTCCCTTAATCATCTCAAAAACCTCTTAACAAGGATTGGACCAAGTAAAATCATAATATTTGGCCAATAAACCAAATAGTGGCGAAGCCATATTGCTGAAATCTTTGATGAATCTTCTATAATAGCGAGCTAACCCTAAGAAGCTCCTGACATCTCTCTTCTTTTGAAGAGCAGGTACCCTTTTGATAATAGTGATTTTGCTTAGGTCCGCCTATATTCCTGCTTGGGAGATTGAGTGTCCTAATACAAATCCTGCTCTTTTCAGGAATTCACGCTTTTTTGGTCTTAGGGAGAGATGCATCTCAATGAACCTTCTCAGCACTTTATGCAAATTGGAGAGAGCTTCCTGGAATTCATCCCCATAGGGTGTGAAATCATCCATGTAGATTTCAACAGAGTCATGGACTAGATCAGAGAAAATGCTCAGGCAACTCTTTGGAAGGTAGTTGGGGCACTGCACAACCAAAAGGGTAGGACTATGTAAGTGAAGGTACCCCAAGGGAAATTGAAAGTAGTCTTATCTTGGTCTTCAGGGCTGATTTGGATATGGTTATACCCACTGAACCCATATAAGAAGGAAAATAACTTCTTTCCTGCAAGTCCATCTAGGACTTGGTATATAAAGTGCTAAGGGAAATGGTCCTTCTTGGTGTCTTTGTTAAGTTCTCGATAATCAACAAAATTTCACCATTTTCCATTATTCTTCGGGACTACGACCAGAGGAGATACCCACTCACTGTCTGATATAGGATAAATGAAATCTGCATCCAACAGTTTATGCAACTCTTCCTTGACTATGTCCTTTAGAGTTGGGTCCATCCTTCTTTGGGGTTTTCACACAGGCTTGAATCCTTCTTTGATGTAAATATGATTTCTGCATACTGAAGGATGCACCCCTTTCATGTCCTTATAATCCCAAGCAAATGAATCTAGGATTTCTTTTAAAAGCTGGCATAATTAATTTTCTTCTTCAACTGAGAGGTTTGAGTTGATTTTTAGAGATCTGTATGGGCCAAACTCAAAATCCTTGGTGGTTTCAGAGGTTGAATCGACTGAGTGCAATTCCATCCAAGGTTGGCTTTCAGACTCTTTGACTAAAGTGGATTGTTGGTGGGGGACTGGTTTTGAATGGCATGGTCGATGAGTTTGTCTTCATAAAGTTGCCCCCTCTAAGAACAAAATCTATGGTAAAAATAGGGGCAGTGTTATATACCTCATCTTCTTCATCCTCCAACCATATAGGTAGATCATGGTTAATGGAAGGTTGGGCTGGAGGATATAATACCAGTTTTTTAGACAAGGGCCCATTTTTAATAGTCATGTTTCCAGCCTGACAACTGATATAAGCATATGCGGTGGCTAACCAAGGTCTCCCTAAGATGACAGGATATCCATTGAACTTGCTTTTTGGTTGCAGAATCAAGAAATCTGTAGGATACTCCCGAGAGTCAATTGTAACCATAAAATCCTCGAAAATTCCTTCCGGAGTTACTGTGGACCGATCTACAAGTTGCAGAAGTATTGTGGTTTTCCTCAAAGTCCCTTGGAGGTTGAGTTTCAACATAGTTTCCTTGGTCATAGCATTGATGAAATCCCCTATATCAATTAGAGTATTGGGGACCATGACACCATCTATGTGCACATCTACAACTGGATTTCCAGGGTCCAGGTACTTTGGAAATATCACCCTTCCCAACATTAAGTCGGACAACTTTCCTACTACATTGATGGTGGGGGTATCTTTCTTATTTCTCCTAGGTTTCTTGAAGAAATTTTCCTTGATGACCCTATTGTAAATAGGGACATCCTTAATGGCCTGGAGAAGTGGTATATTTACACAAAAAAATTTCAACCATCCCAGAAGTTCAGTCTCCTCTGGGGTGTGCTGACTGGGATGGATCAAATGCTCAGGAAAATGAGGTTGTTGGATCTGAGTGTTACCTTCTTTCTTTTCCTCCTCAACCTCTACAGGTGGAGATGGAGGGTTGTTTTCTGGGAGTACTCTTCTCGACCTGAGATTAATATCTTGTATCTCCACAAAATAAGTTGGATATGATGTCTCTCCACTATAAACCTTATGTGCATGTTTGTTGTTCAGGTTCAGATTTGGTTGTGCATGAATTTGAGGTAGCTTAGGTGGAGAAGCATGAGTAAGCTGAGAATGAGATTGGGGTGGATGAATTATAACAAGTGGTTGATTGTGTTGAGGCCTCCACCCTTGGGATGGAGTGTTCCACTAAGGTTGTTGAGAAAAATACTTCTAAAATGGTTGGTTCACGGGCTGAGGATGATATGGAGGGTTTTAAGGCCAAGTAAGAGGTGTAGGCCAGGATGGAGGAGTGGGGGTGTACCAATGTTGCATGGGTGCACTCTAATTATTGTGATAATAAGATTAAAGTGCACCTTGCATACCTTGTTGATATGACCTAGGGCCTTGAGGCCTTCTCTCGTTGATGAAACAAAGTTTCTCTAGCCCCACTTCCCCACCTTGATATACAACTTTAAGTCCAAGTAACGAGGGATACTTGTCTGTGGCATGATTCTCATTACAGACTAAGCAAACCTCTATGACACTTAGTGGACATTCATTTCTAGGGTTCTTTGTGGTACATCTAGGGAAAAATATAACCAAATATCTTTATGCTTCCTCTTGCTTCCTTTTGACCTGCATTATGTCCATTTGTAAAGCAAAGGTGTACATCATGTCACTCTTGAATTCCTCTAGCATATTTCCAATCTTATGTTTGATGGAGGTGGAAGAGGAAGGGGTGTTGGATGTATTTTGTCCAGCACTGCATTTCTTTTTTACTACCATAGAATTATTCCTAAGGACAGTCTTGATTTTTTCATGAGGTAGTTTGTATATATCTCCTCCTGATAACATATTTAAGGTTTCTATCACCTCCTATCTGATAACATATTTAAGGTTTAACTGAAACCTCTATTCATAGTTTTCTAGGGATTCATCAGGCCCTAGAGTCATCCTGAATATCTCATCCTTAGTTTCCTTGGACCTAAAATAGCCTCTGTACTTGTTGTTAAAGGCCGCTTGCATCTGTGCCCAGGTGGTGATGATGTTCCCAGGTAGACCCATGAACCAGTGCAAGGCTGCATCCTTAAGGGTGGATGGGAATAGCTTCAACTTTTGGTCATCTAAGGCATAGTCATAGGTCCTACATACAACAACAAATTCAAACATGAATGTTTCCATTAGGGGAATTTTGATGTCTAAAATGGGCTTCCTAAGGAAATTATAAAATAATAGTGGAAATGATAAAATAAGATTTTATTACATCATCAAATTTTAGAGGGAAAAAAGAAAAAACTACTTTTTCAACTCGTAATTCGAACTTATCTCCCTAAGGTTTTACTCAAATTTCGAGCACAAATACTCATTGGATGAAAAATTTAATTCCCCATCCACAGAGTACCCATGTTGCATACTTTTCATGTACTTCTCATTTTTCGTGTAGCAGAGTCCATCAAAAGTATGCAACATGGGTACTCCTTGGATGAGGAATTAAATTTTGCATCCAACGAGTACTCCCGCTTGAAATTTAAGTAAACCCTTATGGAGATAAATTCAAAATACTTGTTGAAAAAGTATTTTTATTATTTTATTATTTTTTAATCTTTTTATTTTTTTACTCCAAAAAAGGTGAATCGTCCCCCATGGTTGACATCATCATCTTGAATCCTATTGGTTCTCATAAAGTTTATTTTGGTAGTACATTTTTCTTAGCAGGCCCATTTTAGACCTCAAAAATCCCCTAATGTGGGATCTTCGAAGGTAAGTCTACGAAAGTGTGGAAGAGATGAGGGGCTAATGTTTTTCATCTTAGTTTCTCCATCTACCTCTCTAATGGGAAAGGCTTCCTGAGTTTCAGTGTCAGCCATGGTTGAGATAGGTGAAACAGGTTCCTCAGTTGAAACAAGATCTTCTTCTTCCCCCATAGGTTCTTCAAAAATTTTAGAAGGTTCGCCTATGGTGTGTTCAACCTCACAGCCACTGAACAAGAGTGAAGGGTGACTATGTGGTGATGTGTGGGTTTTAGGTAAAAAAATTCCTTGAGTATCCCTACTCCTACGAGGCAAAAAAATAATAATTTTTTGTATTTTTTTCAATATTTATGAAACAACATGAAAAAGGAAAGCATAAAAGAATGCTAAACAAAATCAAAGCATCTACTAGACACCTCCCCGGCAACATCGCCAAAAGGTGGTGAGCCCTAGTATTGCTCCAAGGATGTTGCAACTCCCAGAGGCTGCCCTACTTTACTTTATCAACCTAGGGTTCATACAAACTTGGAGGTGATAGTGATATATACATAGCAGATGCATTCTATTCATGTCATCCTCTTATGAGCTTTATGAAAGGGTGCTACTTCTAGGGTTTCTAGGTGAAGTCTATCACACTTATGAAATTAGGCCTAGGGATAAAAATGATTCAAATCCATGGCACTATGAGCAAGTATAGAACTATACCACAAAAAACAAGTACATCTAACTATTATGCAATGAAATAAATCTACTTATTAGACTATGATAAGAATTGAAAAGCAACCTAGGCATCTTGCATGAAATACATTTGTTGAATTGAAATGGCATAAAGGAAACTAATCTAATCACACATTCCTAGGCCAAATGGATAAACACACTCTACTTACCCTGTGCTCTATCTATCATTCTTTTATTCATGCAACTATGTTCATGACCTAACTATGCTTGAAAATGTGTTGTTTTGCAACTAGGAGAAGAAAGTGCTAAGGTAGCTCATGGAAAGCATGAACCCATGGGGGCAAGGCTGGAAGCGTATGAGTATTTTTTTCATGTTTATAAGATGGTGATGGTGGTTTTTGGGCTTAAGGAGGGCCCACATGTGCCCATTTCAAGTGTCGCTACAGGAAAGTCCTGAATTTCTACAAGAAACAGTCTGAGGGAAATCTAAGGCCAAAAATAGGTGGAAAAAAGGGTAGTGAAGGTGATGTGAAGGTGGACTAGGATGGGTGGAAGGTGTCCCATCCCTTGGTCAAGCTCAGAACATCTTGGGAGGCATGTCTTGCAACCCTATGGTTTTCTCATGGTGTAGGGATGAAAAATATGAAAACAGGGCTGATAGTGATTTTGATGAACATAGGGTTGGTGGAAGATGAGAGATGAAGTTGGAGGTGTTGGTGAAGTTCTCCTTGGATGTGCTACCTATACCTATAAGCACACTACCTATTTGTGCAATAAAAATGGATGAATTCATGATAAAGAAAATGGAAAAGATGACTTGAATTTGTAAATCAAATCTAATCTACTCTACAAGCAGAGATCTACCACAACCTACTGAACATATTCAGGGAATCAAAACAACTAATCTCATTCATTCCAAGAAATCATAAACTAAGAATCATTTTTGTTTTGTGGGGAAATTCTACCCTCCTCAAGCTCTATTGACATAGGTGAGAGGGGAAGGCTTGACTCACAAATTTATGAAGTTATCATCTATTCCACCACTCGTGTAAGAAAAATAAATCTACAACAAAAGGAAAATGGAAGCAAACTAAAACAGTAAATGAAAATACAAACAAACTAGCTAATTATCCATAAGAAAAACTAGATAAATGACATGAAAGTAGAGAATTATTACACAAGAGAGTCTGAGGCACATGGATTGAACCCTAACCCACAAGCCTATATCTCTGGAACTATATCAGTAAGGGAAATTTTTCATACTCGTTTCATTTCAAAAGATAGTCTCATTACATCAATATAAAAGTCTTGAAAAACTGATTACAAGAGAAAAGAGCCTTATGGATTTCTCCAAAGTTATAATCCTAATGAGCTCTTTCTCAGCTCTAGTTAACCTAATGGGTAGCTACCAACAACTCCCTAGAAAATAGGTGATGAGTCCACTTGACTCCAAGTGAAGTATGGCTTGAGTGCACTTGATCTTGAGTTTGCTTGGTTGCCTTTCATTTCGAGATGTTGGAGGGAATCTCGAGGATCCCTTGGCTGCCTTTGGGAGTTAAGGAGGGTAGAAAACCCCCTACAATCTCTCCTTGTTGTCTACTCCGAGTCTTTATGAAAAAATATTGACAAAAATTCCACATCTTCATGATTCTCGTGCATTTAATTTTATGTTAGGTACTTGAAGTATATTAAGCCTCAATCACCACCTACACTAGCATCATAAGACCATAATATAATTAAAATGCAAGAAAAAAAACACTTAATAAGGAAAAAAGGTGACCATTAACCCAGCCAAATGTACCTAATGATGGAGCTCATTAAGTGGCAGCAGCAAAGCAGTGGGACGAAGTAGGTGAAGGAGGAGTAGAATGTGGCCCTTGCATCGAAGGTGAAGAAGGAGTAGCATAGGAAGAAGAAGGAAATTTCGAAGGTCAAAACTCAGTGTCCTCTAAGAAATAAGTACAAAGAGGAGAAGAAGGACCAACATGATACATCTGCAGAGATTGATAGGTTGTCCCCTAGGTTGGAGGAAAATATTTCCATGATAGCAGACATCCCTCGAGGAGTGAGGTGGGGTGACTTGGTTTTGTATCCCTAGAGTGATACAAGATGGGCATAATTATGGAGGATATCCACCTCAAGAATCAATACCTTGCTGCGAGAGCCCATGACACACAATAGTAAGATGGACCAGTGACATTTAGTGCATTCAGGTACCAAAGTGACAAATGTAGTAGCTAGTAGCGCTCAGAGACTGGGCAACGCAGTGCAAAGTTGGCAGCAGTTCAGTTGGCACATTTGCAGTGTCACTAACATCGCAAAGGCTTCAGTGACATCATAGAGACTAGAATCAGTCTGGACTTAGGTGATAGATGCATCACACCTACCACAGTTGGTTCAGTGTTTTGGACAGTTCTTTGTTGTAAATTTTGCAGTTGCAACAACAACATATGAGAGGGAGTTGCAAATGTTGTAGTAGCAGCAACAGAGTTGCAGTGTAGATGCAGTAGTTGGAATCAGTTCAACAACAACAAAGATGCATCGCATATCAAAGTTGCACAGTATTTGGTGGGACACGATATCCATCCATCAATAGCGTGATGGGGAATGATGAAAAAGCATTTTATTGTATCAATAGTTGTAGTTGTAGTACTAGAACACTTTCCTTGCAAAGAGGGAGAGTTATTTTTTGTATCATTGAATATGTTCTAGCCACGAGATTTGGAAAAGTGACTAGAATACATGTATTCTCCAATACCCAGCAATTGTTTATGGAAATTCCACCTAGAGATGACTTAATTAAATTAATTAGTCAGTTTTTAATATTTCCTAAGTATAAACTTAGGAAATGTGATTAATTAAAAGGAATTAATTAGTCCATGGTAATAATATTCTAGAAAAAGACTTGGATCGAGTTCTAGTTAATCTTAACGATCGATTAATTTTTAATCATGGTAGTTGAATTCTCAACTAAAGATTATTAGAATAAAATTGATGGGGCCTGGAGAACACACTTCAACAGTTCAATTTCGCTGGAAAATCGATTTCCAGAGTAGCAGCGTTTTTTTGTCAGAGAGAAATATAGTGAGCTCGAAGCAGTGAGAGAGGGGAAAATAGAGTAAGGCCAGACGAAGATTTTCCAGTTCCAGTAAGTGCATTACAAAGAGGCAGTGAGTACCACAGAGAGGTAGCGCAGAGCCGCACAGAGGCAACGCAGAGCTTCAGTGAGTGATTATGTTTTTGTTGGGGAGAAGGATATTTCTAAGCTAGAAGCTGGGTAGAGGGTACAGAGGTGAAGTAAAGCAGTCTTCCATACAACAGTTTCATAGACAGCAAGAAGATAAGTAGTTTTGATCTTGTGGAATGTAGTACTGTGTAGGCTGATGAGCGACTGGGCAGAGGGAGCAAGGAGTAGCTCAAATTAAGCTCAAGTCAGTGTTAGATAGCATGTGGAGTGATAATTTTTCTCACTAGTTTTACTGCCAGTCATTTCTCTGTATTAGATTGATAGATTAAGCATCCATAGTTTTGTAGTCAGACTTACTACTGCATAATAATCAAACCCTTGGCTGCTGCACCAGTTTTCCCGAGTGGGGTTTTTGCGGGGACTTAGTCTAAAAATAATTGTGTATTTTGTGTGTGTGTATCTATTATTCCAACATATTTTTTTTCTTCCACAATATATGTTTTTTGAAGGCTACACTGTACATGTTTCAATATTTGTCATAGGAAACTGCAAATAATTTTTTTAAGTAATTTAAAAAATATAATAAGTATTGTCAGTTGCTGCAGTAGAGTTATGGGCAACAGAATTTTCACAACTCATGGTCCAGAAAATAGTCTTTGTTGCATAAATAATTTATCAAAATTCTATTACTTAGCTTAGAAAAGTAAATGCATTCATCCTAATGGTGAATGGGATTGGTCTCATGTCGATAGTAATCCCTAAAAGTCACCTGCAATAGAAAACAAGAAACTACATTAATGAATTAGACTATTCAATGATGACATACCCAGAAAAATTCAATAGCTAAATACTATGAAATGGAAAACAAAGTTCCAAGGTATTAAAACACTTATAATATGCAAAAACATAGCCCGAAATTTTTTAGCTATCTCTCAGAATCATGATTTCTGTAACGAATTCATTCACTTTAGCTTTACTGAATTCTTTCATCAGAGTGACAATAATGTCTTGTTTGACACGTTCATTTAATAACTCCTCTTAAGTTTCTCTAATTTCTTCTTGCATTTGTGAATCCAAGGGAAAGTACTCTTCATTAAAACTAACAAAAGTTATTAGCCATTTTCTAATTTCCTCTGTAGTAAAATTAGTTATAGCATTGAACTCGATTGCCAGTGATTTTTTCAACTTCTCCAATTCAACCATCAACTTGCCTTTCATAATTAATCTAGACTCACATGTAATGTACAAACAGTTTATATCCTGAGCAAACTTTACTACATTGAGATACACATCATCTCTTATATTTTCTATGCCTCCACACTTAGAAATAATATGCTCTAATAATCTAATTTTCTCAGACCATGCAACCTTGATATGATTCAACTGATTAACATACGACAACCCTTGTTTCTATTTTTCTAGTTTGATTAGTAATTCAAGCTTCTAACTAAAAATTACTAGGTTATTGTCTACGGATTCCCTCTCTCCCTCGAGGTCACTTTTGACCAACTTGACAGGAGACTTAGTTCTCCGCTTTAAATGCCACAGATCAAAAGTTGTTTGCCATGAAAATTTAATAATTTCCAATATTTTGGATAATTACTAATAATATACAATTTCATTACTGTAGGTTTTAACCCTGTACAGAAATTATCTACCAATGAATCTTAAAAACAGAAAATAAACAATAGCGAGAGCATAAAACATAAAACATATATACACATATATTTTCCCCTGGATCCCAAATCGGAACAACCAGCTTGATTTTTCATTATATTTCTTTCAGTGTTACAATACATATATATACATGCAGAAGCATACATAAACCCCAATCCATTAACCCTGGATTAGAACATAACCGTAGTTCCCTTGACCGGATCTACAAAATATCGGGGGTCAAAAACCATCATCCCCCAAAACCATGTGCAAACCCATGCACAAAACCATGGGTGGGTCCGCCCATGAGTGGGCACGTGAGAATAATCGTGGAAATAATATAACACATACCCAACAATTACATTAAGAATTTTGACGGGTTCATCAAATCTATGAGATCCTCTAGAACTAGAATTTTCCAATGGTGATCTGCGTATTACTAGAGGATTCTTTAACAAAGGGCCCAGGCTCAAAGTATCTTCTAGCTCTTTTATTTTTTCGTTCAACTTGAGATTTTATTCTTCTCATAAGCTAACAGATGCTACAAGCGCGTCACCACTAGCTTGATGCAATTTCATCAGCCCTGACATTGCAACTTCAGACATATCAACATTCATTTAAGCTCTATCAACAACCTTTTTGTTGCAGTATTTTTTTTTCCTTTTTTGTCTGGTAGATGAAGTCAGGCCAACACTGCATGTGCAATATTGAAATTTTTCTATAGGGTTTGTGCCTTTTTTCTTGTATCTTCCTCTTGTGTCGACGATCTCTTTTTCAACGATCTCTTCAATACGTACTAGCAATTTTTGTTTCTTTTTTCATATACTGTGACTTCCCTCACTCCGCTTTCTAGTTCTTGGAAACAAGTTCCCGTACCTAATAGACTCTAGTTGTTTCATTAATTTTTTCCTCTATCAAAGCCTTCAATAGCTTCATATTCACCTAAGTTAAAATAATCTAAAGACTTTGCAAGATCATTAGCATGAGTCGTATTATCACAGTGACTTTTCCAACAATAAACGAAAAATAAATAAATTGTTTTTTCTTTTACTATTCAAATGTAAGTAGCCAACGACGTTATTTACTGCAGAATTCAACAACAAACTACTTATTTGGAACAAACTTCGACAATAGCAATGACCTATATTCAAAACCATAAGTTCGAATAACCATATTGCTATCTCTTTCATCATTCTCCCCTTTTCCAGATAGGAAAACCTCAGACTCTGTAGATATTCGAAGATGATCTTGTCTAGTTACCATGTAATATACTTGCCTTGCAAACACATCTTCAATTAAACAAAAAATTAAAGAAGCTCTATGTTTCCACAATACAGGATACCAGAACTACATTGGTTCCTCGCCAAAATTAAATTTAGGATTACAGGGCAAATCATTCAACACATGCCTTGACCCAAGGGATGTTATTAGATACACCATCATAAAGAGTATATTTCTCTTGGATACTCTATCTAACTAAATAGCTAATTCATCGGAAATGACATAAGCCCAATCAAAAATACAAATTTTTTTTATGTCTCAAAAAGCGCATAGAAAATGCATTTCATAACAATTGTTTTAATTTCTTGGCCCATTACATGGGAAAAGAGCTAACAAAAATACCTAAATGGTTTATAAACAAATAAATATCTACTATAGAAATATCAAAAGGAACCTCAGAAGTTGGAGAAATGAATTCTCGCATAATGTCAATCCCACCTATTTACGGATTCAGGAAGTTATTTGCATCAGACAATTCTAAACACTTGTTCAGTTCTAGTAACTCGAGTAACCATATGAATGCCTTGGGATTCAAAGGAACCTTTGTCGCTACTAGATTAATTTTTCTCGTTCTTGAATCAAAATTTTTTGTGCAAAAACAAATTATTTCTTTGAAATCAAACACCTCTGTAACACACCCAACTTTCGCTAATCTGATACTACAAATATTGTTGCTCGTTTTATCTTCCATTGAAAAATTCACATATTTCTCATACATTGTCAACCAGTCAAAGACATCATCGATATCAACAAGTAAGTTAAACTTATCACTGAAAGTATCGTCTTTCCTTTATCTTCTACCCATTTTCGCTTTGCGATAAAAAATACCCTATCAATGAATAACGTGTTCAAATTCCATTTAACTTTAAAATTCTCCATACCCTTCACAATCACTAGCTATTACCATTACTCATGTGAAAATTGTTACACAAAACAATCTAAATAAATAGCAACTAAAGACACCAAATCCAACAATACAGAAAGTAATGGAAAAAATTTATGAAATTCCAAAAGAATCCTATCCATTTACTTCGCTCTTTGCTCCTGCTTCAAGATCATTGATACATGTTTCATAAGAATCAGAAATTTATGATATAAAATAAAATTTGTTGTCTACCGAGGCGGAAAATTCGTCCACACGACCAAAAAACTTCGAAATCAAGTGTTTTTTTTCCACAAAAATCTAGCAATAGGAGTATTTGAGTCCTATTTTTTATAGTGGAAATGGATTCAACATCATCAAAAACTCCAACGACACCCAAAATATTGAAGCTTGACAGTTGTAACCTGGAGTTATAGAAAATTTCTACTAGATTTTATGAGGAACGTGCTAGAATTTCCATTGATTTTTCGGACAAATTTCAAGTCTCGTTAGATTATGGCTTTGATCATGGAAATTAGCCTAAAACTATCAATCATGGCTATAAATAGTAAATTGTGCAAGGACATTTACAAATAAATATTATGTGGAGATGTGTTCAACTACCTTCTACAGTGAATCGACATAACAATTGGTCCCCACTACTATGTAAAACCGAACCAAATTTTATTTACGAATGACTTGACAATAAACTTTGAACATTACGATGCAAAGCTACTTGTCAAGATGCATTCAAGCTTGCTAGATGAATTCACATATATTCCCCCGCACATTACTTTCGCATCCCTATCTTCCGCACAACTTGACACACGGTTTCAATGCAGAGGATACCTTATTTCGCACAGACAGATTTAATTTTTAAACTCTTCCATCTAAAACTTTTACAAATTTAGTTATGTGAAATGAATATAGATATTTATATGTGCGAAAGAGTAGTTGCATAAAGCTATGAATCTGTGTGGAATGAAATATGTGTGCAGGATGGGGTGCAGAGGGTACTGTATTCTCCAAATGCGAAATTAAATTAATAACTAGATACAAAAACTTTAATTCGTAATGTAATAGGCACAACTAGAAAGAGCGATTTGTAAACTAGAAGTAACAAATATTTTGTGGATTAAATAATTATTGTTGTTATGCAATATTAGATTCTCTTTTTAATGCATGCAAACAAGTAGAGTTTTGTGAGGGAATGAATGTGCACAACAAGGATGCGAAACATTGATACATTGTGCACATTGGTACATTAAATAAAGACATGCGTACTCAGTAAATTGAATGCTGAAAAGACATATATTTACTCGCAACAATGTTTTCTATTAATCAAAAGACAAATATGAGAATGATAAAAAATATGAATGACAACTTTATCTTTGATACAAATATTTTGTAACATGTTTCAAACACAAAATAGTAGCAGGTTGTGATTTTTAGGGAAACGAATCAACAAGCATTTGAAATAACTACTATAGTGAGGGAAAATGTCATTTAACACTAGAATTTATTCGAAATAAAAGACCAACAACTTCAAGCAAGCTCCACAATTCAAGGAACAAAAACCAACACTCTGTACCTACACACACATTACTATAATTAATTATCCATCATTTACAATGTATCCAAACCCCACATAAGTACTTTCATTATAAGCTCTGCACAAGGAAAAGTTCCTATCAGTATTATGTTTACAAATTTGTTAAAAAACCTAATGTATTCAATCTTCAAATGTTAACCTCTAATAACATCCTCTTGCTATGAAATTCAATAATATTGAATGCATACTCACATATGAAACATTGCAACGAAAAAGTTTATGTTCCTTGCTCCACACACCTGTTCTCTTGCAACCGTTACTATTACACATGTCAAAACTGTTACACATGACATGTTCAATAATTAGCAATTAAACGTACCAAAGCTAACCACCATCATGTTCATTTACTCCTCACTTGCCCACTTCTTTAATATCACTATTATATGAATTTACCATATAAAATAAATTCAAACTACCTGTGATCATGACAATAACTAAGAATTTGTCAATAATAAATGTGAATAGAAAACCATAAAAGGTGAATTGGTTTAAAAGCTGAGAGTATTGTAAAGCTTTTTGTATTTCTTCACTACTGCTAGCAACCACGAATTAATAAAGACACCATTGAGACACTATTGAAGCCACAAATGTGATTTTATGAAACCTCAACTTCAGAGATAACAATTTTTGTAAGGCAACAGAACCTCACACAATTATCCAAGCTTTTAAATTCAATTTTCAAAGTGTTTGCGTTACTTGATCGCTATTCGAAATACATAGTTGATTAGAAAAGGCTCCAATCGATATGAGAAAATAAATTATTTCCTTTCTCCACTAATGATTTCAAATGTTTGTCAACTCATTTCCCTATAAATCACCACCTATTACTTTTTTTTGCGTCTGACATATGTCACGAAATATTTGTATCAAAGATAACACTGACACACAAATCATTTTATCGTCCCAATGCATGTCCTCTAATTAGTATTTAATTCACAAACATAACAAGCAAGAAAGCGTGTGTGAAATAAATTTGTCGATGGGAAATTTATGTGCAAGACTGCAACATTGCTAATGAAATATTTTGCAAAGAGAAAACATTATATATTCTACTATTTGACAAAAGTAAATGTTTGCAGACTCGTTTCCCTAGAAATCACTACCTTCTACTATTTTGTGTCTGAAACACGTTACAAAGATAACGTTGCCATTTATATTTTTTATTGTCCTAATGTCTGTCGTTTGATTAATAGAAAACACTGCTATGGGTAAATACCAATCCTTTCATTGTTCAATTCATTGACTAGGCACCTGTGCATGTCTTCAGTCAATATACAGACACGTAGACAGAATGAGAAAACCTCAAAATATATCAACATTTCAATGTTTCTCTACATCCTTCATTCCACACATATTCATAACTATATACAACTGCGCTTTTGCACAATTATATCTATAAAAGTTTGAAAAAAAATAAATTAATTAATTAATTAATTAAATTAAATTAAATTAATTTTGTCTCTACGGAATAAACTCATCTTTTCACCCTCATTCTCCCGCACATACCCCGCCCTCCACACATACTTTATTCTGCACAGATTCACAACTCTATGTAAATGCTCTCCCGCACAACCAAATATATAAAAGTTTTAAATGGTAAAGAGTTTTAAACATAAAAGACTACAATCCCCTTTGCACCCCCTTTTTCCTGCCCATACCTTGTCGTCAGTACGTCCTTCATTCCATACACCAACAATTTGTTCCTCAACTCCGTATTCCGACCTCAGTTCTTCCGCACATACCCCGTCCTCTGCACATCCTTCATTCCACAAATATTCACAACTCTATGCAACTGTTGTTCTACACAACTAGATCTGTAAAAGTTTTAAATATAAAAGAGTTTAAAATTAATTCCATCTTTGCAAAATAAAGTCATCTCTGCACCCCCGTTCTCCGACACATACTCCGTCCTCCGCACAGTAAAATATTTGTATAAGGAAACATGGGAGCGTTTCATACATTATGTAGTTTTGCACACATAAACCTAACTTGTCATGGCACATATTGCTACTCAATTGACTCATTCATAGTATAGTTTACATATATGTTTTACCGCTCAATAATTCTTCCTCACACAAATTGAAAACAAATTTTATATCATATTGCATAATACAAGTTCAACTGGAAAATGTGAAATCACTAATGCACTTAGTATTCGGTAATAAAGTTCAATTTCAGTTTGAATATTGCTATGCATTTTTGGCCAATCATTGCAAATTGCTATGTTCTCTTATTAGTTAACCATACAAGATGAACATTAACAAATTGTTTTCACAACCAACATACCTACATGTAATGCGTCAAAGGCGACAAGGCATCTAAGTCGCAAATTGAAATCTAAGATTTGAAATCACTCTGACCCTGCACAATAATAGCTCTGCTTTCATCCCTCCCCGGCTTTCCTATTCAAAATACCCGCAATCACATCAATTTTGGCATCATTGGCTAGAGAAGTAACATAACAGTGTAAGTGTCAAAGAACCCCCGCATTTGAAAAGGACCCTCGTTCTCCCGCACATACTCTTTCCTCCACACAAGGAAACATAATAATATTAATTCGATATTTGTTCAACCCTCTCACCCTCTCGTTCCCCTCCTTGCCTATGCAACTTAGGACTTGCAACAACATGAATTTTGGTATCATTGGATGTAGCAGTAACATAACAGTGTTAGTGTCAGAGCACCCCCTTTCTCCCACACACAGTCCATCCTCTGCATAGTAAAATCTCCGCACAAGAAAGCATAATAATATTTATTGGAGATTTGTTCAGCGCCCACCTCCTTGCCTATGCAAAGGACCCTCGTTCTCCCGCACATACTCTGTCCTCTGCATAGTAAAAGCTTTGCACAAGAAAGCATAATAATATTAATTAGATATTTGTTCAGCCCCTCTCCCCCCTCTCCTCACTTCCACCCCTCCACCTATGCAAAGGACCTGCAAAAATATCAATTCTAACATCACTAGATAGAACACTAACATAACAATGCTAGTGTGAGAGCACTCACGAACAAAATGACCACTCACAAAATTAATTTTATTTTAATTTTAAAATGAATGGTAAGGAACTGACAAATACCGAAAATAAAATTCCCTCCACCAGGGGAATTATGTCCCATTAGAGCTCCCTCAGCCAATCAAAAATTAGAAATAAGATTTTCTGAAATTTTTTTGAATTTATGCAAAAATAAAAATATTAAGTAGCTTTCGAAAACTTTGGTTAAAATTTGGAGGTAATCCTTAGAGGTAATCCTTTTTTAAAAGTATTGTTGTTTTCTTGTCTACAAAATATTGTTGGTGTTGATTCAATTGGAAGTGTTATTTGTTAATTGTAGTTATTTTTAATTGTTGAGAAGAAAGCACAAAATTCTCCCCAACCATATTTAGTTTTTGCAAGTGACATAATGGGATGTTGACAATATCAACAATATACAAATATTCCTTATAAAATATACAATGTTATACCCGTAAAAAAAAACTACAAATATTGTGAATAAAGTATATGTTAATAAATCAACGAGAATTGTCACTAAATTTGGAAAACAAATAACAATAATAAATGTATGACCAAATGCTTCATCTCAAACTACAAAATATTGATCATCTCCCCCGAACAAAGTATCTTGTTAGTAAATCAAATCAACATGAATTTTCAAACAAATAGCAATGGAGTTGTCTCACCGACGCAACAGAATATCCTGGACTCTATAGTTTTTTTTGCTCGGAATCCAATAAAAAAAATTCAAAAAATCAAGTACTTGGAGTCTTTGAATTGCATTTTTTTATAATGGAAATGGATTCAGCACTATTAAAAATCATTAGGACACCCAAAACACAGAAATTTAACAACTATAAACAAGATTCTGATAAATCTTTGCCTAATTTTTTTAAAAATCTTATCAGAATTTCTAAGTTATTTTATGGATTCTTTAGACCTAATAATAAATGTATAATAAATATATGACCGAATGCTTTTTATCTCCTCTTGGTCCACTAAATCGAAAATCGATTTGTGTGTCTGTATTAACTGAAGCATTCATTACTCATTCAGACATAACAAGCGCAAACGATTTGGGTAAATTCATGAAAATTATTTTTTCTAATCAGAATTTCAATTAAAGGTATTCGATGTTATGAACTTTAATTTAATTGAAACAAAAGTTGTTTTTATTTAATTTATTTAATTATTTTTTAATAAATTTTGATAATTAAAAGTTTTTATTTAATTTATTTAATTATTTTTTTAATAAATTTCGATACTTAAAAGTTTTAAAGAATATTATTATGTTCTCTAATTGTTTTGAAAGTAGATTATGTAAATTCATGAAAATGATTTTTTCTACCTGTCACGACACAAGGAAATCTTATGACATTAATAAATAAATGTGTTAGATATCGTCATACTTTTATTATTTATCAATCTAAGTGCGCTTTTTATTTTAAAGAGTTTATATTATATATATATATATATATATATATATATATATATATATATATATATATATATATTTAATAGTGGGAAATTTTATAATAATTTAGTTGTTAAATTAATATTGAGTACAATTATTATTGCTTATTATTTGTTAATGCATATCGATTTATTATTGTTATTCAAAGAAAACCACATTAGCTATAATTATTAGTTGGTGGTCTATAAGGGATAGGGTTTTACCTCTGAAATACGTTAAGGTCTTGGGTCGTTAACATGTTTCTTTACGTCATGAGTTGTTAGCCAAGAAGAAGCAATTTTAAGACATACTCCAAGTCATCCTTATATAAAAGCTATCAACATTATAATATTATAATTACAAATTTATGAATATTTATATAAAATAAAATAAAAAAATAGATTAATTCTAAAAATTCACATTCCTTGTGGAAATTGTAAGTGTATTTGTTTCTTGAAGCATCATTATGAGAAATACTCAATGAAATTTGGCATGGCAAGAATGGATAAAGGTGAATGGAGATTATGACGTATCTCACCATTAACACCTTTTTTTTCAAAAAGGAAAAAAGCGTTGGCGCTTTTTTATTAGGTAATAAGCAAATCCATAACATATATAATTGAACAATAGTCCACAAGAAAAAGGCATGATCAACATAATAAGTCCAAAACAACTATCCAGCCTTTCTAATGAAACACAAGATCACCTAGATATATCAAATTAACTCATACCAGATGATGATATTTCGTAAACAAATTTGGACATTTAACTAGGAGGAAGATAAAAAGAGAGCTTCATGTTGCAACAAAAAACAAAATGGTCCATCAAAATTTAAGGCATCTCAAGGATACCATCCTCCATCAATTTTCCATCAATCGTAAGTCCGAAATGTATTAAACCTATAGAAACAAGCATTCCTTGTTTAAATAGCCCATCCACCACCACATATCGCAGCTCCCTATAGACATGTGTAAGAGAAATATTATCAAATAATCCAATAAAATGACTTAGTGTGATCCATCCATCCACTTAGAGTGGGCACCGAGAAGGAGGATCTCCCTAACACAACTTCAATTGTGGATCCGTAACCCCCGTACATAGTAAACTTCAATAATCGAAGATGACCGGCAATGACCAAAGAACCCCCATAGTGCTATTAACTTCGCCTTTGAATTCAAACCCAAACCTCCATTCCAAAAAAGAATAAAATGTCTACAAGTGAGTGTTAATTCGCAACCATGCACCACATCCACACCCTGCCATCCCGTGTTGCGTCATAAAAAACTCGTGGTAAATACCACCTAAAGAGGGGGACAAACTATCTTGGGATAATAATGAACCCGAATCAAATTCCTCCCCACCGACAACTAGGCCAAAAATTTTTGAACAAATACCGGAGATATAAAGAGATCTATCTTCAAATATTGCTATATTTCTAGCATGCAAAATCTCCCATACCATGTATAAAGGAAGCGATTTATACCTCTCTCTTATGTTAAACCACCACCTAAAACAAGACTCCAATGAATCAAAGGAATCCACCCTGTGAGATTTGGACATGTTTCAATAAACTCCCCGTATTTCCAATGAGAAGGGGCGATGGATAAACAAATGTGTCACACTTTCCCAATCCAAATGACAAAAGCTACACCGACCAGAGTCAAAGAAACCTTTTTGCAAGAGGTTATCCCATGTTAATATCTTATTATTCCAAGCAAACTAGTATAAGAGGGTCACCTTTAACGAGACCTCGCCACCTCCAATCAGTCCTAAACAAACATTTGTTAACATTGGGAGAGACATGATTTTAAATAAAAGCAGGGATAAATGTCTAAAACCACCATTGAGCCCTTTGCCATAACACCATCCCACACCAAAGCTGAATCCCCCATTTCCTTCTTCTACGAAACCCACCAAGTGAAACTTTTAGATGATTTTATGTTAGGATGCCTCAAGACCATTAGATAAACTAAGGCCTCCTCTTTCTTTCCATACAGTGGTATGGAAGATTCATAACTGCACCACGCAATAGCTTGTTCTAGAAAGAAAAATTCCTCTCAAATGTAAAACATTAATCGATAAATATTGGATTGATGCATAGTAACCAATTCCCAAAAAGGAATCCCTTCCAAACAGATTTTATCACCCCCCCCACCCCCCCAAAAGACCAAAGCATATTTTTAAGAAACCATTTGTTGACCTTAGATAAACTCATCTAAGTGTAGGAGCCCTTTTTAACCCTAATCATTCCCATTTTGTACCAATCTAAAAAAATTGTGTCTCCCATAGATACTTCTCCGCAATTATATCCTACCAAATCCCCCTACCAACAGAGACCGCCACCATGATTTTGTTAATAGAGCCCAACCAAATTTCTTCAAATCGAGGATGCCCCATCCTCCAACATATTTCCCTGCATGGTAATTGTTTCAAATTTAACTAGATGTATTTTTTGAGCCCTTTATTCCCGTACCAAATAAAGTGAGCCATGATGGCTTTGATTTTTTTTAGGATTAAAGAAGGAATCCAGAAGAGATGCATCCAATATACCGAGCAGCTTTTGTAACAAAAAATTGGAGCAGTAATGTACTAACCTCCCAAAGGAGAGCCAACGATGAGTCCGGAGAGAAAGGCGCTTCTCGAAACTTCTCCATGATCCATCTCCAGTACCGCAACCCCCGTAGATGTTAGGCTTGAATCTAAATCCTAGATAAGGCAATCCTCCTTCGATGTGAGAAACCTCAACCTTAAGCAACCTCGACAATTCAAATTACAAAATCCATGTTTATGGAGGAATGTAACCGGATCAATTTGTTTCAATTCACTATAAGACCTCGAGCCAACTCCAAATATAGCCAAAATATGATAGAAAACCTCGCCATTGTTCACAAAAAACCTATCCATTTGATACAACATCATCAAACAAAAAAAATATGTCACCATAATGGAACTGGATACCTAAAACCCATGAAAAGTTCCTTGTGAGCGCTTACGTACTCAAGACCATCCATAACCAATATGAACAATAATGGAGACAATGAACATCCCCGATGAAGACCCCCGTATCCAAAAAAAGGTCGACCGATAACCATTAGTCAATATCTGGGAAATTAGTCGAAAAAACACATGCCATAATCCACGCAATATCTTCATTAGAGAGTCCATTTTTTAAGAGGATCAAGCGCATATATGTCCAAGTAAAAATAAAGTCTCCCTTTCCGAGATTGGTATATTTCATGAGAATTGGGATGTGGAAGATAGAAAATGAGGACATCAGCTGTTATCATACAGCAGATAACTTCGAAAGAAGTTAGGTCTAATCTCTAAATTTCCATTTTTTTTCTATGGCACTCAATGATTTCCGGACCAACACATCATAGAAAAATTTGGATGGTGAATGATGTTTGTGAACAATTTATAGGGTGGATGATATTTGTGAACCATGTCGAGATGATATTTTTCACATTTTTCAAATACTATAAAAAATGAACATGTAAAATTTGTAAAATCAAAATTGTGATGGGAAGCATTTATGATTATTATAAAAATGGTTTAATTAGGTCATTATTTCGGGTGTGCAATTTTTCCGGGATTATCCGACAATGTGGAATTTGAATCTCGTCCATATTTAATGTGGGTGGTACACTCCTTACCTAAGTAGGGGGTGGATTGGATCGTGATCTCTTGGGAGGACCGAACTTTAAGTTTAGCAAGTGTTGCGC
Source organism: Pinus albicaulis (assembly GCA_034641835.2). Taxonomy (NCBI): domain Eukaryota; kingdom Viridiplantae; phylum Streptophyta; class Pinopsida; order Pinales; family Pinaceae; genus Pinus; species Pinus albicaulis. The sequence goes on along the minus strand of JAXQQM020086657.1, from coordinate 119,147 downwards.
GATGTCAACATTTTTGGGTCTTTTACTATGACTTAATGTCGTTGTTACACCCGACATTGGGTTTTGGTTGATGGCCACTTATTTATCCCTCCCGGTGGATTATATTCATGGGATCGCACTTTTATTTCTCTCATCGCATAGTATTTTTTAGGTGGTGGAATTTATTGATGTTGGATCTTTCACCGAGGTTTGGTACTTGACAATGATCGTATTGAATTGGCATCACCCTTCAGCCTAGTCTTATTATCCTCCCCTACTTATTTTCTATGTTATCGACATTGCATGTTTGCATTACTCCGGCAAGGTTTCCATTTGTGCACATCCCTCGGGGCCTACATGGTCGGGCCGGATGACCACCTGGCCTCCCTCGTGGCCAATGAATCCTCACATATGACCCTCAACAATGCCACCTCGGCGGCGGAATTTTCCTCCATCTTCTGGACACCGTGGACTACCGGTAGACCACCTCCGCGGGTTTGTGACTAGTGTGATAGTTGGCTCACATGCGTAGACACATATTTGGGACAAGCGTACTTAGCCTTTGCCATGAGGGATTTCTTCGCAACATCTAACTAAACCTTTCAATCCGGCGATTAAGGGTTGTTTACTTAGTTTCGGCTATCGATTTAATGTGGGATCGATCCGCTAGCTCGCATAAGCGCGCCCTTGTTGGGAGGTAGCATTTCACTGTGGTAAAATATCATGATATGTCGGAGTGGGTGCACAATATATGGACGTTGATTTTGGGTTATCCGCCAAAAGTTTTCCAACCGAGGAACGGGTGGTACGATTTCATTTCCTTTCTGACTGTGGACTTGGAATGAATTCCGAAGCACCCCTCGGGTATGTGGATGGAGCTTCCTTCCCTTCATCATTGGTGACATCGTATTTAATCCAATGCGGGATATGCCTAGAAATCATATGGTGTGGGTTAATTTTTGTGGCCTTCCCTTGGAATATTGGACGTGTCACATACTAGATGCCATCGGTAATGAAATTGGGCACTTTATATGTGTTTATCCTAAATGTTTGGGGTTTAAGGATAAGTGGGTTTCCCGTTACAAGTTGAGCTATCATTCTCAGTGGCCTCCCAACACACATCGACTTGGATTGGGAACACATTGTACACAAGAAACCCGTGGACTACTCTGGGTATCTCATTTTGGTGCCATTTGTGTCATCAAACAAAGCCACTCATCGCATAATTTCCCTAAAAGGTTCTTGACGATGGAATGATGCCCTTAACATGGTCCGAGGGCATGACTTGCACTCCTACGAAACTACTTTCAGACTCCACCGCATTGTTGGCACCTTTCGAGCACAACCGTACCTCCTTAGATTTCCTATGGTTATCGTCATTTCTTCTCATCTTCCAGCTTATTGCTCCTCGCCCTCCTTTTTACTTAGATTCTTGACCCTTGTCCTCGTCGTGTGCATCGTCCTCCGTTACTTTTTCCTTCTTTCACTACCTTTCCGTAGCGTCGCCCTCCCATGCTAATCTTGTCCTCGCTCTCCCAACTCCCGCGTCATGTGGCTACCGAGTATACCATCAACCCTCTTTCCACTACCTATGTACATATCTAGCCCCCATACTTGTCTCCTCCTCGTGGTCATAATGCACCATCACCCGACCCCCTTCCTCCACCATCCCCCGACCGCACCTCTCGACCTATCTCCAAACAACTCCATCGTAGTGACATCCGGTTTCTCGCTCACTAACCTAGTTATGGACCTCGCAATCCTTTCCCTATCCACACTTGCAACACTCTTTCCTCCCATATCCATCACCCCCTCCTCGGCCGGTGAACGTTACTCGTTAGGAAGAAAGGGGGTCGTCGGCGCGACGATCCCAGAAGGGGGAACCCCTGCTGGTTCTATCCCTTATTTGGACTCGGAAACGTCCGGGACGTTCCAATTACTATTTTTTCAAACCGGATACTTAGAGCTCGACGCCCGACCAGCTGACATAATTAATTATGTCTCACTCGAATTCTAACGGTACTAGGGGACCACTCCAAATACATTTCCCTCGAGAATTTTTCTTCATTCTTGCTCTCCTTTTCTTCGGTGTTAATTCAAAAAGACAATGACTTATTCGGACGAGGGACTCATACTTTAGTTCTATGTTCCCAGCATCGGCATATGGTTGTGGTTGATTCTTCGGGCTTATTGGGTGGTGTGGCGCATGGTGATGGGATCCTCGATTAGCCAAGATTTTGGCATTCAAGTTTTTTGCATGAATTCTACTCGAAAGTTATATCTAGGGTTTCCCGTCCGCAGTCCACCTTCTCAACATATATGCCCCATATTCAAACGGGGGTTTCTCGGAAAATCATGGCGGTACGTGATATTTCTTAAGATTGGTTCTCTTATTGTTGCGGGCAATTTAAATTTCACTTTCTCTCGAGCGTAATGTTGGGGCCGAAATTTCCAAAGTAATCCCTTGGCATATTTTAACTCTAATATTTGCACATCGCAACACCTCAGTGACATTCACCCACTTACTTTCTTCCCTACTTGGTATAATTGTGAAAGGGGGTAAGGCTTGATTTCAAAGAGGTTGGATTATTTCATGATCCGTGAGAACCTCCTGAACACATGGGCACCGGGTTAAAACTTGGGTGGTTGAGATTATCACACATTATCATTGCCCGATTGTCTCACAATGGAAATTTTAGGGCCACTCCATGGTATTCCCTTCAAATTAATTGGTCTTGCTGGAGGATCGAGTTCATTACTTTCGGTGTCCGATTTCCGGAATACTTATACTAGGGGGAGTACATCTCCCATCTCCCTGATTCTCCGCATGTCTCTGCTTCGTCAAAAACTAAAAATATCATGTTCGAAAATGGGAACGCGCATATATATATATATATATATATATATATATATATATATATATATATATATATGCGATAGTGGAAATAAATGACATTACACTCGAAGCGCAGTGCCTATATATAAGGAAATGGATGGGGGGATATACTCGAGCAACGACAGGATAGAATTAAAAAATTCAAGCGCCGTAGAAGCGTCGCATTCTACAACACTGGGGAAACAGCATCACGGCGTTTGAAGATTCATGCCTTATGCTTGAGGGAGGGGCGATAGAAATATGAAATACTTCCACAACTATGCTAATATGCGGAAGAAAGACAATGCCATTTGGGATATTTTTTAACAATCAAGTACAATTGGTACACACACTATTAAAGCAATACGTATGAGGTGGTCCGACATTTCGAATCTCTATTACGGTAAAACGACAACGTTTTTTTTGTGGAGGACCAATTATAGGGCATCTCAAAGTTTCCTCTCATGTTATCTAATGATGCAATGAATACATAAGACAACCGTATTGTCATGGGGTGTTGCGACTGTTGCACCCGGACAAAAATCCCGGACTCTGACGAGTAGAAGGTGTAATCCTTCACTTATTTATTTGATATGTTGATACAGGATATCTTGCTCATGGTGTAGGAGTCGCGCATTGAGGGTTATATATATGGAGCTATAAATTATACATTTATCGCTCCGATTCGGAAATCATCGGATACCAACACTTTTTTGGACTATTTCCCCATTTCACTTTGCAATATTACTTATAAAACCATATCTAAAATTATTTTTGAGTAACTCATCCATGATTTTGTTTCTTCCACCTAAGAGAGTATCCACTCTACTCATTCTAAGAAGTTGAGGCATGAGAGTGAAAATTGACCTCTAGTTAGTATGATTCCATCGACCGGCCTTTCTTTGCGTCTCATCTCTTATTGGTCTTACCAATCAAACTATAGAATGGATCATCGGATTTGTTACTAATGCACAATTTTTTGTTCTAATTAATGGAATGTTGTGGGGCCTCCCGCGCGCGGCATTTTCATTGTCCCCATTTTTATTCATACTCGTTATGGATTTTTCTTAGTCACAATATTCGAGTTGTTCATGATGGAAATTTCGTATTAAGGTCATGTTGAACAATGAGGCTTCACATGGTTTCTTCGTAGACGATATTCTAGTTTTTTGTATGCTTCATCTTCCACAATGGATATACCTCGGTATTATTGATCGTTGGTATGATGGAAAATGGGAGGAAGTCCCTAATCTTACACTTCTATCTATGTTATGGGCTTGATTATACAAGTGGATGTTGCTTTCACTTCAATTACAACCCTCCGCGGATGGTTTCACTTCCCTTGGTTTTTATTTAAAGCCAAATAACTACAAATCGAGGATTGGTTTTGGCTTATTGAAAGTTATCGTAGGAAATTGAATACCTAGACACTTTGTTGGCTTACCATGGGTGGCCACTATATTCTAGCACGGGAAGTATTACCATAGTTGGATGTATTCTGGACCCATCTCTACATACTTTCAAAGGGCCATTATTTGTCGGATCAGCGCTATTATGTCACATTTTATCCGGGCGTGCAAGGAGAACCAGAAATATCACTTGTCTAGCTAGAAATCATCACGACACCAAAAGTACTTGGGGGTTAGTATTATTGGATATAGACATATTTGGGGTGGGCGCTCTCGATGAAATCACTTTTGAGCGTGTCCTAATGTACCAGTACTTGCATGGAAATTATTAAATACAAGTATTTTTAAGGGTAAATCCTTTGAGGATTGGTGTCGACAAGGTTCACTTGGTATCTCCTTGATCACATACCCTGTACAATTTCAAAAGGGTATGGGGTTTATTACTAAAAATAATGATATGGTAATTTAAGAGGAGAGAAAATTATTATTGGTGTGGATGTCATCCACATGTGGCAGGGTCCATACTTTTTAGTAGGAACTTTTTATACATCTTACGTGCCTAGAGCATTTTTTCTTCTTGGACGAAGTTATTAAAACTTGGGACGATGTTTCACCAATTTTCTTTCGAGGTCGCGAATTGGAACGCATGGCGCTATCGCATTGGAATTGGAATCTTTTAGACTCATCTTGTGGTGCACTGCTTATTTACGACAAACAGAGGTGATTTTATTACATGGGGAGGTACACTTTTTTTCAATATCGCTCGGCACGTGGAAACTTACGTATTTATTTTTCCGTCATCCTGTGGCCTCGTACTCTTTGTTGGTTCTCCAAGATATGGAAATTTCTAGTTCCTATTAAAGTCATCATTTTCTATTGGATGGTTTAGAGAAACAAAACCTGACATGGGATAACCTCTCGTAAGCATGGTCACACCTGGTCCATGGAGATGCCCACACTATGGTCGTAGTCGGAGTCGGAGAACAACAAACATTTATTTTATCAACGTCAAGTGGTCGTGTGGAAATATGGCACCATATTTTTAGTGCTCTTAATTTTTCCTTTGCGACATTCACACAGGTGGAGGAGTGCATGACTAGTGGTTGGCATGTGGGTTTATTTCATGGAACTATCCCATTATTTTTCCACCGGGTATGTGGACATCCGTGAGCAAGGTGATTTTTCAAGAAGTTGTTGTTTCCTCACCACAAGTGGCTCACAATATCATTCTTTGTTGGGGTGGGATCTCGGCCCTCCATCCCACCTCCTCGAGACCTCTCCATTTGTTACAACCCTCATCCTATTTCTTATCATGTTGGTTTCTTCGACTGGGTGGCTCAACCAAATCGATGCAAATGTGGGGTTTGGATCAAACTATATATGAGAAGCCACTACGTACTCTATTGGCATGATTGGTACTAACACCGCGGGCTCAAGTGCTCGCTTTTTGGGGGTTATTATGGTTCTCCAAACAACTCTACATTGATGCACTAGACGTATTTAGACTCTTATGTCATCATCAATCGCATGAATTCTCAGCAATGTGTTTTCCCTTCCTCACCTCACTCATCGGATGGAAAGGATTTACATATTGAGGGACACTTTAAACTGCATTACTTTCCAACACATTTATAGGGAGAAAAAATACAAAGGTTGATAGGTTTTCTAAGTTGGGTCTTGTCTTTTGGATGTCTACACTTATACTCCTTACTGTGGATGGTATTGTATGTGCACAAGGAACTCTTCAATCGCCTTGACATATTTGAACCTCACGTTCACGAGACCGACTATAATATCCTTTGCACTCCGAATGCAATGTATTGTGGTTACACCGCTTTTTGTATAAACAATGTCACATCGTTATTCTCTTTTGATATTAAAACTATAGGCATACTTTACCTAGGTTGGTTGTATTTTGATAGGTAGGGGGACAGACGATGTTTATTCCTACCGTGTTGGATGTGGCTACACATACCGTGTTCTCACTTTAATGCGTGGGTACATACTCCACAAGATGTCTATTGACAGGTTCTTATATGCCCTCATCATGCTTGGGCGGATGTCCTTTTCATTGGGTACTAGTTGTATTTCCATTGTTTACTACTTGGTGGACATATCCTACTTTATCGCACAAATTATTTTTGAGCTATGTACTCATACAAATATAAACCAACATGTTTTTTTCTTCTAAAAAAAGAGAGAGAGAGAGAGAGAAAGAAAGAAAGAAAAAAGAAGAAGAGAAAAGAAAAAAAGATTAATGGAAATAGAATTATAAATTTATTAAATATTAACTAAGTATCAATTTAAGGGATCGTATGTTAAAACAATATGTTTGTGTCAGTGTAAAGCTCAAATTCATTCTGTCTATGTTACTTATCCAAAAAATAGACAGTTTATAGTTAGCATGCACATAACAACATTTCGGTGATTTGTTAATTTTTTTATACTAAATAAATATCAATTAATTTTTTGGTTTAATGAATTTAGTTTCTTATACAAAATAAAGAGAGACAAAGTGTGAATGAATTATAGTTGCATGGTTGAATGATTTAGAGTGGCATAGCATTAATATGTTTTATTTATCATAGGTGTGTTGCCATTTCCTCCAATTTGACTTTGTTTCTTTTAACTAAATGGTTTCAAAAATTTAATTGCACATGTCCAACTACATTTTTTGGGATGAGATGGTGATTTGATATTGTCAAACATTTTAACCGTGCATATTTCATTAGCCGGTTAGTTAGTGGTGTTGTGGTTGCATCTAAAATATAACGATGCAAAAGTGAAAAATTCTTTATCACTTATAAACATAATAAGATATTGATTTTTCTACTTGATAAAATAATATAAAAAAATATTTAAATAAATTTAAATTAACTTTTTCCTAAAAATTTTTGAGAAACGCAGTTCACATAGAAAAAAAGGAATTAATAGTAGTTGAGTGTGATATCTATTACTATATATCTATATCTTCATAATGTAAATGTCATTTTAACATCATTTTACAATTAAACATTAATCAAATTCTCATAAATATCAACTTCCAATTTTTTTATATCAAACTCAAATTTAATACAAAGATACTCATAATCACTAAAATACAATTCAAACAAATTTATATTCTATTATATGCATGGAAATTATAACATGTATAATAAATTGCACCAACCAAATCAACAAAATTGAAATATATAGATCATTTATATTATATCAAAATAAATAATGAAAAATGATTTAGAAAATGAATATTAACTGCCACATAATTATGCTTCCACACCGCAACTATATCAAACGTGAGACATTTTTCTATTAGACATTTTCAGCCAAATGCCTTTTAAAATATTGATGTAAAAATGTGGTTAGAGTTTCATACAACATAAATTTTTCATTATTCCTACATTGAAGGAAGATTTATCCCCTTAATATTTTCTACATGCTAATAGACATCAATGATTTTTTTAGACAAGCACAATAATTTTTTACAATATCATCACTAGTATGTACCTTCTATTGTGAAATGGGATTTGCAAAACATCTTATAAAAGTCAAAAACTACATTGATTCTTGTTTTTCGCAACCTCATATTTTTGAAAAGAGATTTTTCAAGAATATGAAATATTTTCTTCGATAGGGTGACATTAATGACCTCGTAATGCCGCATTATAATCGATTAACATGCTAAGGGTGTGAGTGGAGGGTGAGTTGGTAGGTCTTCAGAGCCCATGTGTCACACCACATATCCTGGCTATTCCTTTATGTCGTGTGGCATAAATGTCGTTCCTAGAGTTGGGATCACCAATCTAAGTCCCCTCATATTAAATTCTTGGAGGTATTTGCACTTGGGAGGAGGTACGGTGTTATGTTTCACATTTTTGTTTATCATTTTTGCATTTGATATGAACTGTGTTTCCGTAGGGTGGATTGGCCCTTATCTCGGGAGGACTTGATGCGTTTATGTGAGCTATCGATGAGCGCATGCTCTATGGGAGGAATGTGTGTTTTTAAATTGTGTCTCAAGCCTTGCACATGTCCATTTATGGACTTGGTGTACTCGTAAATGCTTTCAAGCATTGGGTCATAAAATGTCGTCCTCCCATTATAAATGCATGGGACTTTTACCACGGTGGCAATTGTGCAACATTATTTGGGGCAAAGGGAGAGGGACTCTCCTCACCGAGTTGTTTTTTTATCCGTAAATGCGATACTCTATATGTGGGGGGACATTTTTCTCCTCCACTCGGTCAATTTCTCATTACCTCTTGTTCTCGACCTATCAAAATGACATTTATTCGATCCATTTCTTCGCGTTTTGGGAGTATCAACGAGGGTCAATGATTTTCATATTTTTTTACATAACACGTACATGGGTTCGACCTTTGAATTGGTGACGTTCTCCCACCTTGTCGCTCCGAGGTATTGACTCGTAGGCATTTCTTTTAATTTCCCTCGTCTTGGTTTGTGGCGTCCGGTATCCAAGCACTTTCTCCATCTAGTTTTTAAAGACAATAATTTTCCTTCCAGTTTCATAAGATGTTATAGATTTTGGGTCTCCTTTCCACTTGCATCTTTCAAGCTCTGGGTTACTTTTGTATTTGGGATTGGGCGCGTCTTTAGGTTCTGGGGTCATTAATTATTTCATATCCCTCGAAAGTTTTCGAATTTGTGTATGTTGTTTGCATCTTTATAAAAGGGAGTATTTTCGTAGGTGGTTGGGCCAATCTCCAACGTTCCGCTAAATTTCTCCCATTGTATAGCTTTGGATACAATGTTCTCTTCGGTTGGGACGAGTTTTGTTGAGTGCTAGAGTTCATATCCTTCTTTGTCCTCTTTGGTCTTGTGTTAATTTTTTTGTGTGAGTTTTACTCATTCCCCTCTCGTTATTATGGCCCTTTGGTAGAGAATTCCAAGTCGTAGAGGGGTCATGAGTGGCTCATCATCTCATCATTGTTGGTTGTCTGTGGGAATCGCTGGCGAATTATTTTCACTCTATCCTTCCCTAGATCGAGATCAAGGAAATTTCTCCACCTAGAGTCGAGGAGTTTGGAGACCAAAACACAAACTCGATTCCGTAGGTAGGAAATGACAAACCCTTTAAAATGGATCCCCGACCTGTGGAAATTTAGAAAGAGAAGACTCTACATTCTTCATTCACTCGCAAGTGTACCAATATATGGATACATTCCTCCACATGGTCATCGGAGACAAGTAGGTAGATAATTATAAATTATTTTCAGTACGTGAAGAGATCAAAAGAATTATTCGAAACATTTGTTTATGCTTGGATAATATCGTATCAAGATTCACCGTGGTGGAGAAGTATGTGGTTTACGTCTTGGAGACGAGAGGCGAAAGAGCTAAATGACTCCTCCGTGAGCCATTAATTCTCTCCCATCTATTGTGTCCCCCTCCCCGCCATTACTTCTCCACACATAAATTACTCTCCTATTTCTCTAGTGATCATAGCATACTAATGCGAGAGAGAAAACTTCAATTTTCTCTTTTCTGGTGGTTGCATACATTGGAGCTCTTACAGTTCGATACCTTCAACTTTCTCCTTTTCGTGTGGTCGCATACATGGAGGTTGTTGACATTCTCTTTGACATCTTAGTAGTCAACACTATGATGTTTTATAGTCGCATGAATTTGGTTTTGTCTACAAAGGGATGGCTTATGATGGTTCTCGCTTGATGTCACTTTCCCAAAGCATTCCAATGTTTAACACATTTGCAAGTGCATGATTCCTTCGTTGTTGTCATCCTCATTATAATTTTGTAATGTATTGGTGGTGGCCATGGATATCACTGGTTGATATGGTTTGGTCTTGTTTTTTGTCCTTTGGTCTCGATGGTGCTCGCTTTTCAAATTTAATTAGGTAAAAATAATGTCCTTTTTGGTTTCACACGGTTGAAAGCATGCGCTTTGAGGTTAGCCCTTTTTTAGAATGTCGAAAGCTTTATATACTCATTGTAACACCTCTTTTCGATTAATAGAAATCTTTGCACAAGCTATAAAAAAAATATATGAAATGTTTTAGATTATTTTCAAGAAAATATTTAACGAGAAAAAATCAAATTTTAAGATAAAAAAAATATCACGTCAATGCTTAATATTAAAGACTTTATCATATCATGCTTCTTTGTTTTTAGTATCTTTTGTGTATAACATATAAATATAGGTGTACATGTTAGTTGGTATTGCTCATGGAAAAATAATTGACTAGCAATTAAAAGATTGAAAATTGGTATGTTGTGATCTATGCTTTTTATATGTGAAAGTTTTAAATCAATTTCTATAAAGATATATGATAGATTTAATTTCACTGATATTATTAAAATAAATAAAAAGAATATATATATATATATATATATATATATATATATATATATTTTCTTTAATCGACATTTAAAGTTATAGAAATTATTTTCAATTGTTGGCTATGTTATGAAACCTCATGCACGTTATTTATGTTTTCGCTCTAAAAATAAATGATGTGACATGGTATGATGAATTGTATTCGTTAGTTATTATAAATATTTTAATATTTTAATAATTAAAATGTTTGAAATACATATTAAAGTGAAATGTTACTATGATTATTGATAAAATAAGTTAATTTTAATTGAAGCATAAACCTTATTAAATTAAAAAAATTTATTAAAATTAACTTAAGTATATTCAATATCACTAAAATTATTTTTTCATGACTTTTTTATAGTTGAAAATATGAAAATAAAAAATGTAAGATGTAAATGGTTGTATGTTGCACTACTACGAACTATAAAAATATATCACAATACCATCATATAACCATGTATAAAAATATAAAATATATCACAATACCATAATATAACAATGTATAAAAATCCAATAACTAAAGTTATTTTAACGTAGGAATATTTGATTTTTAAACTTTTATATTTAGAGATAAAGGAGGAAATGAAAAAAAATATAATAAACATTACAAATAAATAACAAGAATCTATGTATTTGTGAAATTTTTAAAAGATAATTAGACATCAATTTAATTATAAGATAATATCAAGTTTTTTTCAAAAACCAAAATATATATTTCAACATTTTTGCATAAACAAACTCGTAGATAAATTAATACAATTAATTTTCATTACCAAACGATATGATATTTACAAATATATTTTATATAATGAAATTTCTATAAAATAGCCATTTGCCAGAACGAAGACATGCTCATTGTTAATCTGGAAAACTCTATGACATGCAAACTTTTCCACATAAGTGAAGAGTCGTGTTGACTATTTTCACAACTTAGGTGTGTAGGGGATATATGAAGAATTATTAATAATACGTAAAATATTAAAAAAAGTAACCACAATAATTATTAATGACATCTAAAATGTTTAGAAGAATGAACTAGGATCATTATTAAAATTAAATAAAATTTACATAATTTTTATTTAGGTTTCAAATATTTATTTCTTATTTGATATCACTATATTAACTATTTTCTCTCAAATGTCACCATCTTATAGGTTCCTGCATATGGCCATGAATGAGGCAACCTTTACTCTTATATCCACACCCACCCATGTATAGTTCTAGATAAGACATGTGCTCAACAAATTAAATTTATAACATCTCCGCTTTGATGTGATACAACTAGAGGTTTGCAAACTTTTTTGCTTTATGCAAAGAATTTATATAAATAATTTGTTTGAAAAATATTATATATATATATATATATATATATATATATATATATTTTTTGATGAAATGAGATTAATCGTGCCTTGGGAGAGGTTTATGACACATTTTCTAATATGAAGTATTGATATTTATTTGGCGACCAAAGTCTTATTATTATACTTTTGATTTGTTGACATTTAAATATTTATACAATATCCACAAAAACTTTGGTTTGTGAATTCATGTGGAAAAGTTGAACCAAGCTATTGCGTAAAGATTAAACTAAAAGGATTACCATGTTAACTCAATTATCACAAAAGCAAAGCTATAATGCATGATGGAATGGCCTAGACCATTCCAATGTTATCATTTATTAATTAGCATTAATCAAGCTTTTTAGAGATATCAATTTCCATTTCAAATGAGTTTAAAAATTTAAATATCAATTTCAAATTTAATAGAGGAATGGTATAATAGGTTGCACATAATTAAAACAAATTTATGTTGTATAAAATGTATTTTAATTGAGTGTACATAATAATTTTAATTTGCATGCAACCAAAAAATATATATTACATTAAAAATTCAATTTCATGATTAATTTATTTATACCAAATTAACATGTAACAAGCATCTTGCACCCATAAAATTTTGTAATGAGCAAACCTTGGTTGTCTTTAACCATTTATTCCTTTTCAAAAACACATGCATCACAAAATTAATTTGTAATCTATTTCATCATTATGATTGCATGTTGATGTACTATATGAGTATCATATATGATATATATGACATCGGGTGAACACATTAAATCTATATTATCTATTGAACACATTGAATCTATTTCATATCAAATTTGACATGATACAACTAGTTGTCAATTGTGAACCCTTGCTTGTTTTATGCATGGAATTTAGATTGATAATTTGTTTAGTAAAAAAAACAACATTTGATGATATAATATTTTTGTTTTCAAGTTAGAGTTGCTTTCATTAAGCCAAAATGTTACATAACAATCTACGCTTTTTTCAAAAATTGCCACCTCTACTCACTCGGATTTATTGGATAGTTGATTTACCAAAAATTTTTTACATTATCTAGAAAATACCCTAGATATCAAAAACAAAAGAGAACCCATAAACCAACAAATTGCCAATATTTTCACACATCCCCGTAGTCATCAAGAGTCAAAATAAGTTATTGACACCTTATTCGTCAAGTTAGAACCCTGGGGACCTCGGGAGGTTGAGGGAATTTGCAGCAGGCGTGCCACCCATATGCTCCGTGTGAGAGAACATTTGATGATATAATATTAATAGTACCTTCAAAATGTTTAAGATACAATTTTTAATACAAAATATCATAGATTAAATCCATAAGACTTACTAATATATTTATCATTTGATTGAAGTTTAAGGACTCATACAACATCCATAAAAGCTCTAGTTTGTGAATTCATGTGAAAGATGGATGGATTATTACATAAACATTAAAGTGGGATGAACTATTACATTAAGATGAAAGTGAAAGCATAGCCAAGTCAAATCAACCATTTGACATGCAAGATGTAAAGACCCAGACCATTCAAACAATATTTTCCAACTAACATAAATTTGTTGAAGTTGTAACTAGAGTCGGTCTTCATAATGTAAAGTTTATCATTAATATATATTCATTATATTTAGAATTAGAATTATTATATTTTGTCAAAGCGGGTTCTTCATGCTTATAGAGTTAAAAATAATTTATCTTGAGTCAAAAGAAAATGTATTTGATTCATGTCCCTTTTTAGACATTTGTAAGAAAATCAAATTTGATTTTTTATGTTGAATCATAAGTCCAAAAGTTGACCAAATTGGCCTTCCTTGAAAAAGTCGGCCTTGCCCTCCAAAAGATACCTATTCGAACTCCCGTAAAACTATATATAAGAGGTCGAGCTTCGACCTATTTGGCACGCAAAAATTCAAGCACACAATAAAAACAAATCTCAACTCAACAAAGAAGAGGATAAATCGAGTCAAATGAGAGAAAGAAGACAAAGTCAAAACAAGTAAAAAATTCCAAGTTGATTGAATCTTTGATCTAGTGACAACTTGCACACATGGGACCGTAATTTCTATGGAAGAGGCCGAATTTTTCTAAGGTAGTTACGTAGGCAAAATTTGTCCCTAGTTGTAGGTTCAAAAATTCGATATTTAACAAGTTTGGGGGCAGTTTGACTGTGTCAGTTGACTTTAACTTTGGAGGTGACTTGGAGGAGGGTTTTGGACTTATTCTTGGATCTTGGATATCTCATTTTTATTGGAAGTGTATTCAAGTCCATGAAATGAAGCCCCTCCGACGAAGACTCGGTAATGGGACATGCGTGCCCTGTTCGATGACCTTCGATGGCCGCCTCCCACCGACCTTCATCTTTCGCTGCTTCGATGGACCCCCCTCGTTACACGCTTTCGTTTGTCGGTTGTCTCCACCCACACACACATCACAAAAATTAATTTGTAATCTATGTTCATCATTATGATTGCATGTTGATGTCCTATATGAGTATCATATATGATATATATGTATATCGAGAACACATTAAATCTATATTATCTATTGAACACATTGAATCTATTTCATATCAAATTTGACACATGATACAACTAGTTGTCAATTGTGAACCCTTGCTTGTTTTATGCATGGAATTTAGATTGATAATTTGTTTAGTAAAACAACATTTGATGATATAATATTTTTGTTTTCTAAGTTAGAGTTGTTTTCATTAAGCCAAAATGTTACATAACAATCCACAGTTTTTCCAAAATTCTGTCAGCCTCTTCACCTACCGGATTTTATTGGATAGTTGATTTACCAAAAATTTTACATTATCTAGAAAATCGAAATATCAAAAACAAAAGAGAACCCATAAAACCAATAAATTGCCAATATTTTCACACATCCCGTAGTCATCAGAGTCAAAATAAGTTATTGACACCTTATTCACTCCAGTTAGAAACTCAGAGCTCGGAGGTTGAGGGAATTTGCATCAAGTGCACACTCCATATGCTCCAGGAGAGAAAATTTGATGATATAATATTAATAGTACCTTCAAAATGTTTAAGATACAATTTTTAATACAAAATATCATAATTTAAATCCATAAGACTTACTAATATGTTATCATCTCATTGAAGTTTAAGGACTCATACAACATCCATAAAAGCTCTAGTTTGTGAATTCATGGAAAAGATGGATGGATTATTACATAAACATTAAAGTGGGATGAACTTATTACATGAAGATGAAAGTGAAAGCATAGCCAAGTCAAATCAACCATTTGAAATGCAAGATGTAAAGACCTAGACCATTCAAACAATATTTTCCAACTAACATCAATTTGTTGAAGTTGTAACTAGAGTTAGTCTTCATAATGTAAAGTTTATCATTAATATATATTCATTATATTTAGAATTAGAATTATTATATTTTGTCAAACGCATTCTTCATGCTTATAGAGTTAAAAAATAATTTATCTTGAGTCGAAAAGAAAATGTATTTGATTCATGTCCCTTTTAGACATTTGTAAGAAAATCAAATTTGATTTTTTATGTTGAATCGTAAGTCCAAAAGTTGACCAAATTGGCCTTCTTGGAAAAGTCGGCCTTGCTCCTCAAAAAGATACCTATTCAAACTACCGTAAAACTATATATAAGAGGTCGTTGACCTATTTGGCACGCAAAATTCAAGCACACAATAAAAACAAATCTCAACTCAACAAAGAAGAGGATAAATCCGAGTCAAATGAGAGAAAGAAGACAAAGTCAAAACAAGTAAAAAATTCCAAGTTGATCGAATCTTTGATCTAGTGACAACTTGCACATGTGGACCGTAATTTCTATGGAAGAGGCCGAATTTTTTCTAAGGTAGTTAGCAGCTGCCAAAAATTTGTCCCTAGTTGTAGGTTCAAAAAGTATGATATTTAACAAGTTTGGAGCGAGTTTGACCGAAATGTTGAATTTAACTTTGGAGGTGACTTGAGGAGGGTTTTGGACTTATTCTTGATCTTGGATATCTCATTTTTTATTGGAAGTGTATTCAAGTCTATGAAGTGAAGCCCCTCCGACGAAGACTTGGTAATGGGACATGCGGGCCCCGTTTGACGACCTCCGATGGCCCTCCTCTACCGACCTTCATATTTCGTTTAGCCGATGGACCCCCTCATTACGCTTGTCGGTTGTCTCCGCCCACCCTCTCCCCCTCGCTCTCGTCGTTCGACCACCACTCCCAATGCCGGAGCTAGCACACGATTTTTATTTTTTAAATTTGAAACTTCAATATCTTTCGCGCTCCACTGAAGGCTCGCATCCAGTCTTTGTTTTGTGCCGCATCCAAATTTCTTCAAGTTCGCGCCGCATCAATATTCGAGTTCGCCTCCGTTGTGAAACCATCTCCAAAAATAGAATAAAAGAGATATCAACACCTTAGAAATGAGCCACTTCGAGGGGCAACCTCCCTAAAACATTACATGAATGAACAATTCTTGGATGATACAAATGACAAAACCTCCTTTCTATATATGGGAGTCCATGGGGCCACAATGCAATCCTAGTGGGGCCACAATGGCTCCCTAGCTGCTCTAACAATAATAATGTAAGGGCACAATAATAACAATATGGAGGTTACGCGATGCAACAACAAACAATATGGGGGCTACACAAACATAATAAGGGACTATACTATTAATATAGGGACTTAACATGCCCCTCTCCTTCAAAAAAGTGTTGTCCTCAATGCTTGAGTAGCTCGCGGGTGCTTTCCGTATAAAATTTCTCATCCTCCCATGTAGAATCTTTCGTGGGTAAGTTCTTCCACTTGATGAGATACTTTGAAATTGATCGATTTCGGGAGTCGCGAGTTCTTGTTTCCGTGACTACTTGTGTTCCAATATGATTTTTTCCTTCCTCGTCGAGTTCAGGGAAATATTGTTTGAACCGAAAGATTTTCATCTATAATCTTCTTTAAAGCATGAAACATGGAAAATCGGATGCACTCGTGAAGAAGCGAAGCTCCAATTTGTATGCCCGTGTACCACTTTGCAACACCTCAGCATGACCATAGTACTTTGGCGATAATTTATTATCCTTCTTAGCTTGCTTAAGGGACATTTGTTTGTATGGTTGTAGCCGTAAAAATACCCGAGCCTCGCATCAAAACTTCTCTCGCCGCAATGATGATCTCGCTCTCGTTGTTTCATTCACTTTTGTGCCAAATTCAAGTTATCCTTTAAGAGTTGGAGAACTTCTTGTTGATGCTCGATGTGATCTTCCATCTGCTTGAACCTTTGAATTTTTTTCTTAAAGATGATGTGATGGATGGTGGATGATATCCATAAAGTGCCATAAATGGGGTCATTTTTTGTTGTAGTATGGAAGGAAGTGTTATACCACCATTCGGCGAGAGGTAACCACTTGACCCATTGTGTTTGTTTATTAGATACAAAACAACGAAGATATCCTTCCAAACATTTATTTACTATCTCAGTTTGACCAACGGATTGAGGATGATAAGATGAACTATGAGCTAATTGAGTACCCAAACAAGAAAATAACTCCATCCAAAAATTTCCAGTAAAAAAAGGATCTTTGTCGCTCACAATAACAACCCTTGGGTTTCCAAGTAGCTTTTGAATTGTGTCCATAAATGTAGTAGCAACTGTACTTGCTTTAAATGGATGAGATAATGCGCAAAAGTGTGCATACTTGGTAATTCTATCAACTACCAGCATGATGACACTCTTTCCTTCGAACTTAGGTAAACCGTGATAAAATCCATTGAAATCTCCTCCCAACGTTGACTTGGAATAGATAAAGGTTGTAGAAGACCCGGGGTCTTAATTGTCTCCACTTTATCTTTGCTGACAAACCAAACATTCCACCACAAACTTTTGAATATCGTATTTAAGGCCATCCCAAAAAAATCTTTCTTCACCCCGTGGGTAATTTTTTAAAATCTTGAGTGTCCTCCTAAAGGAGAAGTGTGCAATTCCAAAAGAATCTTTTGTTTTAGTTTGGAATTCTTACAAAGATATAAGCAATATTTGTACCATAAGGAATCATTTTTCCAACTAAATGTATCATATGTACTAGGATCTTGCTACAAATTTTGAATGAGTGTCCACACTTCTTCGTCCTTCTTCCATTCATCCCTTGCTTCGGTTATCCAATCTGGTTGGATAATAGAAATGGCATAAAGCAATGCTTCCACCTCTTCATTATTTCTTGAGAGTGCATCTGCAACAACATTTAGCTTCCTTTTTTTGTATATTATTTCAAAGTCATAACCCAACATCTTTGTGACCCATTTTTGTCGCTTTCTCTCGAAGATAGTCTTTGTTCCAAAAAGTGTTTAAGACTATCATGATCATTTTTTACCTTGAAGTGTCTTCCCATTAGGTAAGGTCGCCATTTCTTTAGTGCATGCAAAATATTGCTAACATTTTCCTTCATAAATAGCTTCGTAAATACTTTCCTTTGATTGGATGACTTTCAAAAGCAATGGGTCTTCCTTCTTGCATTAAAACAACACCAATTCCATTTCCCCGAGGCATCACATTCCACAATAAAGGTTTTTGTGAAGTTCAGCGTAAGCTAAGATCGTAGCTAGGCACATTTCCTCTTTAAGATGTTCAAAGGCCTTAGTTGCTTCGAGAGTCCATGAAAAATGCATCTTTCTTCAATAATGTTGTCAAAGGTGTTGCTATTCTCCCATAATTCTTAACAAACTTGCGATAATACCGTTAACCCGAGAAATCCTCGCAAATTGCTTTATGGTTGTGGGGACTTTCCATTCCTTAATGGCTTTAATTTTTTTTGGGTCTCACTGTAACACCCTCGTGAGATACAATATGACCCGTATATTCCACCTTCTTGTAATACAAAGAAACATTTGGATGCCTTTGCATATAATTGTTTCTCCGTAATAGTTTGAGTACCCTATCAACATGTTGAACATGATCCTTCCAAGACATTTCGTTGTAGATTATTATATCATCAAAAAATACTAGCACAAATTTTCTAAGGAAGGGCTTGAAAATGGAATTCATCAACCCTTGAAATGTAGAAGGTGCATTGGAAAGGCCAAAAGGCATGACCAAAATTCATAATGACCCTCATGAGTTCGAAATGTTGTTTTAGAATATCTTCGATCTTCATTCTAATTTGATGATATCCTTAACGAAGATCCAACTTGGTAAAATAAATTGCTTTATGTCTTTCATCCAATAATTCATCAATCACAGGAATGGGAAATTTATCTTTAATGGTGAGCTTATTGAGCTCCCTATAATCTAGACACATGCGCCATGATCCATCCTTCTTGTGTACCAATACTACAAGAGCAGAGAAAGAACTTTAACTAGGTTGAATTATACCAGCCTCTAACATTTATGCAATCATACGTTCAATTTCGCTCTTTTGGACATAAGGATATCTATAAGGCCTGATGTTTGGAGGAACACTTCCTGGAATCAAATGAATAGCATGATCATGATCATGAATAGGTGGGAGTCCTTTGGGAGTTTCAAACACCCTGGAATGATTTTCCAATACTTCTTGGAGATTTGCATAAATAGATGATTTTGATGTTGGAACTTCTAGTGAGCATAATTGTGCAATTACGCCTCATTTTTCTTTCTTTAGAAGCTTTGTCATGACATTAGAGCTTATTATATTTCCTTGCCCCTCGCAATACCCCGTAATTCGACTTCCTTTCCTTCGAAAAAATTTCACGAAAAAGTTCTTGAAAAATTAAAAAGCTACCGTACCAAAGATTGTAACCATTGTACTCTAGTACAACATCGGCACTCTCCCATAGGAATGGAAAGCATTGGACTATTCAATACATATTCCCCCATGGTTAGCTTGATATTATGGCATTTTCGAGAGAAACTTTATAGTTCCTCCATTTGCAACCATCACTTGACATTCTGTGCATAGGTATAGGAAACAATTCAATTCCTTGGCTACCTTACAATGAATAAAATTATGGGTACTACCCGAATCAATCAACACTATTACCTTTTTTCTTCTTGATATTTCCTTACATCTTGAGAGTTTGAGGAGTGGTAATTCCTGCCAATGCATTACGATATGGTCGACTCATTTCTTCCTATTCTAGGGCTTGGTTTCCTAGTGTATATCCTCTTCTTGTTCATTTTCTTCTTCCTCTTCTGACAATCATGTAAAATAATTTCTTCTCATCACACTTATGACCTTTAGTGTATTTTTTATCACAACCGTAGCAAAGCCTCTTTGCTCTTTTTTCTTCCAATTTTTGTGGTGTCAACCTTGTAGGTCTGTGGAAATTTAGGAGTAGCAACACCTCCATCTTTATAGAAGTGAGTGGTAGGCTTCCTTGTTGCCATCAATTTTACATTCAATTTTTTCTTGCTGCCCTCGAATGCCTTCTCCAATGGATCTGAGTTCCAAATGTGAACTTCATGTTGGATGTTATCCTTTAAAGTACCCATGAAGAGATCAATCATATGTTCCTATGAAATATCGACTACCCTTATATTCAATTTTTTGGAAGTCCTCAAGTGCTCCCCCACTGAGAACTTTTGCTTGAGATTTATCAATTGGCTGAAGAAAGTGTTTCTCTTTGTATCCTCATAATGTGTTATCATTTCCTCCGTAAAAATTGACCAAGTGACAATTTTTTTTACGAGAGCAAACCCATCGATACCATACAAATGTATTTTGTTCTAAATGTAAAGTTGCATTGCGTACCTTTTGTGTGTTTTGCACATTATTGAGATCAAAATATTGCTCCATCTATAGTATCCACATTACAAGATCATTTCCATCAAACTTCCTCATATCCATTTTTGGAATATGGTGGTTCTTCCCTCCAACATTAGAGTTTATGAAATCATGATTAACATTTATTTTGTTCTCATCATGAGTTTCCTCTACTATCTTTTCACCATTAGGAAAAATTCCTTGTATCAACTTTGTCAAACCTTCCATGTCCGCTTTCTAGATCATTCTTCATGTTTTCCATCTTAGCTTCCATGTCATCCATCTTAGATTCCATGCCGCCTTCCATGCCATCCGTATTAGCTTCCATGCCATTCTTCAAACCATCCATCTTAGATTCCACGCCTTTCTTCAAACCATCCATCTTAGTTTCCATGCCTTTCTTCGAAAAACTTCCATGTCATTTTTGTTGCTCTTTGTGAGAGTGAAATTTGTTGCACTTTCTCTTGTAATTTTTATATGTCATGTTGCCATTCTTCTTCTTCATGAGTCATCGTATAGCCTTCTAAAGGCTTAATGGGTGTTGAATTATTTTCTTTAGGGGGCCATTTTAGAATCCAATACTAATATTTATTCTACAACATTCCCTTGGAATCAATTCAACTTGATTCTTCAAACAAGACTTGTGCAATTCAAGAGAAAAAAAATAACACACCTTTTACTTGCTTTTAAGGAGCTCGATATTGAAATTGGCTTATTCTCTATACTTGCGGATCCTAAATATTTGAAATTAGGCCCTATAGTAGTCCTTTGAAGCTTCTTTCAAATGCACGAGGTTTGACTTGATTTGGATTCTTCAAGACAAAGTTATGTCCAATCTCCCACAATGATCTAATTATGGACTAGTTCGGTAGAGCGAACTTCGTACGACTTGCCATGTGTCACTTTTTACTCCTTTGGCTCGAAATTTATAGACGAGGGAAACCACAGTTTGTGTACTTCCAATCACTTTTTACGTATTCAAATGCGATACTCGCAGAGAGAGTTACGAAAGATTTTCCCACGATCATCTCTTTGAGATGAAATTCGGGAGCCCTCGAAAAATACCTAACCTCCACAGGATCATATCGCCAAAAATATGGTGAACCAAGCTCTAAAATTTTGCGACAATGTTCCTCGGGATTTCATTTTCGCACTCTAAAATTTTCAGCTTCTCGATCCCTTTCGTAGAAAACAAGTTATAGTTAAAATTCCATGATGACCTATTTGGATAAGCGAAACCCTAGAAATCCAAAGCTCGATACTAAATGTTGTGAAACCAGCTCAAAAAATAGAAGAAAAGATATATCAACACCTTAGAAATGATCCACTTCAAGGGGAAACCTCCAATACATAATACATGAATGAACAATTCTTGGATGATACAAATAGACAAAACCTCCTTTCTAGTATAGGAGTCCATGGGAGCTACATGTAACTTAGTGGAGCCATAATGTAACCCTATCCGACCCTAACAATAATAATGTAAGGGCACAATAATAACAATATGGGGGTTACATGGGTACAAAAACAATAACAAGGGGGCTACACTAACATAATAAGGACTATACTATCATTATAGGGACTTAACAACCTCCGTACCCCTAGCGTAGCCACTTCACATGTCCGCCATTTTTTGGAGATTCACAGAGTTGCGTATGGGTATGCATCATATATTACTTTAAATTTAACAAATTATATGACAATAGAATGCGGCTTTTGTTGTTTAGGAAGGATTGTTTGTAAGCGTGCTTAGTTTAGTTGTGGTCGAAACGCAGATTTGAAGAAAAAAATGACCATGAGAGCCTTTATAGAGAAAATTTGTCATCAATTTTTTATCGAATTTGATTTTTTGGGGAAGAATGGTTAATTTTCCCATAATTGTTTCGCTCTGCTCAGGAAGGTGGATTTTTTCAATGTGTTTACATATTATGTCTATATAAAAGGATTACCGTGTAGAGCCAGTGATTAGTCTCGAAAGGGCATCCAATCTTTAAGTTCGCCATTGTACCCTAGTGTAGCCACTTCACGGGTAACTTCTATTGCATTTGCAGGGATGTTGAATTTCATCGCCTCTTCACCATACCCATATAAGAAGAAATTATATGACAATAGAATGCAAATTTTTTTTGTTTAGGAAGGAAATTTATGGTAATATAGTGCTACTTCAATTTGTGCGAGACGAGTAGGCAATGGGAATTTGTTCAAGATTGTATGCTTTATTTTCATAGAATTTACAGTAAACCTAATTGTGAATTGTTTTACTCGGGTCTATTTTAATTGAGGAGTTTTATTTTATTTTTTTATTGGAAATGCATCATATATTACTTGAAACCCTAAGAACACTAATAAAAGTGAACTGGCATTTGGCAAAAACTATTTCATTACCTCTTCACCATACCCATTTTGAGCATACACTGTTATCATGGTAATCCATGAGACCGTGATTAATCATGTTGGAAAACATCCTCCATTATTCCACATTTAAAATACATAGTAACAAGATAATTTTATAAGGGTATTTTTGATACCAATCCAACATTAACAATTAAATCATGAACCAACCTACCTTGTTGCATTTCACAAAAGACGCTCAAGTTATCTTCATCATGCTCAATCAATGCATCACTTAAACTTGTATCATTCCTTTTTTTGTGTATGTTGCCCCCCATGTCTGGTTTAATTTCTCCCTTTGCAATATGTTGACCATACCATGTATTTCTTCCCTTTAGTAGTGTAACATATGTATCACTAGAAGTGTGTCTATCATTGTTTTTAGGCTCTTCTGCCAAGTTCCAACAAATGTGTCACATAGATCATCTCTTATGTGTAGTGAGCAAAATAGACAACCTTGCTTGTATCACTCTCGTTTTTAAAAGCTGCAACCATGTCAGTGCCAATTGCATATATATTTTTAAGTCCCCCCATGACTTCATGTGTGAGAAGGTTTGGATTTTCCCATGCTGTAAAATGTGGTTGATGAAGGAATTTTACTAAGGGTTTTTCCCACTTCTCTGACCCACATTTCGAGCATTAGCATAGTCCTTGTAAACTTCTGAAGCTATATTTGGTCCTCCCAGATAAGTTTCGGAACGAAATCTAAATAGGAAGACTTGACTAGTCAATGAATAATAATTCATCTTAAATCTGAGACACATTTTAAAAGGCAAAGACATTTCTTAGAACAGAGTTGAGTTTATAATTTCATAGTAACTTCCTACACTTTTATAACTTGATTAGGTATGCCAATTAAAAGAAATAGGCACTATTTTTATAGACTTGGCCTTTGGGACCTTGGGATCTTGGATGGATTGACCATCCATCATCTTGTTTGATGGATATGGAAACTCTTTTGGGTTACTTTTATTTTTTCTTGTAAACTCTTGTATAATGGATGCATATAAATATTTTCCTGTAGGCGCTGGAAAATCATTTTCCAGTGCCTATAGGAAGCACTAGAAAATCATTTTCTAGCACCTACTAGAAAATATTTGCAGGATAACATTTTTATTGGTTTGAACTCAATATTCTTGTCCCTAGATAAGTTTTGGAAGGCAATCTAAATAGGAAGACTTGACTGGTCAATGAAGAATAATTCATCTTAATTCGGAGATGCATTTAAAAAATAAAAGGTCACATTGGTTAGAACAATGTTGAGTTTATAATTTCAGAGTAACTTCGTGCACTTTTATAACTTGATTAGGTATGCCAATTAAGAGGAGTGGGCACTATTTTTATACACTTGACCTTTGGGACCTTGGGATCTTGGATGGAATATTAACCATGCATCATCTTGTTTGATGGATATGGAAAATATTTTGGGTTACTTTTAGTTTTCCTTGTAAACTCTTGTATAATGATGGTGTGGATGCATATAAATATTTTCCTGTAGGCGCTGGAAAATGATTTTCCAACGCCTAGTTGAGGTATATTTGCAAGGATACAATTTTAAAAAACTGCACCATGTTTGGAATAGTATAAAGAAGTTTGTTTACATCGAAATAATGTATATAGGCATAGGCTTAATCAATGCCAAAATGTTAAATATGTTAAATAGGTTTAATCAAGAGAGACTTTGGTCTTCAAGGCTTGAAGAGGCACTTAGACAAGTTACATCTTCAAATTCGGTAGGCTTTTCAAAGAAGGTAAATAAGATGGCCTTGCTTCCAATGATATATCATGATCTTAAAGGACAGTTTGACATCTTCTAGAGCTTGTTCAACACTTGAGACTTCAAAGCAATGTCTTGCCTTTATACAACCTTTCAACACATGCATAAGAGTCACACGATAATATTTGACTTATGTTACAGAGATAAGCGTACACTTATTACAGTAATAAATCACCTTGTTGGCTCCTAGGCCACTACCAGATTAACACAATACCATGTTCCTTCTTAACTGCAACTTGTGTATTCACACATGCAAGTGATCACCATATCATGGTTTCTTTGTTGGTTTGAATCAAACTAATTAATAACTATAGGATAGGGCATGTACTTGGTTGTTTCCCCTAGATTATGCCTACAAATGTTGTCAAATAAAATGATATATTGAATAGGTATTAGAAATGGAAAATTATAACCATGCTTTTTAAATTATCATAGCATGTGTGTTCCCCTAAATACCAAAGGGGGAATGTGAATGTGAACTACTAGATCAAGAGCCTCTTGTCAAGACCACTACCAATATAAATGGGAGGTCCTATTCCTTCTCAACTACAACTAACATATTAACATGTTACACATGCAAGGAATTATTGGATCATGGGCTCTTTGTTGGATGATATTAGACTAAGGTAAAAACTACCGAATGGTAGAAAGCGATTGATTTTTCACATGGGATTGGGTCTACAAATTCTTTTCAAGCAATGTAGGTGTTGGGAAGCTTGAGGATTACTGCAGCTACTTTCTAATCAATTCAATGAGGATTGGCAAGTATACTCTCTCACAAGTGTTGCGGATGAATTAATTAACCGATCTGCGCTTGTTACCCAGGATGTTTTAACTTTTACTTATATGTAATTACTAGTTACCGCATTATTAACCATATAAATGCCTACTTGTCTAATATGAATTTATTTTTGTTTTATTTTCAAGGTTTTCTATGTGTGCAAAATGGTAGAAAAGTGGACATTGTGCATCGAATTTTCCTTACATCCAAATCTAGGAAAACCCACTGTTAAATATGTGCTTCATAATGCGGCAGAAATCATGTCGTGCATAGAAAGATAGATGTACACGGGAGGACAAATAATAATGAAGCCTACTATATTGCCCTTGTTGAGGGCTTAAAATAGGAAAAAAAACAATGTTGTCAATGATATTGCAGTTTACATGAACTCACAACTCATATGCAATCAACTCAATGGCATCTACGAAGATCAAAAAGCTAATTAAAGCCCCCTATACAAGGAACAAAATAATGTGGAGCTCTCATTTTAATTTTTTCAGCATACAATGGCTTGCAGACATTCATAGGATCTCCATTGATATACTCGTGTAAGGAATGTCAAGTGTAGATGCAGTGTTAGAGATGACACTGGATCAAAATCTATTGCAAGAGAAGTCATCAATCGACATCATGATAAGTCTCAAATATGTGAATGTGTTATTCTTATCATTTTCCTTGGGGCTCTCATGGCATGGTTCTTTCACTAGATAAGAACCCATTGTAATATTTGCATGGTTCATGATATAATAGATGAATATTTTTTTAGGGTGTAATTATTTTTCTGTCGTGTTATTTTACCATGTGTCATGAACCTTTTTAAACCACCAATTCATTATTGTTGTTCAAAGGACAAATATTTTCCACTAGGAATTACATTATTCAATGTTGTCATAATGACCATGCGAGTAGTACACCATTATTTATGTACATGGATATTTGGTTTTATTTTTTACTTCCTTCGGTTCTAATACATCCTAGATTAACATGGATAATTTTGAAAATAGTAAAAAAAAATCAATAAACAAAATTTGACACTCTATTGTAGGAATGATTATACACCCTACTACTCAATTGAGAAATTATGTGCTTTCCATTTTGATTTTATTTTCCAGCTAGAAAATCTCATGGATCAAACATAATGTTATGCCTATTCAAATTCCATGTTCTCATCATCAATCTCTGCACATAAGTCCCCTGATTTAGGGAGAAATGCAAGCCTATTTTTTTCAAGTGCTAAATATATAAGAGACGCTAAAATTACACCGAATTATACTCTACCACTTATGGGGCTTTTCACCTTTTAATTTCTGATATGGATTTTCATCCTTCAACATTTCACCAACATTTCTCATGGTAGCCCTATTTCCCAACAATGAAATGGTAAAAATCAAAGCATTTTCGAGCACGTGATGCATTCAATATTCATAATGCTCATAAATATTCGGATCCATGACCCCTTTCCATCCATTTTCTTTCTCAACCATTCGCCAACCAATTTAACAATATTGATGCCCTCTCCATATGAGGGATAAATTGGCTACTTACTAGTCGCAGCTTCAACAACACCACTCCAAATCTATAGAAATCACTCTTATATGTAACCTTCGATGTGTAACAAAACTCCGGAAAAAATAGGGTTTATCATGATCAAAAAAAATTTAACAAGAAGAGCTTGATGCAACTTGTTTCCTTCTATATTTATAGTTTCTCATGTAACCTTAGTTAGAGGTTTGAAATCATGCTTTGTAATTCAAAGGAATATTGACATGCATCAAAAGTGTGAGAAGATTTAAGAAAGAAATACTCGATGAAATGTTTTGAGAAAGTAAATTTACTTTCAAACCAAACACCTCAAGATTATGTAACCCATAAAGCTCATCTCGGTATAATTCCTAAAAAATTCATTATTGATAGCATTGAAAATAAATAGAATCCTAAGTTTGCTTATAAAATTTTAATCATGGCTAAAATTTCTTTGGAATTTGGCTAGATCAGTTTCAGCTTGGAGGAACCATCAATCTCAAATATTATGTACATTTTTGTAGGATTTCAATCAGCTTGAACTTTATTAAAAACTACTAGCACAAATCAATTAGTTCACTTTTCATGCCCATGAAAAATTCATGTTTTGGAATTAAAATATTCAAATTAGGTTAGTATCTCGCTAGGGATACCTAACCAAAGCACAAAATTATACTATCTATAGAGAGGTAAAAGGAATTTAAGTACTAGGAAAATAAAAATTTAACATACAAAAACCGAATAGATGACCTAACTAGCCATGGAAATAGACATTAGGAAATAAAAATACCAATATAGCATGATCATAAAATAAACTTAAGGACAAGGATATGAGTCTATGGTAGCAACCAAGATGGGATATTTTTTTGTCTCTAATAATATCTCCATCTAAGGGCACTATGTTAAGTTGTTTTTTCTATTTGCTTCATCTTGCAATCTAGGTCCTTCATGTGACAATGAAAATGCTCTATGGAATGGAGGATGTCAACTTGATACTCATGGCGGTCGAGTAGTGTTGCGTATAGGGGGAACTCCCATGTGCCGATAAAGATAATTTTTTTTGTGTATACTGATTAAAATGGCAATCAATGTGCCAAGTGTTTAGAACCCAATCGTCCAACTCAACAAGAAAATTTGTGTTTAAGGGTTGATGTTTGTGGGAGGATATTTCTCCCTTGGAATGAGTTATATCTTCCTTGATGGGGCATGGCGTGAGGTCACGGAAGTGGGAGGAAAATTCCTCCAAATGGTGATGCACATGCATATTTCCCATGTGGGCCCACTCTTGATAATAAGCCAGTCCCTTGTGGACACAATAGTGTTTATGAGGCATAGGGGAGGGGTTAGAGACAATAAGAAATACAAGCAGTAATGGGGGAAAGGAAGGAGAAACTAAAGTCCAAGGAGAGTTCCACATTGTAGGAGCATGAAAGATATGGTCAACATGAAAATAACTACAAGACAAAGGATGCTACCAACTATGACCACCAAAGAGGAGAGGAGGACTATAAAAGAGGAACAATCAAATTAAAAAGGAAACATGCCCAAAGAGAAAACATGTAGTGAGGGTTCCAAGGGCACAAAGCGAGTGAAGCGACAAAATCGAGCGAGATGATAACTAAGAGGGAATTCAAAGGGGACCAAGGTGAGATTGGAGGGCAGAATATGGTGTGAAATCCCAAAGGAGGACAAGGCACCCGAGAGAATACTAGCACAACTAGACCCGGATTCAAATGTGAAGTGCATAGATAGGAAGTATGGAGATGAATAGGGTAAAGCACAAGAAAAAAATATAATTCTCTATAGCCTACAGAAAGGAATTTGAAAAGGAACGAAAAAAAATTTAGGAAATGGAAGTTATTAGCTTCACCACGCAACCATTGAGTTGAGGATGGTGTAGCAACTCGAAATTGAAAATAATCCAAATGGGAAGGTTGATTATCTACCCAATTGAATTGCCGAGGAACCATGCAATGGAAGGAAATGTGCTATGTCATTGCATGTTCTTGTTGGTGGAATGGATTGCTTGTGCATGTTGTCATTTCTTGAGAGATACAAACTCTCATGATGGAAACCCCACCATTTATTTTCATTAACTATCAAATTTCTTGAACAATATCATTCAAAGTAAACATTTTCGTTTTATAAATTTTCCAACCAATAAAATTTATTGTGGTTTAATCCTCACGGGGCCTCTCATGATTCATTGAAAATAGACAAAAGCCTAAGTCTACTTATAATTTTTTTTATCATGGCTTGAAAATTTATTTTGAATTTGGCTAGATCAATTTCAGCTTGGAGGAACCATTAATCTCAAAGATTATGTACATTTTTTGTAGGAGTTCAATCATCTTGAACTTATTGACAACTAATAGAAAAAATCAATTAGTTCAATTATCATGCCCATGAAAAAATTTAGGTTTAGGAATTAAATATTCAGAAAAAAAAAGAAAGTAGGTACATTTTTTTTGGACTCATATATATCGTAAAACACCGATAATTTCAACCTCTTGTTTTGTCAAATTTGCATTATAAGCAAGTCTTTGAAATCTCATTACTCAAGTACTAAATTATTGGACACAAATCTTCAAGTACTCATTTATTGGAATGCTTTGAAACACTTCATTTATATAGAAAATCTGAAATACAAGTACATACTTGTAGCTTATCGAAGTTGGAACAATTTTAAGCTCTCCTAACCTTAGCTAGGGAAACCAAGAAAACCCTAACAACAAACTCCTCCTCGCTAAGAATCGCATGTAACTAAAGCTGGTCACTCCACCAGGGGAATCCTCAACAACATAGCATCACAGCTGGAATGACATTCATTGCATGAATGTTGGTATGTCGGACATTAAATAAGAAGCTATAGTTTCTCTCACAACTTGTTTGAGAAGCCAATTTACATGTTGTCTCCAAGTTGTGTGATGTCGATGACCCAATCATCTTCGGATCGAGGAGGGCCTATTGAAGAAGTTGTTGTGTACGTAACATGACAATAAAATTTTTCATCGCGACAAAATAATAACATGTGAATTAATGCATCGGAATACATAGTATATCAATTAGGAGTCTTGTCACAAGCACCTTGACTCATCCGATAAAAAGAGTTATGGTGGGCCTATCTATATTCTTCACCTAAAATCACATTATTGTGATATTGTAGACCCTCGCAAACATTCACACACTACATTAACAACATCAACAACAACTAGTGCACAAATTTGAAAGAAAATACAAAGCAAACAAACCTGGAAATTCACCAACTTTACGTGATGTCAATGACCCAATCATGTTATGATTGAGGGGGACCCATTGAATAACATGATGTGTCTCATAAGATAACAATTCAATTTACATCGGAGAAAATAATAACATGTGAAGTAATACATACATCAAGAATATAGAGTAGATCAATTAGGAGTCTCATCAAATGTACCTTCACTCATCTAATAAGAAGATTTGATGGTAGGTATGTCTATATTCTTCACCTTAAATCACATTATTGCAATACGCAACCCTACAAACATTCACACGCTACATTAAAAAACATCAACAACAACTAATGCACAAAGTTAAGAGCAAAGAAAAATAAACAAACCTGGAAATTCACCAATTTGTGTGATGTCGGTGACCCAATCATGTTCGATCGAGGGGGGACCCATTGAAGAACTTATTATGTCTGTAAGATAACAACACAATTTCCATTAGAGAAAATAATAAAATTTCAAGTAATACATGCATCATAATACATAGTAGATCAATCAGAGTCTCACAAAATGCACATTGACTCATCCGATAAAAAGATTCATGGTGGGTATGTCTACGTTCTTCACATGAAATCACATTAATGGGATGTTGCAGCCCCTGAACATTCACGCAATACATTAACAAGATCTACAACAACTAGTGCACAAAGTTAAGAGCAAAGACAAAGCAACAAACCTAGAAATTCACCAATTTGTGTCATGTCAATGACCCAATCATATTATGATCGAGGGGGGACCATTGAAGAACCCATCGTGTTTGTAAGATAACAACACAATTTCCATCGGAGAAAATAATAACATGTCAATTAATACATGCATTGGAATACATAGTAGATCAATTAGGATTCTCATCGAAATTCACCTCGACTCATCGATAAAAGAGATTGATGATGGGTCTATCTACGTTCTTCATACTGAAATCACATTAATAGGGATGATACAACCCCTACAAACATTCACACACTACATTAAGAACATCAACAACAACCAATGCACAAAATTAAGAGCAAATACATAGCAATAAACACTGGAAAATCACTAATTCGATCTAAACATATTGATATCATCTCCCTATCGAACTTACTTGGAACGATGAGAGGATGCATTGTTGGAGCGAAGATAGCCACACTTGTTGAGGTGTTGAAAGCCCGAAATGGTTCATCTTCGGATCGCGGGGACATTCAAATAAATATCCAAGATGACATTATTTTTTCTTCTTTTATTTTTCTTTTTTAGGACTAAGGAAACTCTTCTTCCTTTTCAAAGATGACTCATAATCACCCAACCCAAGGGTGAAGTCATAATCCATAATATGAATATCATTAGCATCATCCACAAATAAATTTAGCCAAATCAATCAACTTTTTTGTCTTGCTCACGAGTAGAAGGAGGACTATTACGAAACATGTCTAGATAGCCAAACAACTTATCTCTCAACAAATTAAGTTCTTCAACATTGTCATCTTCCATATTGGTTGTGATAGTATTTGCATGAAGGTTTGGGGCCTCGTACTTTCTCGAAAAGTGGCATTCAAAGTATTTGAGTGTGGTATGAATATCCAATAAAGGGTATGAATCCATTAAGGAGGAATGCAACCAATCTACCTTTATGGCATGCTTGCAAATGTTTCCCGGATAGATCATGGCAAATCGCAAATGATAAAATTTGTGCGATGATGAGATGATAAGATATTCCTTATCCAGTTTACTTTGACTCCTCACCTAATAAGCATGAGATATGCTCTCATGAGGGCTTTCAATCATTGTATGGAATTCCTCTATCCTTTTTCATTGATTATTCAAGTCTGCATCTCTTTCTTGTGGTTGTTCAAATATCCTTTTTTTTCATAATTACCTTGAATCGATGACATTGCTCAACATTTTTTTAGGAGAGTATAGAATAGCTAATCCATTCTACAAAAACATTTATTTTGTCTATCACATAGAAATGTTTTCTTGAGAAAAAGCTGTGGTATGATTCCACAACATTATTTGTCTCCTAGTTTGCATGAGGAAAATCTCTGCAACCTTTAACCCACATCCCTACATGGAAAGACTCAATTAGTAAATAAATGTTATCCTTATGAAACAAAAAAACATACAACACGAATAAATTTTATGCAAACTTACTGAATCTTATCACCGGCAACCCAAGTCTTGTAGGAATAGTCCAAAAACTTCTCCTCGGTTGCATATTTAGTGAAAATAGCATTTATTGCATCATTCACTTCATGACTAGAACAATATTTCATGATATGGCCAAGTTCATTGAACATCTCTTTCGCTTTTTACGAGCTCTTGAACAATCGATTAACATTCTTTATCTATTCCCTCCTTATGTGCCAAATACACAATATAACTTCACATTTCATGATTCTCTCGCTACATTTAATTCATTTTAAGTGAGAAATTTTTAGAATGAATACAACTCAAAATGTCAAATAAGAATATTGATGTTACCTCAAAGCAATGATTTCAGCCATAGCATCATCAACCATGAAGGCATTGGCCCTTCCAATAAAGGACGAAGTTGAAAACACCTATGCATGAGGCTTTCCGCCCATACTTCATATATTGTGATGTATTACGTGACATCACCACCCATGCAATTGGTACCCCACTTTGTTTCTCATCAAAACACCGCAAGTGTGTAAAGCAGATCTTGTCATATTAAATAAAAATGAAGTTTAATTATAAGTCATAAATCATATTGAATAATTATAACCAAAAACGATTTTATTAAAGTAATCATTGGAAAAAAAACTCACCCCATATTTATTTGTACTAAATGTTGAGTCCATGGCTATCAATCTATTGTGAGATAGCTTGACCATAGTTTCCAACATCCATTTTGTTTGTATTCCATCTATAAAAGGGATCTCTCCACCATTGGGCTTACGGTATAAAAAAGAAATCATTTTGGTTTTTTTGATACTAGAGATTCACACTCATTTCATATTTGTTATGCGATTGATGACTTTATTTCGTTAGATGATTATAGGCGTTTACAACATCTTTTATGCGTAAGAAAAAAATCCCTATCTCGAGTTGTAGCATCTATGTCAAGATATTTCTTAATTTTCATTTTACAAACAGAGTCAATTGGAAGTTGAAGAAAAAAAAACAACTTTCTAAATAAGAAATCATGTCTTTTGAAAGTATTGGCTTCATCACGAGGAACACCATCACTTAAAGTGGTGTGTTTTCCATGACAAGGCTATCCATTCCCATCTTCATGATCATACATGATGTATGTTATTGCTGTTATGTTTGGATCATGAAACATAATCTTTACAATAAAATGACATTGACATCCCCTCTTTTTGGCAATTAAACGCCTTGGTTTGGTTTTCCATTATTCTCTCTTGTCAATTAGATCATATGAGCAATGATAACTACAAAATAAATTATGAAATGTCACCACATCCGATAAATTATAAAGCACTATCAAAATCAACATCTATACAATGTTGTTCTAAAATACTTATAGTTCACATAGTAAGGAACACTAGCCCTTGTGCTCAGGGGGTTTTTCTTTGTCGACTACACGAAGGAACATGGAGCATCTAGATTCGATTCCTATTCTTTTATAAAATCATCAATTCTTTCTTTGGGAATTTTGGCAACACGGTCAATATTCATGTGTCTTTGTAGACTTGAGACCAAACTAAATATTTATTAGAAAAAATGACTTTTTCTATAGGGTCTTGCACCTCAAGAACCATGACTAGTTGCCATTTATTTTCCATGTTGTCTCAATGTTTACAAAAAAATTGGAAACATATTAGGAAGTTGGAAATGATGACACATTCAACTACAATTAACCATTCATTCAATGGCGGTATATCTTTATGTAACAACTTTGAATCACCTTTACCTAATGATCAAACAAGCAAGGTAAGGTATAACTCTAATCATAACCGATGTATCTATCTTTCCCTAATAAATATATGTTTCATGAGGTCTTGTCGAAATAAATTCTCTAGGTAATGGTTTAGTGACAAGAAAGGATTGATGTGGGACATACTAGAGGTAGATTCAGCGACTACATGCATGGACCAATCAATGGAGTGTATAGAGGCCCACTTGGGAACATTATTAAATGATTTTGATTCCTTAAATACTCTTAAATAACTATTTAACAAATAAGCATAAAAATTGGATACAAATTTTGGCATGATGTTGAAGCCTTACATACTCCCTGGATAACAATTTAACAAAGAAACCAAAAGAAAAGTAATTAAATCCCTATTAAAAAAAACTTTAAAAAATATTCATTTCCTAATGCTACCCAAAAGAAGTGTTATTTTTTTGTATAATTAGATGAACTTGAAGAACAACTACCTACTTTCCATAAATTAGCACCCAACCTCATTTACTTAAATAATAAAAAAACATCAAAAAAATTATATATACAAAATGGGAAACCTCAACACATTTTAGAAATCCTTTAATGACCTTTGTTTGAAACTAATTCTTTTCATAAAAAATCTCTTATTCTAGTCTTCATATATTTATAAATTCCCAGGTTCAAAAATTCGGGATTTTATTAATGCGCAAAACTCAAACTAGATAACGAAAATCACACCATATTGACAAAGTAACGAGAGAAAATTCGACTTGAAATTTGGTTGAGCTTCATAATCATTTTATTTAACCATTACGGTTTAAAGGGATGTTGTAGAAAGAGTATTTTTGAAGAAACGTTTATGACCACAAAATTATGAAGCCTAGTAGGAAATGTGTGAACAAATATAAGGGCAATGAAGGAAAAACTAGTTTTGCGAGAATACATATTGACATAATCGAAATCTTGCAATTCAGTAGCGAGCATTCAAAGGTAATACGAAGAAAATCACTTGGAAGTCAAACAAACATAGCAATGAAATTCTCTACTCAACACACTAGACGTATGATTTAAATTAAAGAAGACTATATGTACAAAAGGCGGTTCTTTGATGGCATTGTATAATCCAAGGATCCTTGGGTTTTTAGTATTTCTATATCTATACATACTATATTTAGCAATAAATTTCATCGATTCAACATGTCTAAGATGAAGTTATGTTGAAGGATTACAATAAATCTCACTTCAAAATGATCAAATTATTGGGTTATGTTTTTCAACCATGGGAAATTTGTAACTCATTAAAGTGATTTGAACTTCACTTAGGATCAAACCAACTCATTGCTACATAATCTAAGATTATATTCAAGAAGTTATATATTTCAATATTTTATTATTTAGGAAGGGTCTAGATGTACGGGAGACAAACACTGTGAGTGAGATATCTACTCCTCTAACCTTATCACATTGGGCCAAATGTCTTATTTGGAATTTGAATCCAAATCGAGAGAGTGGAAGACATACCTCCCAATCCTTCCAATTATTGGCTTGCTATCGGCTCATTAGGAATAGTATTCATCATGCTTAAGAGTGGTATCATATAAGAGTTCTAGGGAGATGTCATTTGGAAAATGATTTCCAATGCTCTCGTAGGTGTTGGAAAATCATTTTCGAGCACCTACTGAGAGCATCTGAAATCATTTTCCACACACATACATTATTTTGAGTCAAATTTGATCTAATAAAACATTAAAAATTTTGATATGTATGCATGAATATAATCATTGTGCTCAATTAAAACTTTTTGGTAAAAGGTAATGAATATCAAAAGGGTAAAAGGTAAGGCGGTACTAACAAGGCATAGTCAACCTTTTAAGTCGGTAATAAAATAACAAAGGGAATGGTCTTCATACTTTTACTCCCCCTTAAACATAAAATACATCTCGCAAAATCCATAATTTGGTTTGATATTTTCAAAGCAAGAGGCATAGATTAGGCATTTAGGTCGGGCTTACAAGTAGTTACAGTTTTGAAGCCACCATCAAAATCGTGGTAAGTTTCCTTGTTTAATTTTCCCCTTCTATATGGTGCAATATCAACTATTCTAGTTGATTGAATTCAAGTCTTTTTTCATGTTGGATACAAACATGTAGGTTTATCTTTTTCTTTTCTTTTTTCTTTTTTTTCTTTTTTTTCTTTTAAATTTTAAATTAATGTTGATTATGACGAGGAATTTAAAAAAATTTAATGTTGAATATGAAAGAAATTCATAGTTTGATATCGTATTAGACTAGTCAACTTTGATGATTCCATGTGTCCTTGTTTTAAGTATGAAATCTTAGTGGCATAGTTGCTTCTCATATTTGTGCCACATGGAAGAGCTTCATATACCCTTTTAATCATAGTTCTTTCACAAAATTACGGATATGAACACACGGTCTCGATCCCTTCCACTATACCATAGACTTAAGATTCAACAAGATGATTTTCCAAAGAGCCAAAAAAATCTCACAGATATGTCTTCTATTTTTGAATAAAATCAACTTAGGAGATCAACTGTAATTAAGTCACCATATATTCTTAGGTCTTCAAACTTCAATACTTTTCATGTGTCAAGGAGTAATGTTATAGACCAATACATTTTCATATAAACCACATAATGATTTGAAAGGCTTCCACAAAAATAATCGAGGTATAACTCATATATCCAAAGATATCACATATCTTTCATCCAAAATCATGGTTCTTTTCACAATGGGGGTATAACATAATCCAACTCTTTTCTTTCACAAAGAAATATCACATAGACTTTGGTAAATTTGTTAGTTTTGTCACGAGTCTTGTCTCATAAATAGTCTTTAGATATTCTGCTTTAGATTAGTGTTTTCGATTTTTATTTGTCAAAGAGATATCCAAACTTGTCATCTTCCATGCTCATACTAGATCCTTTTTTCCTAATATTTAAATGTCATAGGCCTTGATATGATTATAATTTCAATAGACTTTGGATGGTAGTTCTTCTTTCAAGGGAATATGATACAATACGATCCAGTAGTGCCTAGGAGACTTTGCGTATAGTGCCATAGGAGTTTTGATTTAACTTGAGAGAATATAAAGTGCAAATTTTAGTCTTGTTATCCTCTTGAGACCAAGTAGAGATCAATTGTAACTTATATTTTTCACCCTTCAACAAAAAGAAGCCCCAAATAATAATCTACCACAATTTATTTACCTTTATTATTGGTAATTACATAGTCACACCCCAGTAGCTCAATGGCCCACCTATGTTGCATTGGTGAGGATAACCTTTGTTCAAGAAATCACTTTAGACTATAAGATAAGAATGGAATTTCTTTAAGATCCTTTGTTTTAAGGAAGAATTAGTTACTAGAATAATGCATTATTTGTATCACGATTTATCTAGCTACAATGTATATCGCTTAGGAGGTTTGTAACATTCCTAAAGCTTATGGAATCGATTGAATCATAGTTTTTATTTTCCAACCATTCTTAGCAAGATTCCTCGAACCAACCTAGAGCTAGTAGAGATAAGAAAAGGGATGCATCCTCCTCAAATTGTTGGGACAAGGTATCATATATCATAATTATTTACCTTTATTATAGGTAATTACATATTCATACCCTATGATATCATCTAGGGCATTGGACTTACGCTATCAATGTCCATGCAATTTAGTATGGCACGTGGAGTAAGAAGGAGAAGAGGGTTATCAATGAGATTCTGCTATCAAATCTCTAATAATACAAAGAGCCCTTCTATGAGCCAATGTTGGAAAATAATGCAACTACATATTTGTTTCATAATGGTGCCAATATTTGTAGAAACATGATGAATACACTCCCATGATAATGCATTGAGCAAGCTTATTGTTCGGGGAAGTGATAAAGAATGACATAACCGCCAAGAGTAATCCCCATTCCCATTGATCCCAAGAATGGTATTTAACTCCTCCTCACTTTGAGTGATGTTATTGTCTATGAATTCTACGAGAGAAGTCTGTGGATTTCATTATTTTACATTCTCATCCATTGTAGGATACACATTGCCTTATGCATGGGATTGGGAATTCTAGAAAACGGTGCTCGAAAGTCCTTTGCTTATCCTTTTGCAATGCCAAGTTATATGAATGGAATGAAGGCGATCAAGGCACCTACTTCTCATACTGAGATTGCAAATCTTTGTGAAGGTCTTTATGGGACTAGAGGCGGTGGATCTTACATCTGGACAAGTCCTTACGGACAAGTTGGGGCTAGTTACAATGTCAATGGCATTGGGAGGAACTATTTAGTGCAATGGATATGGAGTCCTATTTTGAATGCTTGCTCGAGACCAAATTCATTGGATAGTTGAAGGTGCTCTAATGCTCTTGTTAGTGGAAAATGGGTTTGCTAGTGTAGTTGTACTATTTTTTTCTTGGTGCCTTGTCCTCCTTTGGGATTTCACACCATATTCTACTTTCCAATCTCACCTTGGTGCCTTGTCCTACCTCAATTTTTTTATGTGCAACACTTCTAATGGAAGTGGCCTAAAAATCCATCGGCTTGGGAGCATTATCTTTCATCGGAACTACCTACAAGATATGTTCTAGCATTGCATTTACCACTACGGGTTGTATTATTCCTTGTTTTAAATACATGTCACTAAAAACAATTAAAGGCTACTTCTTTAATTTTGGGATATGAGCTAACAATATCCTCATTAACCATAATGGATTTCACATTATTTTCCCAATAATCTCAACATGGCTTTTATTGTGGAACAATTTTGTTTACTTTTGTCACTACCTTTAAGCCACAAGATTCTAGATTTCAATCTCCACGTCTCTTCCTCAACCCAAGTTAGAGCCTTATGGAAGACGATGAATTCCTTTTCTTCCCCCCGTAATATGGAAAATGCATTTGAAGAGTACCCCTGCATGGATACCAATCATGCATAGACCTCAATATGCCTTGGGATTATTGTACCTATGCATAGAGCAAAGAGCATTCATGTTCTATTGAATTTTTAAGATCTATTTTGATTAAGTAGACGATTAATTCTATATGCACCTCCAAGTTTAGTAGAATTTCCATTTATGGTGACTAGGTTTCTAGAATGATGTCAATGTTGTGTCTTTTTCACTAGTCAAGACTCACTTTTGAACCATTGGATACATATCGTAAAATTTAGAAATGGCATTTTGTTTGTTTTGAATCATGTTTCAAGCCCCTCAAAATCTGCATAAATTTTTTAGTAGATATAATGGATAGTTGTTTGAAATATAATATCTAAATGGCTAAATGGATTGAATCCTTAAGAAATCCATTTGATTTTATGATTTCTTTCCTTTTTTTCTAGATTACGAAATATATGAGAGACAACGAAGTATGTTCTCTCTTCTAGTTTCCTAGAGCACCCAAAATTCCATATTATAGCATTGAAGGCTTTTCTTTCATAGTATAGCACTAAATGCTTTCCAAGTCCATGAAAATTTTTGTTTAGTAATGTTAAATGAAGCAACAATGTAGAGTGGGTTTTGTATCATTAGAGTGTGTTTTATATCATTTAATGATAGGGGAAAAATTTTTTGTAAAAACATTTACTACCGGATTCTTTGGATTACAAAGCGAAGTCTAAAAAGTCTTTATTTATTTTTTGGCTCTATTTTACCTTCAAATTCATAGGCTTGAGTTATTTGAAAGACCACCTTCATATCAACCTCCATATCTCGTCATTTACTGCAAAAGCTAATTTTTCATAAGCATTTGAAGACTATGTATTTATGACTTTGTCTAATGTGTATTCCTATGTTTTTATGACTGACCTTCACTAATGTTGTATGCCTATATGATTTTGTGACAGATGGGAAAGAGTGGGAACCTAAAACCTTATGAGCCGAAATGGAGCATAAACATTCGAGGTTTATGGTGTGAGGAATTCCCATTTTTCAACGAATAGGTCGGTTTCCCATCATTAATCTATTCACCAAGCATAAAATGAAACTCTCTTCGATTTCGTTGATACTTTTGATGGTACTAGTGCTAAGGTTGAGAGGAAAGTGTTTCCTGTAATAGAGGAAAGCATTGCGAGAAGAAACGAACATCTCGGTGATGGAGAGAGGTGGTTCAAAAGGAAGCCAATTCGGGGGGGGTAAATCTAATTTTTTTTCCTAAAAGACAAATTTTCATGACCCTTGATGGAGCGTGGGGGTCCATTGTGGCATTTTAAAACTAGAGTGGGGATAAACCAATGCGAAAAAATTCAACTTTATCTCACATGTGATGGCCGATTCTCTAAGGTATTTTTTGTATCACATGAGATTTACGGTACACATGGTTGGGTTCAATAGGATGAATCTCCCTTATTTCCTGCATCAAGGCTTAATTAAAATGGTGGCATGTGCAAGAAAAAGGAATGTTTTATATCCCTATGATGTCTACCACCATAACCTCATTCAAATGTTTATACTTGCATGTATTAAAGAATAAAACACGACGAGTCGAGGAAGAGGGTAATGAGACAACCACATCTTAGAAAACATAATGAAGGAAAAAGGACTCTAGCTACAGAGGTCGAGAGCAGTCACCAAGCTACTCACAAAAGCCACATAAAGTCCTAACATGAAGAAAATCCCTAAGGGTAAATACCGCGGAGGAGTAGAGGACAACGGAACAAAAATACAAGAAAACAACAAAGATGAAACAATTGGAGAATATGGAAATAAGGGTCGAATATCTTGGAGAATTTCACCATGCAACAAAATACTCTGGGAGGCCAAAGAACAAGGCCTACAAACAAACTGAGGTTGGGCGGGTTGAAAGCTAAACTAAATCCCAAGCTAAAGGAACAAATTTTAATTATTGATGAGTAAGAAGAAGGGTCTTCTAGAGTTGAGCATGGGCTTCCAGTAGGAATTTGAAAGACAATCTCAAACAATTCGGAAAAAAAGGGTAAAAGAATGAGTAGGGAGCACTTGGCCAAAAAGGACCCCCTCAAAAATCCTTGCGGAGGCAACACATATTGTTAAAAACTAAAACATGGAAGCTTGGAGTTTTGTAACCTTAATGGTTTTGGACAATTAAACTTTGTTCATTGGAGTTTTGTAAACATAATACTGATTTCTATTTAATTATATTATTATGGGTTCTTATTAATGTTATGGATATTGTAAGTCTATATTATTATTCTTGTTATTGGGTTGTTATTAATGTTATATATATTGACTTATGAAAGAAAAAATGCTAGTATAGTGGAGCCTTCTCATGAATAGGCCTGAATATCTATGCTATAAAAATAAGGACCGAGGAAGATGAAATTGCCTTAGAAATTTTTACATTCCTCACATCCAAACATCATAAAGAACTTGAACTACGGGCCTCTATTTATATAACCTACAACGAAAAAAACATGATTGAGTGCCAACAACACAGAGCTCAACCAACGTCCTTTTCCCCGGTGCAATCTCGCCTCCCGGGAAGGACTCGGACAGGACCACCATATACAACAAAAAAGAAGAGAATTTGGTGTCCGGAACTTATGTATGAATGTATTAAATCGATTATTTCACTACCTTTTGTCTCTTATGGTGAATGGATGGACACAAACCATACCAATCCTACAATTACATGGAAAATATAAAAAAGAATGTGGCAACTAATGAAATTTTGTGTAGCTCTCATGAATTGGATTTTTGACAAATCTCCAATGTATATAATTAGACATTTACTCAATTTTTGTATAAAACACCAAAGACAACCTAGTTCAACTCGATCTATGATTAGTGTTTCTTTTGGCTATAATTAAAGCGATAAAGCGCCCACTTAGGGACATCCTCCGAAACAAGAATCTAGTAAGGACCATGGTTACTGTGTCTTAGGAAAGGTAAGTGAAGAATCCATCAAAACATATCCTTATGGATCGTAACTTCTCGGGAAGATGCCCTCACGTTCCCACGAGAAGTTTTCGTGTCTTGAAAATATCAAACTCTCAAAGAAGGATACAAAAAATAGATCAAGGAGCTTGCAATTGTAAAAATTCAAACCATGAATCACTCCCATTAATTGTATCTATAAATTTTTGGACCATAACAGGTACGGTACTATTTCAAAAACCTAGCTTTCTCTCCCTTGAAAGTTTATCATAAAATCAAATTTAATTACAAGGATAGAACCAATCAAAGAAACCTAGACCCTATGTGTACTGTTGGAATTATGTATACGATAGATGGCTAAAATTTTCCTTCAAATCTGGACATAGGGATTGGTAATAATAAAAGGGCGAGCTTTGTGCTTTGATATATGAAATTTGATAACAAAAAATAGGGTTGACAAATCGCAAATCTTTAGAGACTCGAAAACAGTGATAGAATGGGTAAATACACACATAGACTTCATTGCATCATATTGGGACCTCTCTTGGAACCAATCAAAGATGTTGCAATCCAATTCCCTCGATATAAAATTCCAACATGCATACGAGGTAGTGTTATTAAAATCAGTCAACCCTAAAATTTAACTTGGCGAGTTTACCAAGTTGACCTTCAATTGTATGGAATTGGTGCTCTGCTCAGTTTGGTGACCAATTTGGTACCAAACTCGACCAAGTCAAAATATAACTTAACTAATTTGGTACCAAAGTCAATCCAAATTCACCGAGTTTGTACCTACTTATCTAATTTAGTCATCTTCCTCACAATTGATGTTGCATTGCATGTCAAAATGAAGATGGCTTGATTTCTCTATGTAATTAACAATATATATGAAGAAAACTATGAGAGGAGTTGTGCAATTTCTTACTCGATAATGTGGTATTCATTACAATTAGTTTTGATGGCTATGGCTCCATTATCATTCCCTGTAGGAATGTAATGTTGCCACTTGATTTTTAGCATATGATGTTTTTACAAACACATTTTAGCATTTTTAGCGAGTTCAATTGCAATTTTATTCCACTCATGAGTTAATTTTTAGACAATTAACAACATGCAAAAAGAAACCACTGCCTCTCACACCACTCACAATTAATTCTAAATATTATTCGAATGGTTAAGAAATAACACCTCTCGATGGCCAAATCCTACAAATTCTACATTAGAAAATACATAACAGTTTATCCATGTTAGGGCCCAAAGTGGATCCCAAAAAAGAGAAAGAAAAAAGAAACCTAAATCTACATTATCTCATATAGAGTAACATGTTAAGCATACAACAATAGCAATTTGGGAAACATGCCTAACACCAACCTACACATGCAGAAATTAAGAAGCCTCGATTGACTATTAAAATGCTTGTCATGATGTTACATACCATTATCCTATTGTGTTTTATTTTCATTTTTCAAAAATATTTTTGATGGAAATTCAAATTGATGACTCACAAGTTGCATTTTCTCATCTATAATGAGGTTTTTTAAATGTCAAATTGAGGACTTACAAGTTGCATTTTCTAACTATAATAGCAAGATGTCTTACCAACTAGAGCCTCATACAACTAGGAGTGCAAAAATTTTGTTGCAATGGTGCGCATCCAAAGCAAACAAATTGAGAAATTTGTTGCAGATCATAACATGCTCTATGAAAGCTGGTTTTATGTCTCGTTTTGGAGCTCCCATTCCTTGGCATAATTTCTAAGGGTTAGTAGCTTTCAAAATGAAGAAACATGCAAGAAAGCGAACGAGAGATGGTATATGAAAATGCAATCTTAAAGCTCAATCTTTGAGCGAGACATCAAGCAAGAAGCCCTCAGTGGCCATAATAGTGATTGGTTGCTAACTCCTAGGGTATTCATTACAAATTGTTTTGATGGCTCTGGCTCCACTATCATTCCTGTAGGAATGTAATGTTGCCACTTGCTTTTTAGCATATGATGGTTTTACAAACAAATTTTAGCATTTTTTAGAAGTTCAATTGACAAGCTTATTCCACGAGGTTGTCGAGTTTTCAAATTTAAAATAATAGTTCATGAAGTGTGTCATTGCCCTCCGAGGTCCTACAACAATGTCATCTTGAACTAATTAATGTGATCCATAATTAGTACATAAAAGAACAAATCAAAAGGCCCTTTGAAAATATAAGGCAAGTACCCATATTTCTATCAAAACATATTTCAAGTGTTCAACCTTGTTCATGACATTAATCCCCCATCATTGAACAAGTTTCTAACTTAGGATACAAATCATGTAAGTGCTGAAGAATGATTTTCAACGCCTACATGATTTGTATCCTCAGCTACTACTAGGACCACTGGATTATCCAATGGCCAACATGGATTATACTCATAAAAAATTTCTTTTAGGGTAGAATCTAATGATACGATAAGATCTAATGATATAATGGTGACATAAATCCTCGGGACAAGTACATACTATTTTTGTTATATTTCATCATCAATCTTTTCATATATGGTCGAAGCAAGTGCAATAACTAGGCGGGATTTGCATTGTTCTTCATTATTTAGTATTCAATAGTCATCGGCCTTTAAGCCATCTCCACTTTTTTTTAGAATAAAGATCTATACGATGAATGGAATTTTTAAAGAGATCTCTCTAAGTATGTATGATATAA
Organism: Pinus albicaulis; assembly: GCA_034641835.2. Lineage (NCBI taxonomy): Eukaryota > Viridiplantae > Streptophyta > Pinopsida > Pinales > Pinaceae > Pinus > Pinus albicaulis. The sequence continues at coordinate 74,294 of JAXQQM020086657.1, read as the reverse complement.
ATAAAACAAATAAAGGTCACTTACTCTATATCAATTATGGATTTACTACCAATTTATCCTCCACCTTGCATGTTCTAAGTTATCCTAATTATTTTTTAGATAAAAATTTATGTATGAGACATAATACTTTAATTCTAGGTAAACTATCTATGTCTGAGAGAGGAAGCCAGAGATGATGTTGCTCAATATGTTGATGCAATACTGGTCCTCAAAAGAGAGAATATGCTTGCATTCAAGGTTGTTGTAACTTGTAACATTAGCTATATTTATTATCTGAAACCACCCATAATTTTAGGCAAGAGGTATTCCTAATCTTTGAAGATGTACGAATATCGAGAAGTTGTTTCAGTACCTAAAAGAAACCTTATGTTCCATTCTCTTTTCACATGAGGGGGAATGATAATCTGAATCTTGGCAAAGATGCTACAATGCTCTGTTTGTACTTTTACTCCAATTACTGTATACAACAATTGAATGGCAAAACTGGTTGCACATCGGAGGGAATAATAATATGAATGTTGGCAAACTATTGTAGCGCTCTATTTTTTTCTTTACTGCGATTATTTATTTAGCTATTGAATGGCAAAACAAGTTTCCAATAAGACTATTTACTAAAACAACAGTAACCATTGGATAAAATTTGTCTCTACACATTGTTCTTTAGGACCACTCAAGGTTTATATATATCTTACATTTAATGTTTTCCTCTATCTCACATCAAATCTATTAGTTTGAACTTATTCAATCAAAATCAAAATTAATACCCACTCATTTGCAGGATCCTCTGCTCTTACGATAGCTACAACTGACTCTAGTAGCGTCTGCGAAATTGTCCTTTTGGGCTCTGTTTTGGGTCGAGTGGTCTCTGTTTTGGGTCAAGTGGTCTCTATTTTGTGAGCGCGCGAATTATTTTTGTTTCGATTGTTTTGAACCTCCACGGAGATTGCAATTAATGCAGTAGGCGGAGTGGGGTGGTGGAGGGGAGCGAGAGTGGTCGGTAGGGGAGCGGAATGTTGAGTGGGGAGGAGAAGACTATCGGTGGCTCAGGCCATGGAGGCATGGAATGTTAATTTTCAGTAAGTTTATGCAGTGCTTTCGTTCAAAAATCAAAACTATTGAAATAGTTTAACTTTCAAATCTATTTGCAGGTCCCATACTCTGAGGGGGAATCTTGTGCTTTATGAACTCTACTGCCATATGTAGCACTTCAATGGCAGACATCCAATAGCCACTTGAAAATATTCCTTTTGTATTCAATGGTGCACTGATGCCACCTTTTACTCTCATTTTTCCTTTTCTCACGCTTTGATTTTTCTCAACCTTCAAAGCATCTTGTTATGCTTCAATTAATGAATTTACCTTTACCAAATCCAACCCATCTAGACACTGAAAATGCAGCCCATTAAGATACTTAGATGTTTCCTGACTCTTCTCCTTCTTGCAAATATCTCTAATTTGTAATCCGATAAACTGCTCCCTGTATAGGCTTCTATTGATATCTCCCTTTGTCTTAAATTTTGGAAACCCCATAAATGATGCTAGTAATCATATGGGAAGAGCCTCACTCTTAGGTGCTTCAACATTTTGATCCATAATCCGATTTCTTATTTGCCTTGCCTTCTCATGAGGTTCTGCAAATTTTCACACCATATAGCAACATGATATTTTATTCTTGACTACTTTGGAAATTTAACCTTTTAAAATCATCTTCAACAATACCCTCCAGACTCCATCTCAAAATATCCAATCTATGAACAAATATGGATTGAGTTCACCTCTGAAATCTCAAATCTAAACTTTACCCTTCATATCTTGCTTGGCCCCTATCTTTCACTTGTTCCTCTCCTCAATCATCTTGATGAATCTAGCATCAAGAGCTTCTAACCTCATGTGCAACTCTTCACCAATATTTCTCTTATGCCCTGCCCTCTCGTTTCTACCTCTCCTACACCAGTTAACATGGACTTACCTTTGGACCACTTTGTAAAGGTTGCTTAGATACCAAAATGATGCAAGTCGATTCTCCCTCGGCTAATCAAACCTGCAACTCAGCAAAAGAATTGGAAAAAAGAACAGTGGATAACAATGACCTGGGATCGATAAACTCAGCAGAAATGCGCTTATTAATGAAAATCACCATAATGATAAAACAGGGAAACTCCTCCTCGGAAGATAACCTTCAAATTAGAATGAAATAAGAACCAAGTGATAGCACCAAAGCCTTTGTTGGAATCACGATTGCGTTAGACCAAAACTCGCATGCGTTGAGTCTTCGCTACAATCGCCAGAGTTGGGATCTACGAGAGGCGAGTTGGTCCATGTCTACGAAAACACACACGAGTGTTGAACCCAATTTCCAACAATCTCCCCCCCAACGCCAGACTGAGTGAGTTTCGAGCACAAGAGATCTGTCATTTTGATACCACTTGTTGGGATCACGATTGCCGTTAGACCAAAACCCGCAGGCATTAGTCTCCGCTACACCAAAACCACGCAGGCATTAGTATCACGCTACAATCGCCAGAGTTAAAATCTACAAGAAGCGATTAGTCCATGTCACGAAACACATGAGAGTATTGAACCCAATTTCCAACAAGCCTCATCCTTGTCTTGAGAAATTTAAGCGCTGGAATTTTAATCCAAAAAATGATCATTAACAAACTTGAAGAAAAACTATCGTTACGAAAAAAGGTAAAAACCTCACACCCATTTATTATACTTTTCAAACTATTTATTTCCTCTTGTGAAGATCAGAAAAAGCAAACAATGTGCACAAACTCCAGAAGGACCACTTGGAGAGGACTTCCTCCTTTTCCAATATAACACATACCTATATACATTTTTACGTCAAAAGTTTATACATTGCATTATGACATGAGACAATCTCTCATATTTTCAAACTAATAGGAGATGTTTCAATTAAGCTTCTTGTTGCAATGTATATAAAAATTGAAGATGTAACTTAGTTGATCACACAGAATTGTCCACTGGTCTTGAAAACAAAATTTTAAAATTATAATTCAAAATACATTTATGCAAAAGGGCATGCATGAATATGTCGAGGTTTCATTTCAATTTCATCCACCAAGTGTCAATGTATTCCATCATTTTCGTTCCTTCACCGTCGATGTTATCACCGCCTGTGAATGCCCTCTTCGCTCATTTTACATCCTCTTATTTGGTTGGTATGCTTTGCCTTTGTTGCAAAATAATTTGCATTTTTGTGTTAGATTAAATGTTTTTATTTATCTCTATCTCTCGTAAGTACGATAATAGACTCTCGTAAATCGATAATTTGAGTCTATTGATTAAATGTTTTTATTTATCTCTATCTCTCTGTAAGTCTGATAATGGAGTCTATTGCTGGAATGTTTTCTTAGTGTAAAGAAAAAAAGAAAAACACACTCGTTAGTTTTTTAGTTGTTTTCCATTCATGGATTTGTTTTTCCTTTTTTTGAAATTTTATCATGAACTATGTACTCGAGGGATGCTTTAGATTGCATAGTATTGTGAAATAGGTTCTTTTCTTCTTTTTCGTTTTGGATATAGAGTATAAATAATTTAACTGATAATGGAGTCTATTGCTGGAATGTTTTCTTAGAGTAAAGAAAAAGAACACACTTATTAGTTTTTAGTTGATTTGTTTTTCTTTTGAAATTTTATCATTAACTACGTACTCAAGGGATGCTTTAGATTACATAGTATTGTGAAATAGGGTTTTTAGTCTTTTCGTTTTGGATATAGTGTATAAATGATTTTATTTCCCAAGAATTGTTATTTTGCAAAAGCGATATTTAAATTAGATTGGAGTTCTCATATTTGTTAGTAAAGGGTATGGTTATGTTTTAGTGAAAAAGAAAATTGCACTTATTAGTTTTTTAGTTGTTTTTCATTTGTGGATTTTCTCAAGTAATTTTGAAATTTGGGGGCTAGTTAGATCATTGAGTGTTGTAAAAAATGGTTTCTTTTGCTTTTTGGTTCAGATATGAAGGAGAAAAATTAATATATTTACTTCATATTGTTATTTTTAAAAGTGATATTTAAATTAGATTGGACTTCTCATATTTCTTAGGAAGGTTATGGTTTTACTCTAGTGAATTCTAGTGGAGTGCATAATATTAAGGTTGGTGAGGTTTTTGGAATGTGCTAAAGAAAACTTCCGGAAACACAACCTTTCATATGTAATCATTTATAGGTTGAAGGTAAAGATAAGTGGATGAGTCGTGAACTTAGGTGCACATTTTATGGTGTTCCTCAATATGAACTTGGTGTGGGTGAGGTGCCAAGACATTGTTTACGGAAGAAATAATTTGTTTGTAGGTTAATGAGCAAGGCTTGTAATGCAATGAGTACATGAAAGGTATATGTAGAAATTACACCAATGGATTCAATCCGATCATGCAATGTACTAAAACAAGATCGAGATCCTTCTACAATATTTGTGGAATATAAATCACAATCGCTCAATCACATGCAAGTAAGAGAAAGAAGTAAATCAATCGTACAACACAAAGATTTTCCCTAGGGAAAGCAAATACTCAAAACCCCTCCATCTTGTTGTATAATCAAATAAGGAATCATGAAACAATACAATGCATGTGTGCTCACCACAACCTCATACACTCTAGATTGTCTCCACCTTTGATCTAGGCAAAATTGGACCAATACATAGCCAATTTCCTACCCACCTTCAACTTTCCTTCGTACGCAATCCCTAGGGAAAATAATTCCTATTAAATAGGAATTCCAACCTTCCTTGAGTACGCAATCCATCATGGGCTTCCCAGTGGCTTTATAACTAGACCACAGGCAGTTCGCTAGTAATACAATCGATAGTTTACTTTTCCTTTAACCTTTGTCTCAATTGGGTGCAAGTCATCGGAATTGACATGCATGCAACTATTAATAGTGAATCATCAATTACTTGGTAGATCATTACTTATGAATTAAATCTATTTTAATTCACTTGATCTTCCACTAACTCATCGATCGAGTTAGAACTAGTTAAACTCATTTAACTCAATTAATTTGAGTTAAGCTGATTACACTCACATCACATTAGTGCTACAAGCCCTGCTAATTTGGACCTGTAAATAATAGAATCACTCTACATGCCTACTCTTTGACCCTCAATTCAAAATTCTTGAGCTAACTAAGTCTATCACACTTAATTAACTATTACAAGTTGTTATGAGATAAGATTACAAATTATTTTAAAATTGGATGCCCATATTAGTACTAATGTGTCATCTGAATTCCTCACTCATGTGTGACACGGAATCCCACACTAGTATGTGGTGCATTTTCTTGTTGAATTTCAACTATATAAAAGGGATGTCGACCCTCAAGCAATTTGAAGAAGGGTTGGCTAAGCGAAGTTTGTAGAGAATTTGGAATCCAATGAGGAAAATGATGGAGAGAAAACCTTACGTGAAGTAGTCAAGAAGTTTAACTCTATATATGTTGATGGATCAAATGATCAGCGAGAAGTGGTACAATGCGCAACAAGGAAGTTGTTTTCCCCAAAAAATATGCAAGTTTCGATTGGATGTCAAGGGAGATAATTGCTTGGAATAGATGAATCGACATGGCCGACGGGATCAAAAAAGAGGCCAAAGGGGGCATCATGGGTTATGGGAAGGAGCTCTCGGAGCAAGGAGAATCAATGGGTGACGATGGTATGATTGATGTTGGAGATGGAGATTGGCATCTACTTGGTGCAAAATCTACTCTCTAGAAGACTAGTTCATCAATACCACCACAACCACAAGGATTTGTAATCATATAGAAATTTTTTTCCCATGATAGTGTCTAAAGGTTCTCTAACTAGAGAATGGCAACTCAAATTTACAAGTTGTCAATGCTCTCCTCAGTAATTTCAATTATGAAGGTCGGCCATGGGGAGCTTTTTCATTTAGTGTCATTATGTCATGTTTTTGGAAACTTGTTCAATTTTTCATAGACGTTTAGAAGGAAAGTATATATATGGAATTATAGAAGTAGTTATATGATTTAATAGTTCAAGTTATGTTTGATATTTTCTTTGTTATCAATGAAAATATTTATTCCATCTTAAAACCAAATATAGTTAGTGTGTGCCTTAACCCATTTCATGCATTGTTCATTTCTATTATTCATCTATTTGAGTTAATTATAGTGATATTTTATATGATTCATATATTTGAGTTAAATATAGTTATCATGTGCATGGATCCTTCACCACACACATATTTGTGACTCTTTGTGATTTTTTTGGTCTTGTTTCCCTCGGTTTCAAAGCCTTATTTATGCATCAAAATTCGAGATGTCTTGTTGGATTCAACTTGTTCAAGAACAAAGGTTGCTATGGATTTCCATACCTTGGCCTACTTTAAATTACTACGGTTGTAATTTGGGAGAGATTTAATAGCTTTGACCAAGTGATATAGTGAAGGGGGATAGGGTTCACATATAAATGTAGCATAGCTTTTTTCGTTCTCTAAAATATTATTTATCGTGAATTGTCATTTGAATACATGCTTTTTAGACCACTTGCACTCCTAAATTATACTATTCAGGGCTTTAGTCCTTATTGTGGCTTATTTGTAATCATAGTATTCAAAAGCTGGAACCAATGATTGGACTAGTCCACCTATCAAACCAATTTTTTAATTGGAACCCGAAGAAAAAACAGGACTAATCAAATCTCAATAAACCGATCTTTAAAAAAAATACATGAAATATTTAATTTTTAATGAAATAAACTATTTTCAATATTTTAAAAAAATGATTCCAAACCAATAGAGACAAAATATGAAAAGGTTTCTCATTTATATACCATGTAAAGGTGAATACATCAAAATGACATTGAGTAAACAAAATATCCCAATATCTCCGTAAAGGACAAGTAATTAAAATATCCTACATACCTCAAAATATCTCTGTAAAGGACATGTAATTAAAATATCCTACATACCTCAAAATATTTCGATGAGGATAGGTGAAATTAAAGAGGTATGTATAATTTATATGCCTTTGACTTTAGGTCATGATGATCATAAAAAGGATCTACATAAATATAGATTAGAGACATTGACATGTAAGGTTTAGATGTTATGCTAGATATGAATACTACGTCTTATTATCTAACGAAATGAATTCAAAGGCATGCCAATGATCCAGGTGGATATTGGTGGCCACCGCCTATTCCACTTGGACCCTCAACCAATGTTTCTTTCGGTTTTTCAGTTTCCTTAATTGTAGCACAATTTACTATTTTTAGCGAGTTTTCGGGTCCTGAAACTTCAGAAGCCGTTTTTGAGGCCATAAACAACATTTTTTTTGGAAAATGAAAGTTGGAGAACGTGAATATTTCAACTCGAAAAATTTTTTCCTCGTATAGATATTTCTAACGAGGTGTCTTGTGCGTCAAACGAAGATTGCATGCCAAAGTTTACGACCCCGGGAAATTGATCTACTAATTTACCCCTGGTCCCCAACGGAGCCCATAGTTTAGTGTTTCATCTCCTAGGGTTAGGTTTTTGGATGTTTAGGGTTTTCCCATTGTTTTCTCAATAATAAATAGGCGTTTGAGCCTCATTGGAACACAATTCGGAGGCATGTAGCTTCTACATCTCTTCTCGAGAAGATAAGTTACGATCGCTCGAGCTAGTTTATTTTCCATTACGTTTGTGAAGAATTTTTCGAGTATTTGATATTAATGAAATGAGGTGTTATTCCCTACTGCATCTCTATGTTTATGTTTATTTTTTTATTATATTGTGTTCCTGCATAAATCTGAATCAGTCAAACAATATCATTATGATTTTTCACGGCATTTTGAAATTCTTTGATGACAAGTCTTCATGACTATGAAATACCTAGGGTTTGAGTGACATACCTTAAAAAACTTTGACATCTAGGATTTATAAACCTTAGCATATTTTGAGCTAGAAAGAAACCCTAGAAACAAAAACCTTATCTAATCAATGTTAGAGATATTGAGATTTTTTTGAGTGTTGGGGTCAGCATCGGATGTGCTCTAGCTCCCAACTTTGTGGAGGGACTAGAGTACATAAGATCTCCAAGACCTAGAAAGGGATTTGAGAAATTCCATCATGTTCAAGAGATATTTAATTAATTAATCTTTTAATTAAGGACCCTAAGTCTAACTTAGGAAAATTAAAAGATTAAAGTTAATTAAATTAACCATGTGATGAAAATGACTTAAGTCACATGGATCAAGCTTTCTTTTAATCTTAGTCGTTGATTCAAGATTTAGATCATGGTCGTTGGTTTCCCAACGAGAAAAAGTATAAAGGAAAGGCTTGGGGTTAGTTGGAGGACACACACGGAGGCGGAGCACCGAGACTAAGTTGAAACTCTAGGGCGTGGTTTTGCTCGAGAATTTCTGAAGTGTTTCAACTACGGTGAGGGGTAAAATTGGTGGAAGAGATTATTTGATCCCAGGCCCGAGAGTGCTACAAGAGGTAGTGAAGCGACGGACTGAGCGGCGCGAGAGGGAGCAGCAATGTAGCCTGACCCAACAGAGGCGGCACGGAGGCTTCGGGGGGCTACACGAAGCCCGGAAAAAGGCGATGCGGGCGGCGAAGAGGACGGCTAGGGTTGAGGCGAGGTTGAGCTGGGGCAGCGCGGGGGGCAACGTAACCTAGTGTGGGGTGACATAGGCCCTTCACGAGCAATGCGGGGGTTGACATAGCCTAGCAGAGCCGACGCGATGGGATTCGAGTAGACGTTAGGGGTTTACGAAGAGCGAAAAGGACTGAGTTCTGTAAATCCGTTTGAGGGTGTGAATCGGTCGATTTTCTATCTCCAAAACAATGGTATATACTGCAGTTTTATTTCTCTGTCGGGTTAACCGGTTGGTGCCCTGGATTTGTTGTACTTATATTCTACTTAATAATAAAACCCTCCAGCATGGAAAGCTGGTTTTCCCGCATTGTGTTTTTCTTGGGACGAGTTGTCAAGAAAATCCTTGTGTGTCACTTTGTCATTGTGCATGTATTCGGCTTAGATATGTATGTGTGTAGGTTGTTAATGTATTTACTTCGATGTTAATGTTAAATATTTCACATTAATAACTTAATGTAAGAAGGAGAAGTAAATATGAAAATTAACGAGTAGGGTTTTATTTGGGACATTCATAAATTTTCATATGGTATCGAGCAATTATAGATCTAGCTCGGATCTCCGGCAAGAAGATTGAAGAATATGTATTGTAGAAAGCGACGAGCGAAAAGCAGCGTGGTAGCGAGAAATCGGGACCGGAAAAGGTAGCGTAGTAGCGAGAAGGAAGCGAGCCAAGCGAGAGGCCAAGGTGACACGGTATCCATGCGAGATCCACGCAAGGCCACGCAAAGTGCATAGACATCACGTGAGGCTCGTTTGCTCACGTAGAGGCCAGCCGGAGGTGACGTAGTCTAGAAGTTGTGTTGTTCGAGTGCGGAAGTCGGGTTGCAAAGCTTCGGCAGTTTCTGGTGGGGTTAAATTTATGTCGGTGCGAGAATATAGCCTAAGCTAAGTTGATGAAGAGCGAGAGGAGAACAACTTCTCGAGAAAATTTCCGGTCGAAGAAGTCTTAAGATCGATCATAGGATCAAAGAGAGTTGATTTGTTTTTTGTTTGGCGAGACTTCTAGAGAGGAGTCGATTGTCATAGGGGAGTAGAGGGTGTATGTTTATCCAAGGACCCTAGATACGAGGTCTCTAGCAGTATGAGAGGAGGATTTGTTCTGACATATATTTCGAGCAAAATGGCACCTCATGGACTATTTAATCGGTATAGGTTGGACGGCACGTCCAACTTTGCAATACGGAAGATAAGAATCACGGTAGTAATGGAGGAATACGGCTTAAGGGAGCATGCGAGAGAAAGTCCTGGCCACACCAGCAGATGCCCTTCTTCTAGCGAAGCATGATGAAGCGGCGGCACATGCCAAAGCGCTTCATTATGGACGGGGTCAAATATCATGTGGTTCCACACATGTCAGGAATAAAATGGCTCATGAGTATGTGGGTATCTCTAACCACATTATATGAAGCAATATCCATCCAAAGGAAGATGCTTCTAGAGAATCGATTGAGGTTATTCATGATGGCCAAGGGAGAGGAGATCGACCCTTTTCTTTCCGGACTAAAATCAATCGGGGGATCGACTAAGCGGCATGGGAGTAAAGGTAGATGATGATGTAATAGTGAGGACTACCCTCAATGCGATCACTGGAGGGCTCGAAAACTTTTTTCCAAAGTCTCTTGGGCAAAGCGGACCTTCCCCCACTAGAACAACATGTGGGCTATCCTCCGAAACAGAGGAAATTCGTCGGATGACGAAAATATAGTACAACACTTGTTCGAGTAGAGTGAAGAAGGAAGAAGAGGAAGATGCAACAAGGGAGAAAGAAGTGGGATACTGTCGAAGATCAAATGTTTCCGGTGCGGCGAACTAGGAAATTTCACCAGGAATTGTACTCGGAGAAGAAAAGGACAAGGAACCTTATGGCTCCAAGGCTATTGTGCCGAGATGATGGCTGCGAAGACAACGCAGCGCGTGAGTGCTCATGAACCACGAAGTGGGGTGACATGGAACTATAGAGAAGCTACTGAGTGGTGGCGGGATCCTTGAGTAGCCCAACCCTTGGATCACATACGAGCTACGGGGAGCCTTAAGATAGTAGCGGGGCAAGTGGAGCAATGGGTGCGAAGAATCACATATGGAGCGAAGAGGTGAAGTTGGATGTCGAGGGAGGGAGAAATTTGGTGCGGATGCGGCCGACGGCCCTGCGAGAGGGGATGATGTGACTTCAGCGGTGCATAGCGGAGCTTTCTTACACTATGCAGAGCGGCAGCGGCCTAAAAGGGCTTCGGGAGGACGGCGCGGCGGACGGCAGCATAGAGGACTTCGAGCATAGAGCGGTAGCAGAGAGGTCTACTTACAGCGGTGCAAAGGCTGCACATCGCGGCGGACTCTAGATGATAGCGCGACTGCGACATCCTATGGAGCTTCGGTGATGAAGATGCGGCCCATCTCACTTGTCTGTCAAAGATTGGGCAGGATTTTTCGGTTGCTTCTCTCATCGACTAAGTTGCGGTGCTGCCGAGTTGGCAACACGATGCGGTAGATTGAGAGGAGCTGCAATAAATATGTGGTAGTGGTGGTGACGACATCATGGGTAGGTCGTATGGGAGAGCAGCAACGGCGTAGTGATGAAGGGCAACGAGGCCAAGCATCGGCGTAGTGAGCCGGACACGAGATCGGTCTGCGAACTTCGAGGGTGAAGTGTTGTGCTAGAGCACATTCATAGCTAAGAGGGAGTGTTGAGATTTTTGGAGTGTTGAGGTAGCTTTGAATGTTCTCTAACTCCCAAACTTTTGTGGAGGGACTAGAGTACATAAGATCTCCAAGACCCGAGAAAGGGATTTTAGAAATTTCCATCTGTTTAAGAGATATTTAATTAAATTAATCTTTTTAACTAAGGACCCTAAGTCTAACGTAGGAAAATTAAAAGATTAAAAGTTAACTAAATTAAACATGTGATGAAAATGACTTAAGTCACACGGATCAAGATTTATTTTAATATTATCACGTACGATTCAAGATTAGATCACGATCATTGGTTTCCCTAATGAGAAAAGTATAAAGGAAGAGGCTTAGGGGTCGGGTTGGAGGACACATAGAGGCGAGCAGCGAGACTAAGCGGAATTCTAGGCGTGACTTGCTAAGAATTTCCCGGAAGCGTTTCGGCTACAACGAAGGGTAGTATTGGCGAAGGATGATGCGATCCCGGGAGCCAAGAGTGCACAAGAGGTAGAGAAAGCGGCAGGGACGAGCATCGCGAGAGGGAGAAGCAACTACGCGGTGCAACCACGGCCCGCGCAGGTGCGCACGGAAGGCTTCGGGGGGAGCTACGCAAAGGCTACGCGAGGCCCTAGAAAGGGTAGTGCGAAAGGTAGTAGGAGACCATCGGGGATGACGCAAGCCCAACCGGGCGGCGCGGGGGCGGCGTAACCCATTGCGGCGTGACGTAGGCCCTTTCGATCGCAGCGAGGGGGATGACGCTAGCTAGCGAGAGGCTGATGCGATGGGCTTCAGAGTAGCGTTGAGGTTTCCGAAGGCGAAAATGGATGAGTTTCCGCAAATCCCATTTGAGGGTGTGAATTAGCCGTATTTTCCAGTCTCCAAAAAATAGAGGTATAGCGCGCAATTTTATTTCTCTATCGAAAGTTAACCCGAGTTGGTGCCCATATTTGTTGTACTTAGATTCTACTTAATAATAAAACCCTCCAACATCCGGAAGACCGGTTTCCCGCATTGGGTTTTTCGGGGAGAAGATTGTCTAGAAAATCCTTGTGTGTCACTTTGTCATTGTGCATGTATTCAGCTTAGATGCATGTATGTGTGTAGGTTGTTAATGTATTTACTTTTATGTTAATGTTGAATATTTCACATTAATAACTTAATATAAGTAGGAGAAGTAAATATGAAAATTAATAGTAGGGTTTCTATTTGAGACATCGAAATTTTCACAAAATATAGATCTAACCCACAGTGCTTAATGTGAGGACAAGGTTGGTGAACATGTCCAAGATTAAGAGGGATTTAATCCTTCTAAAAAAAATATAAGTACTCTATATCTCCTTGTTTTTTATATTTATGGCTTGTCCTTTTTTGTTCCTTCATGATCTTCTAACAAATTTTGCGAGGTCAAGATGAGTTTTTTCTAAAGCTTGACTAGCAGGATGCAAGAATGTGGAGGAACGTGAAAAATCATGAGTATGAAGAGGAATAGAACAATTTAAAGATTTCATCAAGGAAGTTTGAATAGAGGACAAGAAGTTCACTTACCTCATATCGAAAGAGGGGAAGACCACTGATAGTTACGATATTGAAGCTTGTTGATTAGTTCATTCAAAGAACACATTAATTGATGATTGAAACCCTGGAGAGAATGAAGCAAAAATCGTACGCGGTATGAGGATATACAATGCAAAGGAATATTGATCTCGAAAGAAGCAAGTATAAATATTTTGAAGAATCCCACATCTTTACTAAAATTTATTGTGATTTGGAAACTATGATAATTTTGGGATATGTTTTGGCTTCCTAAAAGACCTTATTGCGAAGTTTGTGAATAAGCTAGAAAGATAGGAGTTGAGATAAGTTGTTTGATGATCTTATACCAACATTTGCTTGATTCGATTTGAAAGTACATGGATTGAATGGGCGACAGTAATGACTTGGAAGAGCATGAGGGAAAAAATTGATATTTGAAAATTTGATATGACTTGTTGAAGAATATAAGGTAAAATTATGTTAGCAAATGTGAGGAAGCTCGAATCGTTAAAAATGATAGAAGAAATTGTTTTAATGACAAACTTTCATGAAGATTGTAAAGATATCGTTTGATATGGTGTGATGTTTTTAGGAGCAGAAGCCCTATAATGAAGATAGAATATGAAATATTAAGCCGAGGTATGATGTAATTCGAGAAAGAGCCCTACAATTTACGAAACTTTGTCGGAATGAAGGTAAGCCCTGAAATTTTGGAAAGATAGAAGAAAAAACGAAAACAACTCTGAAGCAATCAAAAAATAAAATCTAAGAAAAAGCTGAAAATCACCCAAAATTATCAAAATTAAAACATCACTAAATAAATATTAGCAAAACTTTACATTTAGAGCCTTGTAATTTCGGGAAAAAAAATATCGGGGACATTGATACCTCAATAGATTACGATTGCTAATTGAACCAACCATGATTTTTTCATGGGATTTCTTCTATAGTGCATACATTTTTGCAACCTTTGGACTAACATAAAGCCGAAATCGAGCTTGGTTCAATCAAAATCAAAACAGGTTTCTCAACAACCATAAATTGCATCTTGATTACATGAAAGCTTGATGAACGGCATGTTTGTTGTCCAACTTGACATAGATTTTGCGAAAATGTTCCAAGCCACATCATTCATTGCCTCTACTTCTTGCACATTGTACAACCTTTGGCCATTATTTCGTTGTTGAGGGAAATATGTTTGCATGTGATTTTCTCCAAATGTCCAACACTATATGGATCCCCTTCTAAATCCCATTGGTTCTTCTCTTGCTAAAGTAGATTTGACGGATCTTTACTAGAAATTGTATTTTTCTACTAAACCATACCCTTGGTAGGAGTGCTGAACGTCAAATTCCTTCCCCTTCAACGATGTCCTATGTATTTCTTCCCTTTTCCCTTAAAGCTAGGCCTACATCTTATTTTCCTATAGCCTCATAATTCATTTTTTATGCTTGAAATATTCATAGAATAATTTTTCTTTCTAGAAAGGTGTTCTCTAGCGTTTTTTGACTCATCAAAATTAATTATATCCTTGTAAGCATGTGGTAGCCTATGAGGTACCTTTGAATGCTGTTATCACTCGCCATGATTCTAAGGGATTCCCAACGGATGGTAACAACGGACCAACCTTTTAACTTGGTAGCTAGCCCTACCAAGTCGGGAGAGGGATCTCTCCACAAAAATACAACCTAGGAGAAATTTGAATGGATTAGGATTTTAGGCTAAGTGTGAATTCGAGAGGTTTTGATAATTGATTTTGGTCAGGGAGTACGCTTTAGATGAAAGTAATGTCGAGGGAGCTAGGTCGGGGAAAATGAGATAGGGTTGCAGAGATTCAAAGGGGCAAGGTAGGAATAAGGCTTAACACTTTAAGATGATTGTGATGAGATGGTTTTAAGATTGATGAGAAGCTAGGAAGAGCATGGGAGATGTATTCTTCCTAATACGAGAGGAAAAATGGACATATTATGATAACTTTCCCTAAATGAGAGCATGACAAAGCATGTATTATGCCTATCAACTTGAAAGATATCATACAATAGAGATGTAATGAACATGAAGACAACACATTCTAACATATGAAAGCTGAAGGAAAAACAATTATAAACATCATACCACATGTATCCCAAAAAATATCTACAACTCTTCTTTAGTAACCTGGCCAAAGTGAGTACAATATCTCCTTGGTTAATACATTTGCATCCAAACTGATTCCAACCCTTGCTAAGAGTGAAGAAAGGGACTAAATAAACATCAAAACAACATTCAATCATCCTCGAGGGTCGAATCCATGAGGTGAGGAAGAGATCCACAAAATTTTGAGCCAGAAAATTTGGAGTATAAGGAGCTCTATCTAACTCCTCCCTAAATACATTCAAATTGATTCATTTGACGTAATGACAACTTTTACCTAATGAATCTACCCCTAGGTAACTTATCCATAACATAATTAAATTTACCATCATCAATTACATAGGTAGAAACATGAATTTTCTGAAGTAGAGTCAAAATTACGGAGAAATTTCAAAAACTCAACAAATGGTCAAGTGCACCATTTTCCTTTCAAGTGCGCCCATCTTTATATCAAAGTGTGCCCTCCTCGTTCAACGTTGAATTTGAGTGACTTGTATGTGTCCAAATTGGCTCTAAGATAGCTTGCCGGAAACCCCTTCAACTCTAGTTTCCGGATACGCCTTTCGAGTTCCAAAATGAAGGTCATTTTCCTCCCTCAAAACTTCAATCTCCCAATATTGCTATGTGCGCAATACCTAGGCCAAAATAGGGGCAAAAACATGAGTTTTAGGGTGTTTTTGTCCTTTTCACTGACCAATTTGCCTCAAAAAAATTAGCAAATGTACGGGGTGCATGTCTTCATCATTATGAATCCAATGGTGATCTCTGTTTGGCCATTGGATGCCTCAAAAAAGTGTGCAACGCCCTAGGGGTGTTGCGCATGTGACTGATTTGTTGATATTAAATTGTCCATGCACACAAAGAAAAAACCCATATTTTGCAAAAAATGACCAAAAACTCTTCAAAAATTGGTGAAATGGTGGTTAATGATGTGGCTGATGATGGAGTGAAGCCTCTGCCAAAGCATGTCCAACTTCTTCTTCTCTTCCACGATCAAATCTTCAATCTTTGCATTGGCTCTTTTGAGCTTGGCCATTGCAATTTTCTCCTTTTGGGCATGGTGCTTCACCTTCCTCCTCAACACATCATTATCTCTGGTAGCCTTTTCCAAAAGCTTCTCCAAATGCTGATTGGTTCTATCAAGCCATGACTCCCTATTTTCATTGATCACCATTGCAAGTTTCTCATTTAGGGTTAGCTTATTAGCAATTTGAGCCTCTTTTTTTCTTTCTAGAGCTAGAGCTCTTTCCGGCCCTCTAGTTCTAGGTCTACCTCTTGGTGCTTGTTCATCTTGTTCATCAACCAACCCATACTTTTCAAGTGTCTCATCTAGTATAACTTTGGCATTTTCTGCCTCCCTTTGAGCGATGTGATATGCTTGACTTCATCAATGTACTTGTTTAGTCTTCAATTGCTCATTCTCCTCGCTCAAGGAAGTTTATGACAAACTTGGCCCTTTCAAGATTAGTTCTGGAGCTCTCTAATATTGGTATCTTTTCCTTTGATGACTACACTAGTGATTTTATCATCTTCATCCTCATCTAGCTCAACAAGCTCAAATTCTTGTTTAATCTCATGGAGGTTTTACTCATCATGAATGACTAGCCTCAATCACCTTTTTCTTTGCCTTTGTCCACCTACTTTGTTGATGTAGAAGGCATGGCCTCTTCCACTATGTGTGGAGCAAAACACATGCTTGTGACCTCTCTGGTAGGTTTTTGGCAATGGCTCAACCTCAACCACATTAGCCCACTTAGGGCTCACTACCTCAATCCTATTGGGTGATCGAATGCCATGATGAGATGGAGATGAAGGAGGTGAAGGGGAGTGATATGATGATGATGAATGTGCTGTGGGCTGAGATGGAGGGATGGAAGTGGATGGCTGAGATGATGAAGGGACATTTTGTGCATGGTGAGAGTAGATGGCTCCTTGAATATATCATTGGCTATGAAGGTACTCCATGAAATGTTTAGTTGATTGAGATGGTAGAGGACTATGATTTTGATAAGGAATGATGGAAAAGACTTCGCATTTGATGTTCATATTCCACTTTTCATAGACAATAATTTCCATCTTATCAATGCTCCAAAAAAGGTAGTAGGGTATGTTGAGCATCTTTACCCTAGTGAAATGCATTAAGAGATTTCTGGATTGATAGGTATAAAGTCTTGAAAATCTACCTTCACATGAAAAATATTTCATGATTATCTTCATCATTGGTGCATATATGTCTAGGAGGTAGGAAAAAAGGAAAGAACCTCTTTTACTCATTCTTATACCTTGGTTTTACTAAAGGCTCAAATTAGTTTCCTCCAATTCACTATGCTTGAACCATTTCTCCCCAACATTTAGGATCCCGGAGTAAGCGGTTGAAATAGTAAAGGTGACACCGGCTACGATAACTTGGTTATCATGGAGGTTGGATATTAAAATCTCGGTCAACATGGCATGGTGTTGGACCCTCTGAATTTTCTCAAAAAACTCAAAACACCCAACATATTTGAAACATGTCACTTCCATAGGAGATGCCAAAAGTTTTGTAGTACTTGATGACTCAAGTCACGAGTATTCTTCCCCCTTTATGTGGCACGACTAGACTATGTTTCTTATCCCTCACTATATGATTTGTTCTCTTCTTCTTCCATGGTGTTTTAAAGTCAAAACCCTAAGGGAATGTGATGATGGTGAAAGTGGTCTTAGGAATGAGAGATGGGAAATGGAAATTGAAGGAGATGATGCTACTGATTTATGAAATGGGAAAGGGGATAGGGAGTAGTGATATGGTGAAATTTTAGGATGGGGAAATTTTTACGAGTTTTGGGTTAGGAGCCTAGGTAGTTGTAGCACCTAGGGCTGAGGGTATTGGGAAAAAGGGTTAGGGAAAGGGAATTTGTAATACGGGGGTTTAGGAATGGGTATTTTGCAATGTAGGAAGGGTATGAAGAGTGTAGGGAGATGCAATTTGGGGAATTAAGAGTGCAATGGGAGATACTAGGGTTTTAAAATGATTTAAGCATCAAATTCTAACACAAATTTCACAACACCCAACAAATGAACTTGATGGAGAGGATAATTTGATGGAATCGGTTTTCACTCACCTACTAGAGGTTGATGAGAACGTTGTTGAAGCTTAGGAAGCGATTTTTTTTTGCAATTTGAATGAGTTTAGGGTTTTACGATAAAGTGCGCCCTCGCAGAGAGTGTGCCCGCCGAAGAGAGTGTGCCCTCGCGAAGAGAATGTGCCCTCGCGAGAAGAGAGTGCGCCTTGCATTAGGGGAATTTTGAGGTCTAAAATGGGCCTCCTAAGGAAATAATAAAATAATAGCTAAACCAATAAAATAATATTTATGTGTTTGCACTCACTTTTGCACCAAAATCCATGTAACCATGGTTAAATTCAATTCAAAAATTGTTTTAAAGTAAAATTAATAAAAAAATTGTATTGATATGACTATAAATAAGAATGAGATTTTCAAGAAAATTCATTATCATTGCACAACTAATGCATTTGTCATTTGTACTTAAATAACTTAAAATAAAATATAAATATAAATTCACGGATTCTTAATTAAAGAATATACTATTAATTAAAATTTATATTATTTAAATGATATAATAACATGTAATTAATATACTATATAACAATATTATAATATAATATGATATAATATATGTAATATATATATATTTTTTAATCTTAATATGTTTGTATTGTTATTAATATAATAATGAGATTATTTAAAGATTTGATTTATCCTAAAATTACAAGGTTACATTTTTATTTATTTTGATTTCATATGCTTAATATATATGTATAGATATTAACTTATAATTAATTTTAAATTGTAATATTAAATAAAGTGAGATGAATATATAATTTAAAAAATAAATTTTTGAAAATATACAATTATAATATTTATTAAAAAATATTGTAAATACATAAAGATTGTCAAGGGATATGCATTGTTTCTTTCAAAAAATATGAAACTACAATAATAATATTTTATTCAAAAAGTGTGAAATGACATTTATTATAGTACTTTACTTTATGGCTTTAAAAAGTACTTAGAGCGCTACCATGGTTAACTATGAGTTTTTATCCATCATTGATAATGTGACAAGTAAGTACCTTTAACTCAAGAAATGTTATTTCAACCATTAGGGATGATGGCATCCCCTAAAATGTGATTGGTTCTCATAAAGTGAATTTTTGCTTGTACATTTTCCTTAGGAGGCCCATTTTAGACCTCAAAAACTCCCCTAATGGGCAAAAGCAGGTGCGTGGCGCCTTTTTGCGTACCACTTTTGGAGTCTTCCCGAACTCCAAATTGAGCTCATGATAGCTCGTTAGAAATATCTCTCTCTTGGATACACATTGGACTTGTCGAAAGAACTGAAAAATGATCAGGTATAACCCCTCAAAAATCATTTCTCCCAATGCTTTGGTCAAAAAGTGCGGAATGAGGGTGCAAAAATGCGGTGTGTTGTTGCAGGAAACTTTTGGAGGCCTTCCTCAACTCACAATTGATCTCATGATAGCTCATTGGAAATATATTCTAGTATAGTTGTCATTTGACTTATCAGAAAGTCATTTGGACACTCCGGACTAGGGAAAATTTTTATTTTCCCAAGGTTACTCTAAGTACATGAGAAAACCTCTTATAGCACTTGTATTTTTGACATTTCTCCCAAACCATGATACCTGTGTAAAAAATGAAATGAGGTTACCTATGATGGAAAAAAACCTCTCACTTTTATCAAATTTATCTTTGTTTGGTTAGAAACATACTTTGAAGCAAAAGCTTGGCCTTATGAGTGGCAAATGTTTTGACTGCTTGGACATGACTTATTGAAAATTGATGAAGACATTATGTTTGTGAGTTGAAATGACCTCATACTTATTGATATGACCTACCTTATGCCTCCTCTTCTCGGATGGCTCTGATTCCATAGAAAACCCTAGCTCGTGGGAGAGGAAATTAGGATTTAGTGCTTGTGGAAAATGATGATTTGGGCACCCTTGGGAAAAGACAAACTCCCCTTTTGACATTTGATCAATTGATGAACTAAGAACTCTTGCACTTTGGCATGTTCTTGTTGGCATGTGGAACGAGTAGAGCAGCATTTGGGAGATTGAGTACTTATTACATTTGAATTGACATAAAATTACATGAATAAAAATAAAATTACATCTTAGAATAAAACTCACATTTGAAATACAAAATTACATGATGAAATAAGAATTTATCTTTACAAATCATCTTCACATGGTGAAGAGATGTTAGTTTGATCACCCTTTACTTCTCGGTCTTATGCAATGGAATGGAGTTTTATTGGACCATGAAAACCCTATAAAACCTAATGACGACCTAGCACAGACCAGTGGACTCCATTGTGACTTTGGTGACATAATGACATAGTGAAATGATCTTTCAAGACTAATTTATGCTCGACAAGACATGAAGGTGGGCGAGAAAATGTGAATTTTTGAGGGAGAACGAGGTTTTTGGACTAGGGCTACCATCGGTGACTAATTTTTTGCATGACCTAGTGGAATGATAAAAATATTATGAGTGGGACCCCCTAATATGAATATGAAAAGAGTTATTTTGATCATTGATGGCGAATGCAAACTTCATAGACACTAACATCGCGACCTTATTGGGGACGGCGAGCTCCTTGGGGGTGTCGAAGAACACCGTGAGACCAAGTGCATAACCATGTGGGCCAATACGGTCAAAAACTCAAGGCGAAAAACATGACTAAATGCTCACAACTCAAATGAAATAGATTTACTCAACACAAACTCAAATAACTGAAATATTGACTCAATATTGGTAGAAATAAAAATAAAAAACTTATTAAACTTATTTGATGGAAGCATATCAGAGACATGTAGGGGCTTCAAATCGTCGATGACAACCACATGTCCGTTGAAATCATATGTACAATCGAGCGATAACAAAAAGCCGGTGTAACCAATCAAGCAAATGCCTCCTTGATTGATTCTCCTAATCAGATTCTCGGACAACAATAAATATTTACAATTTGTCGACCAAAACATAGTTGACAATGATCTCCATCATCATTGAATACCGCAATAATTACACTTCACTACGACTTTGCAATAAACTTGTCACTGGATCTTGAAAAATCATGAAAAAATTACCTCTTGCATGATCTAGAAGAAACAAGGTACCTTTTTTTCTCTTGATTATGATCTCTCTTCATAATGTACCTCAACAAGAGTGTGTTCCTAGTCGTTAAAAACTTGAACAAGTAGGTGAGCAAAGTTTCTTCTTGAAATAAAAATTCTAAATATGAAACATGAGAATAAAAATCTAAATGGCGAGTCCTCAATGCCTGGTCCTCTCTGCAATATGAATACATTGTTGATCATCTTCATATGACATGACAACCGATTTTCATGTTTCTTACTACACCCATCGAGTCACTAAGAGGGGAAAAATTCGGATTGTTCGTGAAATTCAGCTAGACATTTCTTTCATTCTATCGCAAAATCATCCAAAGAAGATTTTTCACTTAATTGAACAAAGATCTCATCTTGTTTTTCATAAAGGGACTATATTACTCTTTCTAAAAACTTTTTCCCACGATGGGATGAGAACACTTGGGTGAATACTTTGTTTTCTTCATTCAATATTATCTCAACAATACGAGCTCTCCTTCATGGGATTCGAAACAACATACTCTTCATCATCACAATATGAATCTAGATACGGAAAATCCAGAACTTGACTTTATCACAATCGGAAATTGGAACTTGATCTTGCATACCATCTTTTGTTGCATGTAGATTTCGAAATAAGACCTCATCTTCCATCATTTTCAGCGTACAAAGATCTTCATCCTGCTGCAAACTTTCTTGAGCATCTTGATAAGTATCCTCTAAGTTTTCTTTATGTTGCTGAAAATGGATTTTCATATAGGGCTTCCATGATCTCATCGTCCATGAATTCATCATCTCCATAAACTTTCCCAAGATTTTCAATAAAACTATCAACATGTTTATGGCAATTACTGAAACTAATATTAAGGATGGACAAATATTATTTATACCTTTCAATGAACATGGTACTGAAAATCCTTTAAACGATGAAATACGACGATGTGACAAACTTTTCATACCAAGATCGGGCTTCACCTTCTAGAGTGGCCATGAATATCATCATCAAGTAGTCTTCGGGAAAATCAATCTTTAATACTACGCACATGCATGTGAAATCTCCACCGAGATGAAAGAGCTGACATCATTACCTTTCACATTTTTGAACTTCGGAAGATATGTCATCAATTAACCCAAGGCATGTTGTTCGTAAAACACGGTTTGTGATCTCGGCTCATGGGAGCATACCTTCAAGCAATTCACCCATTTTGAAAATAATGAAGTCACCAAGAAGTTCTTTAGACTACCGGTTCTTGAAGAGTGGAGTCGCCATGAGAATTTCGAACTTTGGGATTCTTTGACACTCTGGAGTCGTTAGGTGAATGATGCACGACCTTCTTGTGGCTGATCGTTGTTCACCATCAACGATCATATCTGATCTTTGACGTTCTTTCCCGGGGAAGATTTGATCTTTCGGTCCCAGGGTGCCCTGGCCATATGTTATCACTCCTGCCAAATTCCTAAAGGTGAAGAAGGAATCCCAATAGAGGTAACCACGGACCAACCTTTTAACTTGGTAGCTAGCCCTACCAAGTCGGAGATGGCTCTCTCCACAAAACACGGCCTCAGGAGGTTGAATGGATTAGGATTTTAGGCGAGGTGTGAGTTCAGAGATTTTGATAATTGATTTTGGTCGATTTGTTGGGTGAAAGTATGTTTCAAGGGAGCTAGAGTTAGGGAAAATGAGATAGGGTTGCAAAGATTCAATGGGGCAAGGTAGGCATAAATCTTAACACTTTAAGATGATTGTGATGAGATGGTTTTAATACTCGATGAGAAGCTGGGAAGAGCATGGGACATGTATTATTCCTAAACAAAGGAAAATGGACAAATTATGATAACTTTCCCTACGCGGAGCATGAGCAAGCATGTATTATGTCTATACAACTTGAAAGATATCATACAATAGAGATGTAATGAACATGAATACAACACATTCTACATATGACAACGAAGGAAAAACAATGATAAACATCATACCACATGTATCCCAAAAAATACGCGCAACTTTTCTTTATTAGCCATGCCAAAGCGAGTACAATAGTTCCTTGATCAATACATTTGCATCCAAAGCCGAGTCAACCCTTGCTAAGAGTGAATAAAGGGTCTAAATAAACCTCAAAACAACATTCACTCATCCTCAGGGGTCGAATCCATGAGGTGAGGAAACGATCCACAAAAGTCTGAGCGAAAGCTAGAGTATAGGAGCTCTAAGTGACTCCTCCTAAATACATTCAAACTAATTCATTTGCCTCAATGACAAATTTTACCTAATGAATCTACCCCTAGGTAGTGTTATCACTCAGATTGAACCTCGGTGCGAGAGAGGTAATTCAAAGAGTAACTCTCAAACCACGCTTAGCCAAGTAGCTAGCCCTACTAGGCTAGGAGAGGACTCTCTCCATACAAATCATAGTCAATATGATTGAGGAAGGAAAGATTTTAGGCTAGGTATGGTAAGCTCGAGGGTTTTGATTTTGATTTTGTGTTGGGTTTCTGTTGGATCGGGGAGGAGTCAAACATCTAGAGCAAGGAAATTAGGTCAAAATCCCGCGGGGTGTTCTAAGGGGCAAGGTAGGTAGAAGGTTTGACATTACAAATATGATTGAGGTGAGGTGAATAGACTGAGTGAGGAGTTAGGAAGAGCATACAAGATGAATTCTACCTAAACTAAAAGAAAATAAACAAATTATGCTAAATTCCCCCAAAACAAAGCATGAAAACATGAATTCTGCCTTTCAACTTGAAATTAAGCATATCATAGACATGAAAATGGGTACGAGGTTACAATGCATTCATACAAATCATTACAAGAATAAACTATGTCATCGCATACCACATGGATCCCAAAGAAATAGATGCAAATTTATCATTGATGTCCAAGCCAAACTAATACAAAATGTGTCCTTGAGATGCCAAAGCTCCAAGTGAGTCCAACCATTACCATGACAGAAAATACATCAAATAGACTTCAAAACCACTCTCCCTAGCCTCGGAGTCGAATCCATGAGATAGGGATCGATCACCTACTCCCAAACAAGAATCGAAGACTAGGAAAACTCAACAATTTGCCTCTAAAAGAGAGGAAATCGATTCCTTTGACCTCTAGAAGACTTATCTAATGTATCTACCTTAAAATGAAAGTAAAAAACATGACATTTACATTCAACATGACCATTTACATAAATAATTTTCTCATTTTCCCAAGTAAAAGAGCCAAAAAAGTAAAAATTTTGCTGAAAGATGATGAAAAGCGCGTAGCGCCATGACATAAAAAATAGTATGTCTTGTGAGGCAACTTTTGGAGGCCTTACCGATGTCCAAATCGGCTCCATAATAGCTCATTGGAAATCTCTCTAAGTCTAGTTTCCAAATATTCCTTTAGTTTCCATAATGGTGTCCATATTCCCTGTCAAAAACCTGTTCTCCCAAGGCGGGTAAACGCATGACACCAAGGCAAAAACAAGGGCAAAAAACATGTTTTTTTGGTGGTTTTTTCGCCTTTTTCGATGGACCAGGTTCTCCTCTAAATACTTCGAAAATTGCTGAGTTAATGTTCTCATCATTATGAACATTATGGTGGTGGAAATTTTTCAATTGGATGCTGCAAAAAGGCGCACGCCAGTGTGCATTGCGCGTTTACGTAGAAATTTTGTTTATCAAAATTGTCCAAAAACCAAAATTTGCACTAAAGTGCTAAATGTGCCAAAATTTGTCCAAAATTGTGAGGTTACTTGATGGAGAGGATAATTGATGGAGTAGTTTTCACTCACTTGCTAGAGGTCAATGAGAACATTTTTTGAAGCTTAGGAAGAGATGTTTTTGCAATTTGAATGAGTTTGTATATTTTACCGGTCAAATGTGCACCTCGCGAGAAGAGAGTGCACCGCTAGCGAAGCGGGTGTGCGACGCCTTTTTTCATACCACTTTTTGCGTTGCTTTCCCGAAACTCCAAATTGAGCTCATGATAGCTCGTTGGAAACATATCTCTCTTGGTTACACAATGGGCCTATCAAGAACTGAAAAATGATCAAGTATAACCCCTCATAAATCAATCCTCCCAAGATTGGTCAAAAAAGTGCGAGAATGAGGGTGAAAAAAATGCATTGTGCTCTTGCGGAAAGCAGCTTTTGAAGGCCTTCCTCAACTCCAAATTGACCCTCATGATAGCTCATTGGAAAGCTCGTCCGGTATAGATTGTACTTGTCAAGAAATTTATTTGGACACTCTAGCTAGGGGAAACATTGATTTTCCTAAGGTCACTTTCACGAAGTGTGGAAAAACTCTTGTAGCACATGAGCTTTCAAGGCTGATTTATGCTCGACTGGAAACATGAAGTTGGGCTAGAAAATGTGAATTTTTTAGGGAGAGTGAGGTTTTTGGACTAGGGCTACCATCAGTGACTAATTTTTTGCATGACCTAGTGGAATGATAAAAAAATTATGAGTGGGACCCTACTATGAATATGAAAAGAGTGATTTTGATCACTGATGGCGGAATGCAATTTCTAACACTAACATAATCTTTACTTTCTCATCCTTGATATAGGGTACATACCTTGCAGCTCCAAGGATATATTGGTGTACTCATCGGTTGTAAGTTGCCCCAATTTTTTCTCATGAAACTCTTTAACTTTGTTGTCATAGTACCTTTCGGATGAGTGTTTCTCTCATAAATATCCTTAAGGAAAACTCTTTCTCTCTAATGTGTTTGAAATTCCTCAAGTCTTCCCTACAAAGATCAACATTTTTCCTTTCAAGAAAATGGCTACTCTTGTCTTTATATTCTCAAAATAGTCATGTAATATGAAGTACTTCTTCACTCACAATAACCATGATTCTACCTCTTCAACCTTATTTAATTTTTTCATCGAAGTTAGGAGGTTTTTCCTTCTTAAATTCCTTCGGTGCTAATTTCTTCTCATTCCTCCTCTATTGGTGATATCTTTTAGTGGCAACACTAGATAATTATTCATGATTGTTTGTTCTCCTCCGCAGGTACTAAAATGAATTCCTCCTCTCACTATCTTCACTTATTTTTTCTGTGAATATTCTTATATTTTCTACTTTGTGCTCTATTAGTCTCAAATTCATGACTCCAAAGTTTAGATGGGCTCTACTTGGATTTATGCTTTCCTAGGTAGGTGGCATCTAGTTCATGTTGCTTACGTCTTTACAATTCGTATAGGATATGTAATATCACTACATTTACTTCTACCTACTTATACCTCAGCTATGAAAATATTTTCATTTTCATCCTTACAACTTTCTCAACTCAACCCTTAAACTTATAAGGGTATCCATCCAATCATGGGAGTCTTCCTCTCTCCTTTTCCCAATTGAGTATGCTTTCTTACAATATTGCTACCTATCGATGTTGTATTGCACCATTATGCTTCTCATACATTAATTTACCTATTTGTTTCCTTGATGTATTCTTATGTGTTTTCCATATACACGAGTCTATTACTTAAATCAAAATACCAAAACGAATAATTACCTATCACCTTGGCATGTTTGCACTAAGCTACGATAATGTGAAACTAGCTAAAAAATCCATTCTATGCGGGTCATAAAAAACAAAATAACATACAAGTAATTTTTTCATGCCAACAATCGAGAATAGTTAACATTCTGAAATCATCATACATATGCATACACAATGAATTACCAATGTAAATATTATTATATGATATTCTTAACAAAGATTCTAATGTTTTCATTTCTAGGGCCCATTCAATTCGAGTGTTGAACTCTGGGTTTTCTGATACCACATTTTTAACACTCCTCATATTCCCTTTATTAACCTACTCGCTATGGGAGGTATTACTCATTAATTAACCCAACCTCCATGGTCAGTTGTGTAAATGGGGTTATAAAAATCCTCTTTCCTTCCAACTTATAGATCAACTTCTAATATTACCATCATATATTGTAATTCATCAAGAGATTCCACCCTATATAAATTTCATCCGAATCTAACTCCTAGACAAAGTTATACCCATTTAAGTTTGACCAACCGGATAGGACCATGTCGATGAAGAACCACCACATGGCACTCCTGGTGACTCTGTGTAGAAAATGGTTAAACCACCATAGATTAACATCAACATGTTATATGATCAGATTTGATTAATGACCCAAAATCCATCCCAAGGCCCCCTTGCCTACCCAATAAATAATGAAAGGAGGGGTGTTTGGGATTTGTCTCTTATATGAATAAACCCACACATATTTCCAAAGCATGCCATATGCATCCATGTGACTTTCCCAATTACATAACTAAAGAGTCATCCCTAGGCCCACTTGCATAAACAAAATGGTTAACAAAGAGAGAGATCGAATATTTTGTTGTATGTTACCCTCTCTCACTTGTGGTACCACCTTAACTCTTTTGTCCATGTAACCTAGCACCATATCCTCCCAATCCCTGAGGTTCCCCGGCCCATCCTTTCCATTTAACTTTACATGTGCTCAGTTGTAATGTTATTAATGCCAATCCTTAATTAACTCAACTTAATACTTATATAAGTGAACAACATATCATGCCATGTCACTTAGCCACACTTATCTACCAGCTCATCATCAATGTCAACCAAATGACCACTTCCATGTCACCCTTCTTCCATCACATCTTGTTGATGTCATATTGTCATCACTTGCCACATTGCATCCTATGGTAGTGCCATATTTCATCTAAAAATAGACCACTTGGCTAAGTAAAAGGGGAAAGTTATTCCTTGAAAGTGTTGTATGCTAATATCATGCCACGTGCGGTGGATTACGACCACGTCATCATTTCCACATCCTCGTAGTCCTAGTTCCCCTACCCATTCCAACAATTTAACTTACACAAGTCTGGGGCCATGCGGTGATGATTAAGACGAATCCCCAATTATGGCCTCTCAATTATTGTCAAGGATTAGTCTAATACCATACTTAAACATTAGTTAATATCCTCTAATGATCTACATGGAATCCACGCTAACATCTTATCCTCGTATCAATTCTCACCACGTGGCCTTAGGGTAATGGATTCCACTAGCTTTCGGCCCTTCAAGTTTCATTTCCATTCTTTGTTATAATGATCCATTGTCCCTGTGAAGGCTTGTTTCGAACTATGCTTTATCAAATCAAGACCCTAGGGTTGCATACATCTCATCATCCACGATCCTTTTAATATTATTCCCTATTCAAGACTGCTCGTGGATCCAAGGTCGTGCACATGTCATCCTCATGTCATCCTAGCCACGACCCTTTTTAGTGACTCTAATTCAAGTTATCTAGTTCTACGAGACATGAATGGTAACAAGGCCCAACATCCCACTCATCATCTCATCCAACATCCAACATCCAATGGTTTATCAATTGTGTCACGTAGTAAGCGTTATCGCTCTATAATTTATAATATTGGCAAGAACAAACGACGAGAGGACAACATCAAACCTACTTTGGAGTCTAGGACCTAGCCTTCCTAGACCTGTAGAGGTCTCTCTCTGTTTTTATGATTTAGCTTGATAAATCTAAATGTTGATATTAAGCTAGTTATAGAAACTATGAAGGGTTGTTTGTTTTGATTGATTGTGTGGTTAGACGGATAGAGTTGTGAGACTTGAATCCATTGGGATATGGAGTCATAAAAGGGCTGAATAGTGCATCAACTTTTCAAGAGCATTCACGGGGCAATCTAACTATGCAAACTAGGATCTTACGCGGTGTGAATATGAGATGAAAGAAAAGCGAGTGAGTTCGATAGTGCTAAAGAGCACGCTTTAAGAATTCTCTTTAACTATACATTCAGAAGAAAACATTAAGATACACAAACACAAACAGAATCAAGGTGCTCTCTCAACAAATCTAAATCTAACTTTTTTTGTTTTGCAATCGAGAGAGAATTGATGCACAACATGAAAAATACGGAGGAATAACATTAACACAGAGGAAAGAACATCACCATTAACATAGCTCAAGAATCCTATGAACGGTCTCTTATTATTAATTCCCGGCTCAAAAATAGTTACGATTGCTCAATACAATGATATTTTTACAACGTAGAAATCTAACACGGTCCAACCTTCCAACCCTTGATACTACTAAGGCATGCGAGTATTTATGTAAAACTTAAGTCGTTTAATGCTGCTCTCTGCCGGTGATTACATTTAAGCGAAGTGGAAAAGTGGAAACTTGCGAGGCGATGATAAGACGCCTCGCCCTAACAACGATCGTTATTGATTACGGAGGAATAAATTGACTCTTAAGCTCCGATAAGAGGCTATGATGTAGTAACACTTTGATGAGTGGAACCAAGCAAGCGATGACAAGATACTACGGCCAGAAGGTGGAGGCGACGATGCGTTATGATCATAATCTAGCTTTATCCAATGCGAAGAGGCAAAGGGGAGGCTCGACACCTTGGCTCTTCCTCTTCAAAAAAACCGTTGTGGAATTATTAAATTGATGAGGTCTTGGCTGTTTTCATGGATTGGTGTTGATGTCGCTACATCTTCATTTTACGTTGTTATATCACCAATGCCCTTTTTCCCGACTTGACCCCCTTGGCACGTTCGCAACGGTGCCACCATACCTTCTGCAGCTCGATCATGCCTCTTCTGCCCAGGTGTTAGATCTTTCTTTATACAGACCTAATGCACAAGGGACTTTGAAATATTTAGGCCTTTGCTCTGAAATACATCGCATCCGCACCAACATCACACTTTCGAAATTTCGTTGTTTTTTAACTTTTATTTAGCACTTATCTCCTAAGACTTGCGATGTGCGCTATGCGATCGGGTCCCACCATGTATCGCACATCGCACTTCAACGATTTTAACATTTACCTCTGCGCCTATCCTTTAAAGTTTTTGATTTGCGATTGTGATCGGGTCCTACGGCATCACACATCGCACTTCGAGATTTTAACATTTACCTCCTGCACCTATCCTTTAAAGTTTACGATTACTTTCGATTTGCGATCGGGTCCCACATCAGCATCGCCCATCATACTCGGCGATTTTAACATTTACCTCCCGCGCCCTATCCTTTAAAGTTTGCAATTTGCAATTGTGATCGGGTCCCACCTTCGTCGCACATTGCACTTTTCGAGGATTATATCACGAACCTTTGCGCTTATCTTTTTGAAACTTGCGGCATGCTGGTGAGAGGTAAGGTTTTAAGGGGGATAATGGTTGGTTGCGACGTCATGTCATGTAAAACCCGAAGTCGATTTTTGGAGGAGTCACTAAGGTGGTAGGCGGTATTGTGAAAAGGGGTGTGAAATAATTGTGAGTTGACGCGTGAGTAGGGCTTGAACTTGAAACCCCCAATTTGAGACCCCCTTCATTGTTAAAGTTCAATTGTTAAGTGCAGAAATGTCAAAGCCACCGGATGTGGAGGTGGGGGAACATATATGGTTAACATGGATGGGTCGAGGCGAGTGTGATGTGAGGTGGGATCGGGGTGTGAGACTCGAGAGGGTAAAATGAAACCAGGATAAGACAAATAAAAAAGGGCGGGTAAAAGTGATATGCATGTAGGTCGGACTTAGGATAAAAACATAACATAAGGTCCAAACTTGAGAAAATTCATCTCTTTTTCAGACCTTTCGAGCAAAATTTGATCTTTTCAGTTTAATTATAGGAAAAAAATGAAGTAGTTTTTGGGTTGCTTACCTATAGTATGAACTTTGCATTTTTTTCCTTTTTCAAATACCCTCTTTTCTTCTTCTTTTGTTTCTCTTTATCTTTCTTTGGAAAAGACGTCTTTTGAATATTGAAATCTATGTACAATATGAAAAAATTTTCACAAAGAAACTACTACGATCACCTTGTGATACCCATAAATTACGAGGACTCTAACAATGGCTCCCGAGTAAGGATGGCACTTACGGTTGAGGGAAGTGTCAAGAACACCCGCGGACTAGTGGCTTGATCCATTGGGTTGATCCCAACCCTACAACTCTAATGCTACTAATCTTTGTGGTGAAAAACCTTCACAAGATGAAGTCAATACTCTCTATAAGCTGTAGCATGGAGCATACTTGATCCGAAAACTAAAAAACAATACGAAACTAAAACTACAAAGAATCTCAAATTGCTAAGCTTATTTGCACACCTACCTACAATCTACCTGAAATTATTGCCTTTTTAAATGATACAATTATGCCAATACAACTAGTCAAGCAAGTGCTCCAATAACTTTGTCCTTTCAATGCTTTTCACCAAACTTAGAAACAAGCCTATTAATGGCCTTTTGATAAAGACTTTCGGCGGATTTTATTTACGGAAGCTTGGTGCAAAACCCGAAAAAAACAAAGAATTAGAGATGCTCAGAAATGTATGTTGGCTTTGTGAAAAATGACTCCTCCATATAGACACCCATTGGATCAAGGTATTCTTGACTTATTTTTGGTATTCTGGACTCGACAAACTTAGCTTCATATCCCGGTATTGCAAATGTGCTCCCCAGGTCTTCAATCAACTCATAACATGTTTTCATGATATTCGATGAATGTTGTGTCAATACTTCTACCTAATTGGACAATGCGCAGTGTGCGATCATATCCATATCATAGAAGCTTTTAAGAGTATTATGAACATAGGAAGATTGACTTTGAAATTAGAGACCATCCAACGTGTCCTGTCATTGGGTCATGTGGTGCTTTAGATGGTCTTGTTGGTTCTTCGAGACCTGCATGTTTCCCCTTATGATTATCGACTAGAATGTGATCCCAATTCCCTTTTATAATCTGAAATGCATTAACTCATAGAGGTAGAGAATAAAACTTGATCACTTCATCATTTGCTTTGGACTACTGTGACTTTATCCGATACTTGATATTCAAAAAGGATTCAAGGGTACAGAACCCACGGATCTAAAATAGATTTTTTATCATCCCTAATTTCCTCATCTAATTGCAATTGAGTTCTCTTCTCCTATGATTATCAACTAGAATGTGATCCAGATTCCCTTTCACAATATGAAATGCATCAAAGCATAAGGGCAAAGAATCAATCTAGATCAATTCATCATCTATTTCAAATTCTATGATTTCAAGATGACTCAAGGAGAGAACTTCGAATGCGAAAAAGGTTCGAGGATCATCCCTCTTTTCCTCAAGCTGACTCATTAGAGAATTTCTCATCCTTCATATTAACCACTTGCTTATAATTCTCTCTTAAGAATGAGGCAAAAAGAAGGAACGCATTTGGTACTTACTTGAAAACTTTTTTGTATTTTCCTCTTTACAATCTTGCTTTAGTATGCAGAGTTTGACTGTCATCTTTGCATTGTGATAAGCGAGTTTGTTCTTCCCAAGAAAAATGATCTTGGATACTTCAAAAAAACAACCTCAACCTCAACCATATACTTTTCATCTTTCGATGATTACTTCCATATGCAAGATCATCCAACATGCACATCATCTCGGGAAATTTCCTGCCCTCTCTCTCGATTTTGAACTCTTTTTTGGCTATGTTGTAGCAATGAGTACATGAAAAAGTCATTTTCTATTTTAGGATGAGCTAGAAAATTGCTTGGGTACATTGATCCTTATATTTTTCCGGAGCTAATGGAACATGAGGTATTTAAACAATTGGTTCTTCTTTCTCGGTAATCGAGTGCATCATTTCATTTGTTGCATTTGTCAAGATATCTAGTTTTATCTGCGAAGATATCAATTTCTCTTTTTTCTAATTTATCCTTCTCCGCGACCTTTAACTTTGCCTCTCTCGTTCATCAAGTTTGCTTCGATCAACCGCTGCCATATTTTTCATTTCTTCTAGGGTTGTGGGTTCCCTTTCTCTTAAGGCCATCTCTAAAGGTCAAATGAATCCGGGTAGTGCCAAAGAGCTAATCACGGGGGTAGCTTTATCTTAGCGAGGCATCGAATGGTAGACCTTATTGAACCTAGCTGAAAAATGTTGTACTATATCCCCTAGTCGTCTTTTTAAATGGTTATACTCCTCTATGATGAGAAAAATATTTCCCATGACCACCCATCTATCTGAGGGAAACTTGAGTGAATTGATGAAAATTTCTAATGCTTGCATTGGAAGACATTTAGACCAATTTTTAACTTTACCTTGCAATGATAGGGAAAACATTCGATACGCACATCATCTTTTCCCACCTCAAACGGATCAAAGGAAATCCCTCGAAAGATTTTGAATGTAGCTTTTCGAAATGATATTTTCCTTTTTCCCCATCAAATCTAGGTATATTATTGATAAACTTTGTCGGGAGGTCATGGAGGATAGGAGGAAAAACCATAGAGCTTGTATATGACCGGGACTTTTTGCAAGTATAGGTGGTAAAGCAGAAAGGCTATAACCATTTTGGGATTTAGCAGGGCTTGGGGATAAAGCCCAGGGGGTCATGTTTCACCGGTTTTTCCACAAGTGCATCCGGGATGTGCACGGGTGTATGAGTATGTACATGGTCCGCAATTTGGGGCTTAGCTTATTGAGGCTCATCAATCTCCCAATGATCAATTTAAACCACGGCATCATACTCTTGATCGAGGCTTAAAGTAGGATAGAATATAGTTACAGAGATAAAAACAATAATTTCTTGAATCAATTTTGGCTTGAATACTTTCTCTTTCTAAATTTGTCGGTCATGTTTCGGGTCCTTCCTCCAATGTAGTCTTTGAATGGAACTGATACGAATTGGAATTTCCGGAGTGGATGATTTCAACTTTCTTGTGTCACGCTTGTTGTCCACCATCAACAACCGAATACCAATCTTGGAAAATACTCAAATCATACAATGTTTTTGACAGGGGTTAGTGAGTTACGATGGAATGATAAGATTTTCAATAGCTCTCCCCAATATGGTCGTCATTATGTTATCACTCTATAATTTATAAGATTGGAAAGAACACATGACGAGGAGGACAACATCAAAGCCACTTTGGAGTCTAGGACCTAGCCTTTCCTAGACTCAGAGAGAGCGCTCTCTCTCGTTTTTATGATTTAGCTTGATAATTCTAAATGTTGATATTAAGCTAGTTATAGAAATTATGGGGGGTTGTTTATTTTGATTGATTATGTGGTTAGATAGATAGAGTTGTGAGACTTAATCCATTAGGCTATGGAGTTATAAAAGGTTGAATTGCATCAACTTTTCAAGGGCATTCATAGGGAAAGCTAACTATGCAGAACTGGATCTTACCGCGATGTGAATATGAGATAGAAAGAAATAAGTGAGTTCGGTAATAGCTAAATAGCGGTTAAGAATTCTTTAACTATACTTCAAAAGAAAACATTAAGATAATAAACATAGACGGAATTAAGGTGCTTTTTCGACGGCAAATCTTAATCTAAATTTTTTGTTTTGCAATCGAGAGAAATTGATACACATCATGAAAATACAGAAGGAAAAACATTAACACGAGAGGAAAGAACATCACCATTAACATAGCTCAAGAATCCTACTGGATGGCCTCTTTTTATTGATGCGATCTCAAAATAGTTACTGATGCTCGAATACAATGATCTTGTACAACATAGAATCTAACAAGGTCCAACCTTCCAACCCTTGATACTACTAAGGCATGCGGTATTTATGTAAAACTTAAGTTGGTTCATCTGTCTACTTGTGTGATTACATTTAAGCAAAAACTAGACAAGTGGAAACTTGCGAGGCGGTCATAAAGATGGTGCTGGCCTCAACATCAATGCGGTATTGATTACAAAGGAATAAATTGCCTCTTAAGCTCCGAAGAGGCTATTATGGAGTAACACGTTGGCAAGTGGAGACCACGCAAGCGGTGACAAGATACTTCGGCCAAGAATGTGGAGCAACGAGTCGTTATGATCATAATCTAGCTTTGTACGATGCCGAAGAGGCAAGGAGGCTCTAACACCTTAGCTCTTACTCTTAATAAAATCGTTGTGGACTTATTAAAATCAATGAGGTGCTGGGTGTTTTCATGGATCCGGTGGTCGTGCGCTACCTTTTCATTTTCACTCTTATATCGCAATGCCCTTGCTCGACTCGACCTCTGGCACATTCGCAACGAAGTACCACCATACCTTCTCCGGCTCGATTCTTCCTCTTATGCCGTTCAGATATTTCTTTCACAAAAAAATGTATAAACCTAATGCACCCAGACTTTGAAATATTTAGGCCTTTGCTTTGAAATACATCGCATACGTAGCACAACATCGCACTTCACATTTTGTTGTTTTTTAACTTTTCTTTAGCACTTATCTCCTAAGACTTGCGATGTGCGCTATGCGATCGGGTCCCAGCGGCATCGCACATCGCACTTCGATGATCCTAACATTTACCTCCCATGCCTATCCTTTAAATTTTGTGATTTTCGATTGCGATCGAGTCCCACCGGCATCGTACATCACCTTTAGATTTTTAACATTTACCTCCCGCGCCTATCCTTTAAATTTTGTGATTTGCGATTACGATCGGGTCGCACTGGCATCGCCCATCTCACTTGCGTGATTTTAACATTTACCTCCACGCTATCCTTTAAAGTCTCGTGATTTGCGATTGCGATCAAGTCCCACCGTCGTCGCACATCGCACTTCGCGATTATATCACGAACCTTTGTGACTTATCTTTTGAAACTTTGGACATGCGATGAGAGGTAAAGGCTTTAGGAGGGGTAATGGTTGGTTGTGACGGCTTTGTCACGTAAAACCCGAAGTTAGTTTTTCGGAGGGGTCTTAAGGTGGTAGGAGGTATTGTGAAAAGAGGGTGTGAAATAATTGTGAGTTGACGCGTGGGAGTATGAGGCCCGGACTTGAAACCACCCATTTCGGACCCCCCTTCATGGTTAAAGTTTGAAGGCTAATGGGGGTG
This sequence comes from Pinus albicaulis, assembly GCA_034641835.2. Taxonomy (NCBI): domain Eukaryota; kingdom Viridiplantae; phylum Streptophyta; class Pinopsida; order Pinales; family Pinaceae; genus Pinus; species Pinus albicaulis. Next base: position 38,324 of record JAXQQM020086657.1, on the reverse strand, counting down.
TGAAATGTTCAACACCATCGGATGTGGAGGTGGGGAACATAGATGGTTAACGTGGATGGTTTGGTTCGAGTGATGTGAGGTGGAGTCGGGGTGTGAGACTTGAGGGGTAAAAATGAAATCTTAGGATAAGAGAAATAACAAAGGGCGGGGTAAAAGGATATGCAACATGGTCGGGGGACTTAGGATAAAAACATACCATAGGGTCCCAAACTTGACAAAAAATCATCTCTTTTCATATCATTAGAGAAAAAATTTGATCTTTTCATTTTGATTATAGGAAAACAATCAAGCGCTTTTTTAGGTTGCTTACCTATAGTATGAACTTTTCATTTTTTCCTTTTTTAAATACGTTCTTTTCTTCTTCTTTTGTTTCTCTTTATCTTTCTTTGGAAAAGAATTTTGAATATTGACATATATGTACAATATGAAAAATTTGCAAAGAAGAAAGTACACGATCACCTTGTGATATTGTAAATTACAAGACTCTAATAGTAAGCACCACGGTGACTCTTATGCATCCTAAAATAGATCATGAGTTCATCCAAGGCTCGGTGAATTTATGATTAGTTCCTGGAGAATGATCTCACTCTATGGGTTGTTTATAAGCTAGATGTTTAAGACATAGAAATATAGGATTCCAAATCCCACTTGTCCAAAGTAGTTTATCAACCCAAATCTGAGGACTTGAGTGGTTTATCAACCCTTGTAAAGAAACACCCTAAGTTCCTCGACTTGCCAAGTGGTTTATCAACCTTCTAGAAATCACCCCATTGGTTTATCATCCCATTCAGAAAGATCTAAGTGGTTTATCATCTCTCTAGGAAGAACTTAGAGGATTATCGTTGAGAACACAAGCCTAAGTAAGTAAATGTATCCACTAAGTCTTCACTAGCCCTTTACACCCACGCATAACCATTGGTCGCACTAAAGGTTTAGGGAATTACATCCCACACGGGACATTGGATCAAAACCTTCTTATATTATCTTCTCTTTTGTGCTTTATCATCACTCTTATGCTTGCATACACTTCCCTCTCTCGTGTTCTCCCATGTTTCTACCCCTTCTCTACACTTATTTCTCCCCGACTTCCCCTACTCTTCTCTTTTTGTGTTGACTTTCCCAATGGATCCCATGAGAAGGGATGTCGCATGGGCCTCATCCTTCAATTTTTACTACCAATACACAACTTCAATGCGTATTGAGCATACCTTTAATTTTATAAGCGGGGAATAATAACCGATGTGGCTTGGGTTTTTGGGCTTAATTTCGATGACAAAAAACTTCCCCGTTTAGATCTCTAAATCTCATTCATCCTCCAACCCGCCCATATTTCATTTTTACATTTATTTACATAAATAAATATATTTGGTGACATTTACATGGGCAATAAAAAGGGTTTGTTACAAGCTTATGTCTATTAAAGTCTATTCACACAAAGAAATAGTGTGTATGCCTAAATAATGCAAAAGAAATCTACATTAAGGTAGAAATATGGATCTAAAATAATTTGAATGACTTTGGATCGGTGGAGCATCTCGATGAAAAATATGATATCTAGCCCCTCAACATATCTAGGCATCCTCTGCTGAATATAAAACAATTTGGATGAAACGTAGATAAGATATGTCCATTTGGATGAAATATGATATTTGGCCCTCAAGATATCTAGGATCGCTACCAAGGTAAGCACTTAACAAAGTACCCATATTTTTGGATCGTTATTATGGCTAGAATTTGGGTACCGAGAAAGTGGACACATGGTAATATGACATGGATAAAAATTAACAAACACATGACAAATAGGTGGTAGAGGTGATGGAGTGTTAGTAATACCATTTGACACATGGCAAGAAAAAGATGAAATTTTTGGCTAGCCAAGCTGGAAAATTGGAAAGTGACACATGGTAGGCACGGTTTTAACATCAAGACACATAGAAAGACTCAAAGTTAGTTGTATAGGGTGACTTGATAGGTGAAGTGGTAGGTAATATAAAAAATTTACATCACAAATTGTGGGTCTCACATCAATGCTAAAGGCTTTGAGTAATCCAACTATCACGCCATCGGGAGTGCGTTAAGGGTAAAGTGTTTGGTTTTTTTAACCTGGAATCCAAATTTAATGGAGGTAGTTAAAGAAAGTTTCATTTTTTTCAAGGTTTTTGCTCTAAAAATTAAACAAAAATCCATTCAATCATATGGTAATCGCATGTGAACCAAGTGTGGTCATTAGCAAATAGCCCATATTTTGGATACAAATGAGACCAAACTATATGGTCAAAGGCTTTGAAGTTTTTGGTGCATCATAAAATGAGGACATATTGTCCTCCAACTAAATCCGGGCATGGTACTTTAGACCTATCAAAAACTATATTTCCGAACCTGCTATTGTTATATATCGCCTCTAGCTCATTTGGGCTTCAAATAAGGTTGTGCCATAAAACAAAGATGGATTCTCGGAATATTCAGATCTCTCATTATAAAATAATAATAAGCACCATTTGGGTTATTTCACAGGTCATAACACCTAGTTATACATGGTTAATAGGGGCTGTGGTCCCAAGAGACTAGGAGGGTTAAAGTAATCTTGCTTTCCATGCAAAAGGATCTAGGAAAATAAGATATTTGGATATCCTGTTATCAGTTAAACTCAAGTGGACCTAGAGTGGTAGGTTTAAAGTTACCAATGCTCAAGGGTTTATCCTCGAGCACCAAGGAACCATGAAAATAACAATTATTTGGGTCATTTAGACGAGATATCCATCCATGAAAATAAAAAAAAGTAATCCAGGTTATCTAGATTGGTCTCCCTCGACATGATATCCCTACCATGTCTATGTTGATGTAATGTGGTATAAATATCTAAATTCAAATAGGTTTGAATTGTGGTGAAAAATAATTGAGTGTGGTAATAAAGTATAGTAGAAAAATAACCAGGAATTTGAGTTTCATGGGACCAAATGTGGAGGAAGTTTGAGAATGAAGCTTAAGAAAGATGTGTGACCTGCACTGGGGAAGTTGTCCACATATGAGTGCGGATAAATGGTGTAAAATCTATAAGTGTGATGTTGGTTGTAGTGTGAACTATAAGAACAAAGTTCAATGAACAATATATCAGATTTAGTACCTTTTACAAGATTATGCAACACATAACACATAATTGTGTCATTTCAAGGAACTGGAGGTCTCCTTCTATTGGTGTTTGTATATCATTTTTAGGGGATTGGTGTCTCCTTCTAGTTAGTGCTAGTAGTTCAATGTAACAATAGGTTGGTGCCTACATGATCATTTATAATAAAATAAGTTTCATTCATATATAGTGTATTCTTATGTTGTTGATGTGATTAACATTTTATATGCATTGAAATGTTTTGATTGGTTAAAATTGCACATTATACTAATTCACCCCTCTTTGTATAATCATATTTCCAAAAAATCAACCCTCAAATGAATGGTTTTGGAATTTTTTTCGCTATTTACGCATTTTTTAGGAAGCTTAAATCCTTGAATTTTTTCCTAATTGAAGGGAGATAGAAATAAATCTAATCAAAATTTTTGGAATCTATCTCTATAATTTTTGGAGATATAACCAATGAATGTTAGGGTTTGTGAATGACCATAAAAATCAATTTCAAAGCAAGTGATTTTGGAATTTTCACTATATTTTTTTCTCATGGACACTCAAACTTATGAAATTTGTAAGAATCTAACACGATATATCAATGTATAGGTCATCAAAAATATATATCTACGGTTTCGCTATAGTTTTGGCGATATGCCTAGAAAAAGTTAAAGTTGTGAATAATCCCGCAAAATAAGTTTCAAAGGAGTGATCTTGGAATTTTTGCTATAACTTTCTCCCATAGAGGTTTTATAATTTGAAATGTTTCCATATTTGAGGAGACATATCAAGGTACTACTGAGGTTAAAATTTTAGAATCATATTCAAAAAAATTAGACATGTGGCATATACAAGTTTTTCTCTTGGGAAGAGACTAAAAATCACCAAGTTTTTGCGAAAGTTACCATAACTTTTACTTGGCACATCAAATTTCAGATGCATACCTATGGAATTGCAAAAGAATACATATCAGTGTGTGCATATCAAAAATTTAGATTTAGAAGGGCTCAAATTATGAGATATATCAAGATAAAGGTCATTTATCTAGATAATATAAAAATTAGGGTTTGAAAAGTACATAACTTAAAATTGGCATAACTTTTGATTAGAAGATCTATTTTTGGTGATTCAAAATTAGTGATAAAGAGGAAGAGGAAATATATTGTCATTATTATTTACTCACGTGGCTTCCAAGGGTTCTACAAAATTTATTTCACCACTTAAACCTCTAGAAATATCATATATGAGTCGTGAAGAAATAGAAAATGTTTAATACTATGTATCCAAGTTGGAAATTTTGTTGTTATAATTGGAACAAAGTGTCGAAGGAAAACAAGGAAGAAATGAAAATTTTAAAGGAAAAAAATATAACAATACATAACTAGGAAATAAGGGATAAATACAAAAAACCATTATCGAAAATAAGGAAGAGATGTAAAAAATTACAAAATCATGTTATCATAAAATCTCCTAACAAGGATATTGAGATCCAAGGAAATCATGAACATAAGAATAAGAATGGTGCTGAGGCTCAATTAAATATGAGAAGTATTTCATCACAATTAAAGAGCGAAATATTGAATCACAAAACCATAATCATGAATTTTTGAATCCACGATCCACCCTCGTTAAGCCTTCAAAAATAGCACCAGACTACTCCATTCCAAATATTGATATTAGGAAGTTTATTTATAACGATCTTATAAAAACGAATATACCAAATGGATCAATAATTTGATATATCCTTAAAAGGTAAATATCGCATCCATATATTTACAATAAGATCAATTTATATGACATCAATGGATTTGTGAAAGGATATATATATTGTATCTTGGTCCATTTTTATGAAGGAAAATGATAGCACATTCTAGGGAATTAATAGAAATACATTATTTATTCAATTGGTAAGTCTTTAAAAAGGACAAAGCATGTTCAAAAAAATTCTAAAAAGGAAATTCTTGGGGTAAATAATATTTCAAAGAATACTTTGTTAAACCTATTTAAGGGGAATTTAAAATAAATATTGAACATGAGGTTTGTCTCTCTCGAACAAAGATTCCTAGAGGATTTTTTAGTCTAGCAAGGAAAGTATAAAGTAAAAATATGGCTACTAGAAAAATTGGTCGGTGGGAACTATAGATAACAACATGTTTATTCCTCTCATAAACTTTCAAGGTTGATATTTCGAGTAAATTAATGAAATAAGAGAAAAGGGAATATGTTTCAATTCTAATATCTAGTACAATAAGGGGCATAAATTTAGTGAGAAAGAAATTATTCTACATACACGAGTGAAAGAGAAAGAAAATCAATAATTGGAACCATCATATGATCTAGAGCTAGAAGAGACTAGTCCAATAATATATTTGTATGCATTGCGTGACATCTAGGGTGATAGTGTAGAGGCTCATGATTGCTTCATTTTCGACACTTCCTTTTTACCTAGTTTTTATATGAAACCAACTCCAAAAATAGAATAAAAAAGAGAGATCAACGCCTAGAAAATAAGCCACATTCTCAGGGAGAAACTCCTTTACATTACATACAAACAATTCTTGGATGATTAAAATGAAAAAACCTCCTTTCTATATGTAGGAGTCCATGGGGTCACAATATAATCGTGGCCACCTAACAATAACAATAGTGGGGCTTTAAGGGCACAGCTAGTAGCAATATGGGGACCGCAAAGGTGTACCAATAACAATAATGGGGCTACACTAACAACAATAAGGGACTACACTAGTAATATAGGGAACTAAGCGTGGGTTTTAACCACTCGTATACGAAATTATCGCGCAAACGAATCTTAAAAATAGAAAATAAACAATAAGCGAGAGCATAAATAAATAAAACGAGACATTACGAGATATTTTCTGGATCCCAAATCGGGATGACCAAAGCTCTTGATTTTTCATTATATTCCTTTTAGTGTTACAACACATATATATACATGCCGAAGCATACATAGACCCCAATCCCTTAACCCCGGATTAGAACATAACCATAGTTCCCTTGACCGGATCTACAGAAATACCGTGGGCTTAAAACGCATCATGCCCCAAAACCATGTGCAAACCCATGCACTGAAAACCATGGGTGAGTCTCGCCCACCGAAAAAATAAGGTCCAAAACAAAATTTTCGAGCACGCGTGCGCAGCGCAAGCGACTGTGGTAATATGGCGCTTTGCGTGGACTAGTCGTGGAAAGAATACAACACATACCCAGCATTCTCCCTTGTTGTTTTTCTTTCCGCGTAGACACTGAGAGAGAGGCGAGTCAATGGCCGGCCCTACGAAACACCCCATTGTTCCTCCACACCAAGAGAACTTCGAGTGCTCTGACACTGCGCCAATGCATACGCAACATTCTTCAAGGTGTCCACCTTTACCAAACGAACACCCTTTTAGCCTCAACCATATCTCTCACAAAATGATATCGAACAACAATGTGATTTGTCTTTTGAATGATAAGCGAGCTCCTGGCAGAGAAATTGCACTTTGGCTGCTCACAATCTGTCATTATGGCTTGTCGCACCAACCCCATACTTGAACACAATCTCTCGCAACTCAAACCGTACTTCTTTACTTAGCATGAGTGGCTCGTTATGTATTATGCTAATCCGTAGCCGAGAAAGAGCCACTACAGCATCGTCTTTTTACTCTATCCAACTCGGGTCGCACCTCCAAATAGGCTACAACACATACCCACTTGTAGATCTTCGTTTGGTCCGGATCACAGTACTTAGCTTTGCATCAACAAAACCATGAATGTCCAACACTCTTTCCAACTCGGGTCTTCCCAGACCTTTACAAGCCATAATCACTAGTGCCATGGTATATATCCGAAAACCCGCTTCACTGTTATTCAATGCTCCTTCCCTTTGGTTTGACATACGCTCTGATCAATACTCCCATCGCATGCGAGAATGTCCGGTCTAGTCCTGAAACCATTGCATACATCCAAAGCTACCCACTACACTGTGACATATGGAACATGGGACACTGTCCTCCTCTTCTTCTTGTGTCTTCGGACACTTTGTTCAGCAAACAGCTTTACACCCACGAGGGTCGGAACATTCACCGGATTTACTATCCCGCATACTGAAACCTTTGCAATATAGTCTCGACACGTACTCTCCTCCTCGCTTTAGCCTGGAGCCTTCTCCTTTCGTCGATCTCTCACTGTAATTTCCATGCCCAGAAACATATGTTTGCAGCACTAAGATCCTTCATGTTGAATTTGGAGAAACGGAAGCTGGGTCTTCAAATCTTGGATATTTTCTTTCGCTCATTTCCAATCAACAACATATCATCCACATACAAGACCAACAACAACACGGCCACCAATTAATTTAAAATAAGAACCACGGTGATCCTCCTTGCCTCTACGGTGAAGCCAAGTCTCGATATATAGGTATCACTCTGATACCACATCCTGATGACCGTTTTAACCCACACGGTGCTTATTTAACTCCGCATACTAGCTTCTTTCTTCCTTCACCATAAAGCCTTTCGAGGTTGTTTCATGAAGATCTCCTCTTCCCGCATCCCTATGAGAAGAAATGTTTTGTCTTCACATCCATCTGTTCCACCAAAATCAAAATGCAGCGACAGCAGATAAAAGTAATCTAATAGGAGAGTAACTAGCAGCAGGAGAGAAAAATATCACCAAAATCAATTCTCGAGCACACGGAGATAACCTTTTGCTACCAAGCCGAGCTTTGTATTTCCTCCACTTCTTGCCTTCTACGATTTCATCTTCTTCTTAAACAAACATTTTCTCCCCGATGGGCTTCCTCTCACGGCCGACAACTCGACCTCGCATCCCATGCCTCATTTTTTATGCAAGGATGTCATTTCATCAGCATGGCCTCCTCTGCGCAGTTTTCCATCCTCTCCGAATCTACTGCCTCCTCGATGGTTCGGGATCATCATCGGCTATAGTTAAATAAAAATTTGAACGGAAAGCATATGGACTATACCGTTTACGGTTGTCTTCTTTCCCCGAGCGAGTCTTCTCACACACATTCTGGATTTTTGTGGCTCTTCCTCTTCCGAGTCTTCTTCGTCTGTAGAAGTCTCAACTCATCCTCCTGCAGCTCAAACTCTGTCTTCTCGTGTTCCTTTGGTAGGACTTCATGTTTAAAAACATCTTTCACCGCTTCTAAACATCGCATTCGCGTACACAGGAAAACCTTCCTTTCCGAGTTCCAAAAGCTTGTAACCCTTTAAACCATCCTTATACCCAATAAAGATGCGCCTTTCGGATTTATTATCCAACTTGGTCCTTTTCTAACATGTACCGTATGCATCACATCCAAATACCCTCGGATGTGAAAGAGAGAGGTCTCACGGTACCATACCTCATGTGGAGGACTGTCATCTTCCAATGGCTAGTGAAGGTGATCTATTAACCAGGTAACATCGCGCCTAACGCTTGCCTCTCGCCCAAAATTCCTTGTCCCTAACCCGGTGCTGCGAGAGCATGCTTCGCCTTTTCCATCGCCGTTTTGTTCGTTCTTTCGCGCAACTCCGTTTTGTTGAGGTGTGTATGGAGTAGTCTTATGTCGTGCTATGCCACACTTCTTACAGAAATCTTCAGAATTCCTTCTTGCAGAAACTCACCATTGTCCGTCCTCAACACCTTTTTATCTTCTTCTGCAGCTACGGTTTTTCGACCGCAGCCTTAAATTCCTTTGAATCGGTCAAAGACTTTGATTTCTTCCTCCAAGAAATATATCCATGTATTCCTTTGAGAAGTCATCTGTGAATGAAAAATGGTACACGGACTTGCACCAAAGTGATGCAACCGACACGGGTCCAAACACATCACCGTGCACAAGCCTCGAAATATCTTCAATCGCCCTCTTGGCACCGTAAGGAAGTCACCCGATTCCTCGCTTCCCACATACAGCAATGTTCGCGTAGGGTCGAAATCCGAGAGCTATTAGACATACCTTCTGCCATACCATTTTCATCTGCAGTATCCGAAAGGCCCTTCTCTCCAATATGTCCAAGCCTTTCGATGCCATAGCATGGTATTTTCTCCGAGAGACCGCTGAGGCTTTCTCGCTCCACTTTTCGGGAACCACAGTATCGTTGCACCCATCAATAATAGTGTTTCCCCGGAAGCTTGTACGCAGTTCCAATCCGAACTCCCGCATTAATACCGTTGCTCCCCGACCCATCTTACGGTGTCTTTCTCGAACACCTGTTTTTACACCCGCATCATCCATCTTGCACATGGAAATCAAAATACCGGCCACGCGAGAATGAAAGCGAACACCCAGAAGTGTTCCAAATCCTTCCACCCTCGCGGCTTCGGCCTGACTTTTCCACGTCCGAAGCCGATTTGCGGCCTTCCTATCATCGCCTAAGAAGACATCACCGCCATCATGTTCTCGTACTTCGCAAAACCACCTCTAGCGGGAAGTGAAAGTGAAAAGGATGCACCCGAAGTCAATCAACCATGACTCGCGGTCTACATCTGTGTATTTGAAGAAGAAAGCCAACACACATCCCCACTAACTAAGCATCCGAGGTGTTTTGCCTCTGCGGAGCAGGAGCATCATCGTGTCCCTTTCTTTCTACGAGAGCATGAGATGTCATCAGTCCTTTTTGTAGTGCCCTTCCTTTCTCGCATTTCCGGCCACACCTTTTCAAGAATTTCCGGGGAGATTTAGATCTCCCTCTGGAATAGACTCTCCCACTCGAAAACCTTATTTCCGTAATGCTGCTATGGGACCTTCCTCATACGGACAAGGAATCTCCGTACGACCCTCACATATTTCTCCATCTCCATTTCCTCCTATAGCAATGAGTCGAAAGACAATGTCATCAAAATTCAAGGTAGTTGTATTGCTACCCGTTGCAATAACTGTACCGTCACGAGTCCGGTAGAGAACATCTAACAAACTACCTGCACTTTATCTTCATCTCCGAGATTTTAATATCAACCGATGATTGACTCATCACGCATTGAAGGCGTTCCGATGCGTTTCCGTCACTTCCAGTCTCCATCCTTCATCTCCCGGAGTTATACATCTTTTTTCCGTGAGGGAACAATTTATTCACTGGGAGACCCAGATTGGAAACAAAGTCCCCTAGCTTTGTCCCACAGGGTCTTTCGCCATAGATTCGAGATACATTCAACAATATTGAATCTAAGACACACAACCGTATTGTGCTCTTTGCCTTCGATCTAGCTTCTTCCGCCTCCTCATCCGACGACTGTCGTCGGTTTAGTACCCGGATCTACCGCGATCCACCGATCTTTATCCACCGGCGGATCCTCCCATCTTGAGCTTCCACAGCTCAAAACTGCGACTCATTAAATTTCTCGATCTCCATCGTCCCGCCGCTCACCATCTTCTTTCACCTTTGCCAGAATCGATCCCGCGGACCTCCCACTGAAACGAGGCTCTACCTCGCGCCGAGTCAGAAAAACACAAAGACGAGGCATCCCCTTGAGGCTGAGCGATAGCTTTGATACCAAAGTCTGGGTTTTAACCCGTGCGTAAATTATCCTACGGACGAATCTTTAAACGAGAAAATAAAACAATATCGAGAGCATAAAACATAAACAGATAAAGCACAGATATTTTCTCTCGATCCCAAATCGGGATGACCGACTGATTTTTCATTATATTCCTTTTTTAGTGTTACAACACATACATATACATGCTGACGACACATAAACCCCAATCCATTAACCCTAGATTAGAAACATAACCGTAGTTCCCTTGACCGGATCTGCAAAATGCAGCTAAAAACCATCATGCCCTGCAAAACCATATGCAAACCCATGCACAAAACCATGGGCGGATCCGCCGCACAAAAAAGAGCGCGTGACTGGTCGTGGAAAGAATATAACACATACCCAACACCAACATGCACTTCTCCTTCAAACAAGTGTTTGTCCTCAACGCTTGATTATTTCTTGCGATACTTCGTATAAAATTCTCATCCTCCCATGTGGAATCTTTCTCAATGGGATTTATTCAACTTGCTGAGATACTCTGAAAATTGATCGTTTCGTATTTGTCGAGTTCTCGTTTCTCGTGACGTCGCTCGTAAACTTCTCTCTCGTGCGATGTTGATCTTCCTATTGTTTCGTCCGATTATGCACCAAGGCTTCGATTTATCCTTTGAGAGCTTCGGAGAACTTGTTGTTGATGCTCGATGCGATATTCCACTGCTTTATCATCCATATTAGCTTTCATTTGATCCTTAAAACCATCCAAACTTAGCCTTCATTTCTGCTTTTAAACCATCTGTGTCATCTTTGATTTGCTCTTTGTAAGATCTAAATTTGTTGCACTTGGTACCGTAATTTTGAGTATATCACATCTGCAATTCTTCCTCTTCATGCGTCATAGTAGATCTTTACGAGGGCTTAATGGGTATGGAATTATTTTTGGGAGAGCATTATATAACTTAATATTGATATCTATGCTTGAATATGCCCTTGGAATCACTTCAAACTGATTTTTTCTTCAAAGAAATGTTATGTAAACTTGTTTACACACGCATATTTTCTCTCTCTGCTTTTTATAGGAGTGTCTCTATTGAACCCGAGTTTATCTCTCGTTATTTTGGATCTTCAAGATCTGAATTTCTATCTTGTATTATCCCTGCTGAGTCCTCTTTCCAGTACCACGGATTCGGATCACGAGTTTGGACTCTTCAAAGGCAGAGTTATGCTCATTCTCCCACAATGACCCAATTATGCCTCAGCCCGCAGAGCGAACTTGTACGGCGTGCTGCGTGTCACTCTGTTTTCCTCTTTTGCCTACCGAAATTAATACACATAAAACTACATTTACGTGTACTTTCAGCCATTTATTTGTATAATTCCAATCCAATGCTCGCGAGAGTTATGATGATTTTCCAAGGTCCTCTTCTTTAGACGAGAATTTCGAGGGGCTTGCAAAAACCCTAACTTCCACAGACATCATATCTCCGAAAAATATTGCGAACCAAGATTTAAAATTTTTGCTACCTGAATTTTCTCTCAGGATTTCATCAAAAGGGTTTTGTTTTTAGTGTCTTAGCCCTGCGTATAAACATTATAGCAAAAAATGCCACGATGACCTTTTAAGCACGGCCGAAACACTAGAAATCCAAAACTGCTGATACCAAATATTTATGAAACCGAGCTCCAAGAATAGAAGAAAAATAGAGATCAAACACCTTATAAAGTAAGACACTTCAGAGGAAACCTCATTTAAATTACATAAATGAACAATTCTTTGGATGATTCAACAGATAAAACCTCCTTTCTATGTACAGGAGTCCATGGGGTCACAATATAATCTAAGCAAACTAACAATATCCTTGTAAAGGGCACAACAATAACACAGTGAGGTTTATGCACAATAATAACAATATGACTACATGGGTACAACAATAATAATAAGTTACACTAACAACAATAAGGGACTACACTAGTAATATAGGGACCAAACAATTTTCCTCTTTTTGGTCATCACCATCAACTCAAATAAAGCATCAAGCTCACAGCTTTTTGACATGGTAAAGGTGTTTAAATGACCTATCTTTCATATTCAATAATGTTCCTTGTTATTAAATTAAAGTTTGAAAATAGCTACAAAATTGACATGATTCTGCAGCTAATCCACATTTCTATAGCTAACTCCATGGTTTTCCATGATGATGAGGTGCCATCCGAGAAAAGAAGTATATAGACAGGTGGAGATTTCATCTCTCACAGGATTACCCTCTTATCTATTTCGAGCTAAACCACAGAAGGAAACCATTCGATTGTGTGGTCAAAGGAGCGGGTCAACACGTCTGTCGAACGGAGCGAGCGAGAGTCTCAAGTTAATCACCCTTCACGCTTGCTTTGCCAAATAGAAAAGCTGCATGAAGAAATGCTATTATGTTATTTTGTTTAGAAGTTAAAAAATAGGATTTGTTTAGTCTGAGTAGGAATAAAAAGCCTTGAACAAATATGCACACTGCTTTATAAATATGGTGCAAACAAGAGACTGAACAATGTGTGTACTGATGTGGCCAGGTGAGAGTTTTAGCTCTCTGTTTTTATTCCTTTTAATGAAGAAAATACCTTGAATGTTGATTCACAACTACACTGTTGGAATATAGCATTGAAACCACATGTTTCGCGAGGCGCAACAGTGAAGGTATGCACTTTTGTAAATGTTTTCTAAGCTTTCTTTGTTTTATCAATTGATGTAGTTAAATTCATGTTTTGTATTTTTTTACATTCGCTCTGAGTTGTTTCGAATCCCGACTTTGTTATTTAATGTAGATGTTTTACACATTTTTCCCATATCATTTGGATGCGAATTCATCAATCTTTCCTTTCCGAATTGTCAAAACTACGTAGTGATTCATAGTTTTTATTTCCGCGCAGCAACAGTGATTTATTTTAGAATAGCTCAAGGAGTCATTTGTGGTTTATTTCAAGAAGCATTGAGTGATTTATTTTACGCTAATGATCGAGTAATTTCCTTCCGTCATATGAGTGAGTTACTTTCAATTCGTCGAGAGAGTCATTTTCAAGAGCAATAGTGAACTTTCTTTTAAGCAAGTTTCGTTTCCCGTGACCCTTTTCATTTCCAAAAACATAAAAGAGAGAAGATGCATAGTTTCCTTTCCTAGACTTTTGACTTTATCTTTATACCACCAGAAGGCTATTAGAAAATAGATGTTTTTAGAGACTAAACAAAAACAAATTGGTTAAGATTTCTTCATAATATAGAGAGTGTTATGTTTACGCTGTATTTTTGGCAGAGTAAAAAGCATGTTGATTTTGGGAACTTAGTTTTGATTTAAATTCCGTTAGGAACACAACAATAAAAGTATCCTTAGAAATAATCTCTATAAATTTCAATCATCACATCAATAAAGCTGAATTAAAAGAGGCTTATAGCATATATAGTGCACTTGCACTTCACAATTTTACCAACGATCGATAATTTATGCAAGAAATTTACGAACAATAAATTGACTCAACATTTGTGGCGTCGTTGTTGGGGAAGTGAAAATAGGAGCCCTTTTTCTTTCTAAAAAAATGTAATAAAAACGAGAAAAATGATATGCGTAGAGAAAGAGATTCTAGGGGTAGATTTGTAGTTAGAGGTATAAGCTTAATTCCAACAAGACTACTGGTTTCACTGAGACTTTAGAGCCACACCACCCACCCAAACTCGCATACCATCCATTATAGGTAGACATAGTCTCCCCGAGGTACTAAGATCTGAAATCCAACCTAGAAATTCACCGACTCCACTATTTAACCGAAGTGTCAGAAGAAAAAAGATCCTACATCCTCAACAAAAGGAGTAATTTTCCTAACTAAATCGGAGAACAACTTCTCTAGCCCAAGAACTAGAAGTCCCTAGTGAATAAGTGGAAGAAGAAACCTATTTTAATATACCATTGATAGAGGAACCAAAAGAATTAGAAGAAGAAAAAAACAAATCCAATTTTGGAACCTTACATTAGTTTTAAGGAATCTACAATGGCTTCGTGGAAGGAGAAGGAGAAGTACAACACCAGCCTGATGAACATTTTGAGAATTGGAGGAGGTGGACCGAGGATTAGAGGGGAGGTGGAGGAAGAGGGGAAGAGGTGGAGTTAGGAGGAAGAGAGAGACAAAGGAGAAATAGATCATGTTGGGTTTTCTATCTATGATGAAGATACCACAACAACAATGAAAAATATCTCACCCTTTATCCCTCCTTTTAACTTCCATGGATTAAGAAGTGAGGATCCCGAAACATTTATTTTTGATTTCGAATTCTTATGCGTATTTTATGATTATTTTATTGATTCTCAAAAGTTGAAATTGTTTCAAGAACTCCCTAAAGATGCAACATTAAAATGGTTCATGGGTTTAATAAAAATCATTAATAGAACGGAGGAGATGAAAAATGCATTCTTATCAAAATATAATATCAGAATAATACGCTACATAATTGTAAGGATGGATTTTTTAAATGATGCAAAGAGAAGATGAAAGTATTGAGGATTTAATTAAAAGATTCAATTATAATCTTAAGAGGCATTTAAAATGGAAAATTTGGATGAAGATACTTTCGAAGCTCTCCTATTAAAATCCATTGAGATGAATGGATATATATCCTTAACATGATGGGAAAAGGAGATATTTATCAAATACTACTTAAATTTTTGAATTATGCATACCTCTTTCTGGGCAGGTAAGTCAAGAGTTAGAAAGAGTTCAAGAGACCCTAAGTAGACCGTAGAGAATTAATAAATATGTACTGAACAATAAGTAGGGTTGAAATAGAAATTTTTCTTTGATGAATTTAAAACAAACATTTTAGGGAGTCTTAGTGAACAAATAGACACCTTAAAATTAAAAAAACAAGAAAAGAGTTGAGATTGATTCCTTATCTATTTTTTTTTTCCAAAGTGCAAAAAACATGTTTTGAGAGAATGCACTCTAGACTTGAAAAGTGTAGAAACTTGTGTTATATGTGTAGAAAATCATGATACAAAAATGTCCTTCAATACCACGTCTTAAAGCGTTTACCAAGAGGTTAACTCCAAATCAGATAGATCATCTTTTGTTGTTAGAAGACCATGGCAAGGATCAAAACTCAAGGTTTCAACACTCAAACGTATACTCAAGCCCCATAGAATAATCGGACCACACCAATGCCATGGTAGCCTTGGTCTCAATCTCAACCTTGGGCGCAAGGATGACAACTTTATGGTAGATATTCTCAATATCACCAATATCCACAACCTTATCCAAATCACTCACAAAATTTTCCCTGGAAGCAGTCAAATTACCTCAAACTCGCCTTTCAAATCAAAAATCCACAACTTCCATTACCATTTCCACAACGACCAAATAAATTTCCTACTCAACCACTTTTAAACTCGAATAATAAAAATTCACAACTCCGTTTACAATATGGAGGGACAATAAATTCCAAACTTACATGATAACTCCATTAGATATTAACAATGTTCAACTTAGATCCGATAGAGTTTTGGAAAAGAAGTCGCCATCTATTTTTATTAAGGAAATAGAAAAGGATGATCATTCTGAGAAGAGACACCTCTTTCATCAAAATAAAAATACTCAAAAGAAAGATGATCATTATGAAGACATATCCCTTCACTCTAAATAAAACTCCAAAGAAACAACTCCTACACATGTAGATATCTAACAAATCTCAACTCACATTAGTGAACAACCTTCATGCAGATCTATCTCAAAACCACCTTTCCCCGAAAGATTAAAAATTGATACAAGAAAATATCATATTGCTGATTATGATATGTTAGATGACCGAAAAAAATATTCATAAAATTCCTTTGCTACAAGCTATCAACAACTACTTCTCCTTTCCAAAGACAATTAGGGAGTTAAGCATTAAAATACTAAGAAGAAAAAAGAAAAGAAGTCAAAAGAATCTTTAAGAGTTTAAAAATTTAGATATCAAGCAGAGAGAAAAACAATTCATAAAATACTAGTGATCCAGAAGTCCCATTGTAAAAACACACATCAATGGCTGAAATACCAAACATATTGACTTGATCTAGGAGCATCTATAAACATCATGAGTAAACAAATTATGGAACAACTAAAACTTCATAATCTCTAATATACACCAACATTGTTATAACCAGTAAATAGATCCGTAATTAAACTTCGATGGTGTGTTAGAGTATATTTATGCATCTCATAGATTCTTCGGGCATATCCAATGATTTTATGATATTAACACCCAAATAATAACTTAAGAGGACATCCATTAATATTTGGAAGACTCTCAAGAATACAAATGATGATTTTCCTACCAGATCCGTGATATGTTTACTCTTATGGAAGCTCACAAATAAATTCCACATCGTATCCACTTGCAAAAACAATGACAGAGGTAGAAAATGAAGGAATGGATAGATGATGACAATGACATACAACCTATTTTATTATCTCACAGAAGACATCGAATTTGAATTCAATAGAAAATAATGAATCCTCTTCATACCGTGAGATTAGTCATAATTTTCAAGAATATAACATTGAATATCTATCATCCGACATATGTTCTTATATTATAGGGAATAATTTTGGAAATTCTTCAACAGAATATTTCCAGGAAAAACTTTAAATGTAAACAAAACTTAAGAATTTCAAAGGAAGAAATTAATGGAGAAATGATGACAAAAACACTTTTCTATATATGGTTAGAATACACTTCAACATGAAAGGAATTAATCCCGAAACTCGTATGCATCACATATATATTGAAGATAATTCCATACCAACTGACAAACCTCAAAGAAGAATGAATCTGAAACCTAAGGAAATTGTTAAAGAGAACTACAACTCATGGAATGTGAATTTCATTTATCCAATATCATACAAATACTGCTCTACATTTAGTAAATGTTCCTAAAAGAATGGAAAATGAGAGTATGCATTGATTATAAGGAACTGTCATCAAGGCCACTTTGGAGAGGTCACTTTCCACTTCCTTTCATAGATCAAGTTCTAAGAATAGCAGGAATTTTTTTCTCATTCTGATGGTTTGCAGTATAAATCCAAATTCTGTAGCAGTCTTAAGATCAAGATAAAACTGCATTTACATGTCCATGGGGAAATTATGCTTACCAGATTATCATTTTTGGATTATGTAATGAACCATAAACATTCCAACCAGTCGTATTAGGTATTTTCTCTAACTTAACCATGATTGTGTGGGTTACAAGGATGATCACAGCTTATGGAAATTGATGAAGAAGCTCAAAATTTAGAAAATTTTCATAAGACAAGGAAATAAAATCTCTCACTAAGTCATGAAAAATGTTTTATAATGTTTACCGAGGGGATTGTTTTAGGACAACATATTTCACAGAAATGGAATTAAGGTGGACTCATCTAAAGTAGTTATTTCTAAATTATCAATTCCAATTTTTCAATGATATGTTAGGAGTTTTCTTGGTTTTACCTGGATACTATAAAATATTTATAGAAAAAATTACAAAAATTGCATCTCCACTCCTCAAATTTCTTACAAAATATCAGAACTTATTTGGAACTCGATTGCAAAAAAAAAAAACCTTTTCAACTTTGAAAGAGGAAATTCTCAGCACCTATCCTGGAGGACCAAAATGGAAATTTTCCATTGCTAACCGATGCTTCGTATATGCCCAGAGTTGTATTAGGACAAAAATACGACTACTTATGCTATTTACTATGCAAGTAAAAATTGACTCCTATAGAGTTAAATACACCACCGGAAAGGATATTTTAGTTTTTGAACCATGAAAATAATAACAACCAGACATTACACCATCAGCTATGAAACTTTTCATTCATACAAACCATTATGCAATTAGATACAGAATAAACAAATGTTATTAAAGGTAGAGTCACAAGATGGTTATTATTGTTGGTGAATTCTATATCACTTATTGACCGACCTAGAAAACAAAAAAAAAACACGCTGTCAGCATTTTATCTAGAATTCAAAATAATAACAATGATATACCTATATATGATAATTTTTCCGATGAATATGGCTTTTCAACATCCACTAAATCTCCATGGTTTGTAAATATCAAGCACTATTTGGCTACATGTGGAAATTACCATCATATTTTTCTCAGTAGAAAAAATAAAGATAGCCCAACGAGTGCATCTTATTCATGTATAAATGAGGAATTGTACAGAAGATGTGTCTAGATCTCATCATTCGAAGATGTATAAGAGAAGAGAAAATACCTGAAATACTAAACCCATGTCATGATGAACCATATGGAGAAATTCCCCACCCATAAAAGAACCGCCACAAAGTGTCTTGGGATATTATTGCCTCTCAGATTCATGAATATGTTAAGATATTTGATATAGTTTTCAAAGAATGGGGAAACATGTTCCTTTAGATGAAATGCCTCCACAACCCTACCTCTTGAACCCTTTTATAAATGGGCTCTGGATTTTGTCGACTAATCAATCCACCATCAAGTCAAAAGAGGTATATTCTTTGCAGGTACTGATGGTGTTACTAAATTTCTAGCTAAAGCACTTTTCTTTTTGCTACCGAAAATGTTGTAGTTTCATTTTTCTTCGAGAATATATGTACTCGTTTTGGTGTCCCAAGGGAAACACATACTGGGTACCCAATTCACATCCAAAATGGTACAAGACATGGAGTAATATAAAATCAAGTATTGGAAAGTCTACTCCAGATCATCCACAAGCAAATGGACAAGTAGATTCTACTAATAAAGTGATCAAGAAATCAATAAGAATGTACATTTGCATAGAAGGGACTAGGAAGAAAAGCTTCCGTGCTTTATGGGCCTATCATACCACATGGAGAAGTACTGTATGACATATTCTATGAACTTGTTTATGGGAAGGAAGTTCTATTTCCTATTGCGTTTCAAATAAAAAATTTCAAGACAACAAATAATTGGGACTTGACCTAACAAAGGCACAAATGTAGAGAATGGGACAACTCAATGAGTTCGATGAAATAAGGCAAGATGTTATTTAGAAGATAAATTTAGTTCAACAATGTAGATCCAAGTGGCATGACAAATACATCAAAGAAATAAAATTTCAAATGGGAGATTGGCATTACTCTTTAACTAAAGTTTAAGGATTTTCAAGGAAAATTTCAAACTCGCCGGCTACTCTTATGAGATTGAAAAATTCTTTTGGATAATGGAGCAAATTTAATCAGGACTATCGATGAAGGGAAAATTCCTCTCCTTTTGAATGGACATCGACCAAGGAATTATCACAAGCCATTAAATAAAATGAGGAAATTGAGATTTTTCAAAACAATTTCGATTAGAAGTTGGTTGGGAAGAATTATTCTTCTTATCCACTCCTAAAGCCTTCTTTTATATATATAATGTATAAACTTTTTAAAAACCAACAATTATTGGCATGTTTATACGTAAAATCTAAGGCGAAAACCAAGAACTCTTGGTACCTTAAATTTTCTTCATACTGCTTCTAAATCCCATTTTCTTTGCGTCCCTTTATTTTCTTTCTAGAATAAAGACAACATGCACTGCCGATATTTTGCATATCTAATAGATTTTTGGCAAAATAATGTTTGACAAGAGCCTTTCGACCGAAGCAATTGAATAATTAAGGAAATCCATCACTAAAAGAACCTTAATACAATGAAAAAAAGGAACAACCAAAGGTTAGAAACATCATTTCCCTCAAAGGTATGCAAATGTTTAATTTGATAATAAGGGTAAAAATTAGTGTATGAATTATATGGACATTGTACCACCAATTCAAAACCAAAATACGTTTAAGTCACTCCTCAAACATTACATCAACACCCCAAACCAAATCCTAATTTCATTATTAAGATCGCCCAACTCATATTCATTCATACCCCAATATCTACCATATCTCCCTCATTTACACTCTCATCAATTCGAAACCCGCATTCATACCATCGATCCGAAACTCTCACTCATACCCCGTCAAAGAAGTGATTTTGAGGTGAAACTTCTTGCACCATGGGGGTCATAGTAATAACAAAACCGCAGGGGAGAAAATTCATGGAAGGATACCCTCAGTGAAAGAAAATGTTGCACAGTTAACAAGTAAGAGGAATTTGTGGAGAAATCATGGTTTTAACAAGGCAACCAAATCATTTCCGCAGCCTTCAATGACTAGAGGTTGAAATTGGAGACATTAAATTTACAAAGTGATATAATCCTTTATTTTTGAAGCTACCGATTGCCGAGAATTGGAGAAAGATGGTTCAAGAACATAGGAATTGAAGGAGAAGAATGGAAGGTCTTCTTGAAAAATCTAGGTATGGACACACCACCATTTTTTAAGAAATGAAACTCAAGTACAACACTTAAGGGTAAATGGAGAATTTTTTGTTGGTAATTCAAAAAAATTTCACTTGTGAAGGGAGATTTGGGTGTATGTTCTTCCATCACATTTGCCTATCGATGCATTTTATCGAAGGTTATGAATTAAAGCTTCCATACTTTATGTTAAATAGTTTAAGAAAGACGCGAGAATGTTTGAGAAGAATCCAATTCATAGAAAACACCATGTATCACAATGGACCATCAAAATACCATTGAATTTCATCTTGAAAATTTGGGGGATAGTTGGGATAGCTTCCAGTTAGGGATCATTTCAAGGAAGGAGATCAAGAGCAGCCTGTATAGAAAAACCAAGAGAGGGAGAAAGAGAAAAAATGAAGTCATTGAAAATGTACCACAAAACCACAAGAGAAGTCGAGGGACAATTCATATTGCAAAAATTTTAAGAAGCATTAAAAGAAAAATTGTTAGAAGAAAGAAAGACAACATAAAGGAAGAGAGTATACCCAAGAAAACAGAGGAGTCCAAAACAGAATAAAAGGGAAAAACTCAAAACTCTCCTTCATCAAATTTTAGAAGAAGTGTCGTGCTTAGCCAAGCAATGAAAGAACCACCCTAAAAAATAAAATAGTACATTGATTTGGAGGGAAAAAGAGGAAACCAAGGGTTCCATCACTCACTTTTTATATCACATATTCATATCCTGTGTCGAAAACACCATAAATTGATCCTTGCAACAAAATCTATGATTACATTGAATTCTGGAGAAGAGAGATGCAGAAAAACATCAGCTTTTAAAATAAAGGGGAAGAAGTCACCAGTGGTCTCACATGAACCTGGAAATATAAGTATGTTGAAACAAGAAATATTTGAGCCGGGGGACACTAAATAGACACATACAACAGGATAATGAGGCCTTAAGAATGCAATAAAATTGAGAAAAACAAATAATTCTAATATTATTTTTCATTTGGGACTTCAATACAAGAAAAACAAGAAGTTGAAGAAAAATAAAAAAAATTTCAAAAGACAAAATACAAATCAAGTACAAATCTTGATGAGAAAGCCAAGAATGACAGCATAAAAAATAAAGTAAAGAAGATAAATTTGGATGTTCTCAAGTATAAGTCTTAGGAGAAAATGCAATAGCCGACAAGGGTCGTCAATTTTTCATTAGTGCATGAGGACATGCAATGACCTCCATGGGGGAATGTAGAGCCTCATGATTGCTTCATTTTGACACTTCCTTTTACCTAGTTTTCTCTTTTTTGGTCATCATCATCAACTCAAATAAACATCAAACTGTCAAAAGTTTTTGACATGGTAAGGTATTTAAATGACCTATCTTCCATATTCAATAATTTTCCTTATTATTAAGTTAAAGTTTGTATTAGCTACGAATTGACACATCTCCGCAACCGATCCGCATTTCGTAGCCAACTCCATGCTTTTCTAGATTCCGAGGTGCCATTTGAGCAAAGAAATATATAGACAAGGGATATTGATCTCAATTATTTCCTCCTATCTATCTATGCTAAATCACAAAGGAAATTTTTCGATCGTGTGGTCAAATGAGAGGGTCAACACGTTTGAACAAAGCGAGAGTCCAAGTCATTGAATGACCACGATTTTCTTCGTCAAAAGAAAATCGTGAAGAAACACTATTTTGTTATTTGTTAGAAGTTCAAAATAGGATTTGTTTAGTATAAGTAAGCATAAAAGCCTCAAACATTTATACATAGGATTTAATAAATACTTGCAAACAAAGACCCTAAATAGTGTGTACTCTTGATGCGACTATGAAGTTTTAAAACTCGGTTTTTATTCCTTTTAATGAATAAATACCTTGAATATTTTATGCGCAACTAAATTTTGGAATAGAGCATTGAAACCACATGTTTTTGAGGGCCCCTTCAAACAAAGAATCACGGATGTAAAATGTTTTCATATTTTTATTTTATCATTTAATGTAGTTGAATTCATGTTTTTATTTTTTCATTCGCTCTAGTTGTTTCAAAATTCAATTTTGTTAGTTGATGTAGATGCTTTCATATAGCTTTCCTTTATCATTTTATGTAGATTCATCAATCTTTCCTTTCGAATTGTCAAACTACAAGAGTGATTCATATTTTTACTCTGTGAGCAGAGTGATTTATTTGAGAATATTTTTTCAAGTTCATGTGTGGTTTATTTCAAGAAGCATCGAGTGATTTCTTTCCAAAGAATGATTGATTAATTTCCTTCCAGCATATGAGTGAGCTATTTTCAATTCATGAGTGATTTATTTTCAAGAGAAATAGTAAGTTATTTACAAGTTTCATTTCCAGACCTTTTGATTTCAAAAACATAAAAGAGAAGATGTATAGTTTCCTTTCCCGTAATTTGATTTTATCTTTATACACAAGACTATTAGAAAACAATAGTTTTTAGAGACTAACAAATAAATTGGTTCAGATTTATTCATAAGATAGAGAGTATTGTTTCATTTTTATTTTAGTAGAGTAAAAAGTATACAATCTTTAGGAACTTAGTTGGGATTTAAATTTGTTTAGAACACAACAATAAAAGAATCCTTAGAAATAATGTCTACAAATTTCATCATCACATCAATAAACCTAATTAAAAGAGGCTTCTAGCATATATAGTGCACTTTCACTTCACAAGTTTACCAACTCCGATCGATAATTTATGCAAGAAATTTAATAACATTAACTTGACTAAACAGATAGATCTAAGTAGTACCAATAATTTCACCAATTAAAATCGGAAAAATTTCTCAATTACTTTGTGTGTCCAACACCAAAATTTTAAGTAATAATTGGTGGTATGGAGGTACCATAGATTGGTTAGAGAAGTGCCAATATTGAGCTAAATATGGGTGGAGACTTATTGACACTCCCACTATTGCAACCCAAATGGGTGGTGTTGATTTTGTATTAGAGATCCCATGGTTACAATCATTGGGAATATGGGCCTCAGATTTTAACATATTTTCATGATATTTTCCTAAAAATTCAACCAAATTTATCATAGATATATCCAAGTGAAACCCCAAAGTGATAAGCTCAACTAGCATGACAAAATTACTAGGAAAAGAGACACCATGGTGTAATTACACAATTTTTTCATGTCAAACATCTATATCTTATTCTTTAAGTGTATATCCAAAATTTTATCAACAATCATTCTAATATATTTGCAAATATGCTTAAGGGTCTTACACTGCCTTCGAGATCATGACCATGCTATTCCTTCTCAACCTATAAGTGTACCACCTAAAACTAGGCATTATAGTTATTTTCATATGCATGGAAGATTGATATTGAGTGTATGGTTCAAAAAAAATGTTAATTGTTGCATCATTAAACCTAATAGAGTGTTTTAACCAATGGTTATAGTAGTTATAAAAAGGGATGGTTTACGATGTATGTGCCAAGGTTATAAATGTGTCAAAAAATGACAAACAAAGATAAATTTCTCATATTCTTATTACCGATGAATTATTAGACGAATTGATGGATCAATTTCCTTTACTAAGTTGGATCTCATCTTAGATATCACCAAATCAAAATGAAGAAAGAAAGAATTCCCAAAACAACTTTTAGAACACATGAAATTCATTATGATTTTTTGGTTATGCTATTGAGACTTTCTAATGCACTTTAAAGTTTCAAATCTTGATGAATTATATTTCCAAACCGTTTCTTAGAAAATTTGTGTTATTATTTTTGGATAACATACTAATCTACAACAAATCTTGGGGAAGGTGTGTCCAACATGTTGACAAGGTCTTAAAACTATTTGAATAGTAACAATCATATGCCTTTCAAAGTTAAAGAAGTGGAAAATTTGGGTCATATTTGTTACACCATTTTTTGGTCATCTAACCTATTATTGTTAGATGGACCCAAGTAATATTGAACAAGACCAATTTTACTCCAAGTAAAATTGCTTTCACTATGAAAATAACTTAAAAAATCACCTCTATTAAGTTGTTTATGGTCTGGTATCAGGAAACCCCATATGAAATATTAAACAACATACATTTGTTTGATTTTCTCTCAAGAAATAATTAGTTAAACAAATAGTTTTATTAATATTTCGAAGACATATTTAACCCAAACAAGGAAATTACTCACATAAATCATGATTTATCTTATTATTTTCTAAGAATAATTGTTTAAATCTTATTAAATAATATTCTTTGTTAAATATGACTAATTCACCCTCAAATAATTAAATAAATCATTATTTATTTGATTATTACTCAAACTATATGTTTTAAAATGATAAATAAATCATTTATTTATGTATTATTACTTAATCACATCCTTAAAATAATAAATAAATAAATCATTTATTTATTTATTATTTAATAAATAAGGGGATTTGACCTAAGTCAAATACCTTTTCCTTCCAACAAATATAATAAAATATTCCATAAAGTTGGATCTAGATTTGGTTAATAATATTTTAATTATGCACCAAGATCTAGACTAACTCAATATATTGTTATAAATAGAAGGGTTTTCCCATTCATTTGTCACCTTTTGTTGCCTAAAGATCACCGGATCTCAACATTTGGTCCTGCCATTGATCCATAATCATAGCCATACTTTTCCTTTTTTGTCCTGGGTTTTCTACACCATCAAGAGAAAGAAGTTCTAAATCAAGTGTTGGAGGACTCACAAGAACCCATCCTATTGAGGAGAACAGGAACACCTCTGTGTTTTTCTCCGTGTGCCATTAATAAAAATATCTATCGGATGTATTCTGTCTTGTATACTGGATCTATGGAGTAAATCTTTTTTTCACTATTTAATGTCTTTCAATGCACGTATCTAGATTTTTGTAGCATTTGTCTTCGATCATCTATTCGCATCTAAAGATATTAGCAACGCTTCGTTGTTAGGGCTATAAGTTATGCATAGCAAAAGTGTGGTATTTTTTCTCTTACACGTACGAAGGATCTAAGGACAATGCAGCAGCGACTCCGTACTTGTCACTAATATGATCACTCTTGTTTTTTCTGATCCTTTTCACATCTGTACCGGCTCAAAAACCTGTGATTTCTCTTCACCCCCTTGTTTTTCTTATTCTCATGTTTTTTTTAATCCATAAAACCCTAAAACGATAAAAATTTAACTTCCGTGTTTTCGGACCCATCACAGACAGACATCGGCCGTAGCTAAGACGACAAATTTTTTTAAAATTCACCGCCGAGAGTGCCGGAGCAGGTGTCACACTTTTTTCCAAAACCTCGCGATCCGGACCTCCGTGACGCACTTTCCACCTCAAAAAGGTGGACTCTCTAATGAAAAAGGCCAAAACTCACGACCTGTACTTTCTACAAATGATTTTTCCACGTCCATTCGCCCAGCCTTTGTTCGGGTTTTTCACCACTTCGCCCGCTGGAACTGTGATTGTTCTTTTTCACCAACTAAGTGGGAACCTAGCTCCCTAGGGCTTCGCTTCCTCCACTTTTGGTGGAAGAGTGTTTGTTGGTTACAGGTTGTCCCAAATTTTAATTTCACCATTTTTAGATCCATATCTCCATCTTCGTATCCACTTCGTATTTATTTTTACTCCATCCAAATCTCTCCTTGCTTTGTTTGGGTTTCCTTTCAGTACCTGCCTCTTCCTTGGAGATAGCCTTTTGTCACCTCTTTTTTACAACAATTTTCCTTTGATTTGTTGTTATTTTCTGCACCACTTTCCAACAGATTTTGTCTTTTAATCTCTGTCCCTATTGACCCAAGATCTATTAGCCTTTTCTTTAGTATGTTTAAATTAGTTTTTTGCTCACCTATAGACTAATTGTTGAGAGACCTTGCATTCTGCTTTAGATTATTGTATTGTTAGTCGCTTATTTTCTCATAGTAAATTTATATACTGGCTATTTGTGTGTTTATCTACGCCTACAACACATTTTTTTCTTATCTACAACAGGTTTAACAATTAAAATTACACAATAACTTAAGTGAGAAAGGGCTTTGGCCAATAACGCTGCTGTAAGACTCTAAAACATTGAAATCAATTGATCATGCACCTCTTCGCCCTTGTTTCAACATTGTAATTAGTTGATCCTACACCTCCTTGCCCTTGTCGATCTCTTTTTCCCTTGTGATGTTTTTATGTTGTCACCATTGCACCACCAAGGTGTTTATCCTAGAGAATTCTTGGCCTTCATCCTCAGTTTCTGGTAGGAAGACTTACTCCTCCGCGTAAGATTCGAGTTAGTCCTCCTCTGAGTCCGCACTTCGACTCTTCTTATGGTTCATTGGGTTCTCCTTCTCATTCTGCCTTCAGTTCTCCCCCTATCACCTTCACCATGTCTCGTGCAAGACCTAATGCTGGTGGTAACCCTAGACCTAATGCTGGGAATACCACTAGTGGGACCGCAACGGACACTAACCCGTCTGCGCCCTTGCTCCCCTACATGGCAAGCCTCAGCCTTTCCGATATTGACCAGTTGATAAATTACACTATACACCATGACGCTAGTTGGCCTGCTATGCCAACAAAGCTCCCTTCAGACATCCCAAAGTTTGAAGGTCTTGCTGGACAAGATCCTCTAAATCATGTCTGCATCTTCTTCCACATGTAAAACTGCTTAATTCATACTGATGACTATATTCGTTTTCGATTGTTCCAATGAACACGAGGTTATGTTTGTTAGCGTAGATCCGGGCCTTCTCCTCATACTCACCTTTGCGACTTCACCCGGAATTTCTGTCTTATTCACCCCTACGCTACCGTCACCGGTATCGAGATCTTGAAAAATTGACCTCTTTCGCCAATCATTCGTTAATGTTCCTTTTCCGAACCATGGGTTCGGAATGGCGAGAGCTCAGCGCAGGTTGTCAGCCCTCCCTTCCGAGGATCCTGTCTACATGGACTGGTTCATGACTCTGCCGCCCATCAGAAAAGACATCGATCGCACTTTCCTCAAACCGAAGAAGCCGCTTTCTCCAGAGGCAGCATGACTCCGATCTACGTCACAGTTATGTTTATACCGTCCTACCTGATCTTCCCAGACCTGGTGGTGCCAACACACCAGGGGCATCCCATTCCGTCGACGATATCGTTGGAGCTCTCTTTAATCTGTATGCTCAACCTCCCATGGGCTATGGTTTCTCTCAGGGAGGGGCCAGCTCCTTCGGCACTTTTCCCCCTCCTGGTAGCACGTATCCAAGATACATCATGCCTCCTCATTTTTCCCAACCTCTTGTTTACCACACTACTACCCAACCTCCTTATTATCCGTATCCACAGCCTGGTGCTCTAGCTCCTACAGCATTAGCACCTCCTCCTCCCTTGCCTTCTCAACCCCCGCAAAAGCAACCACCACCCCCTCCGGGGCAGGTGTACACATAGCAGGACACGACTAATCCTCCTCCCTCAAAAAGGAAGAGGAAAGGCAACCAAAATCAAGCTGCCTCTAGTAATCATGGTCTTAATCACAATAATGTTCCTTACACCACAAACCAGCAACAAGGCACTTGGCCCAAGCAAGACAGGCCTCTTCGTACGAACAAGCCCTATTCATGTTGTGGTGTTTATGGTCATTATACGCATGATTGTCCCCTTTTACCATAGATGTGACAGCTATGGGAGTCTCAGGCAACATTGAGAGGACAACAAGCCATTCCTTTCGTTCCTCCTAGTCCTGCACCTATTCAACCGACTGTGCTTACCGATCCTTTACCTCAGCAGGGATTTGTGGCCACCCAACCACCTGAAGGACAGGTGGCCGCTCAACCTCTCCCATCTCGTTCCCCTGATTACCAGATTTTCATGATGTACTCTGATCAGCCTTCTGAACCTCCTTCTCCTGGCTCTTTACCTTTAGATGATAATCGTGACCCCCTCGATCCTCCAGACGCTACCCCCAAACCTTACCTTTCTTTGACCCTGGTTCCACCGGTCTCTCTGATTCCTCCCACTGCACTAGTGCCTCTGTCACCTCAACCATAACCTTTTCCAGTTGCAACCGTCTCGGGTAAGAAGGGCAATGCTCACAAGGGGGCACCAAAGGACAAGCACCCCCTCTCCTTGTTCACGCGTTCTGCTTCGGATCTGCCTACTCCCATTGGCATCCCTCCTCCTGATGCCAACGTGACGGAGCCTTCGACCACTCTCCATGACGTTGCACATGTGCGCCATTTTTCACATGTTGATGAGTCAGGTAGCTCTACCATGACAAGTGGTCCTCATTCCGCTATTCAGCCCATCCTTCACTCCGATGAAGACATTATGGAAGCACTGACCCATCCCAACTTTCCATGGAATGATATGCACCACCGTACGTACTTCCTCCCGCAGCAGTCCCACGACCAATATGTTGTGGAAACTAAGGACTTCATTCCTAACAGAGTCGATTGGTTTAGAAATCCCATCCCTGCACCTGATGCTTTCGAAGAAGGAAATATGGCCAATATCTCTCCTACCATTAAAATTGACATTTCTGACAAACTGAGGGTTGAAGAAAATATCGTATTGGGCGCCCATTGCACCACGGAAGAGATTGAAGCTTACACCAAGTTATTCAAAGAATTCCGCGATATTTTCGCCTAGTTCTATTCAGAAATGCCCGGACTTAATCCTGCCATTGTCGAACACCATATCGATATATGGCCTGATGCCAATCCTCTCCGTCAAAAGATGAGACCCATTAATCCTTCCAGACGTGAAGCTATCAAAGCTGAAATCGATAAGCTCAAACATGATGGTTTTATCTATCCCATTGAATACACCACCTGGGTGTCTAACCCGGTTCCCGTTCTCAAGAAACAAGGCACAATCCGTGTCTGCACTGACTTTCACGATCTGAACAAAGCTTGTCCCAAAGACAACTTCCCCACACCATTCATTCATCAAATCATTGATGAGTGTGCGGGGCACGAGGTGCTATTTTTTATGGATGGTTTATCTAGATACAACCAAATTGTCATCCTTCGTGCTAATCAACTCAAAACTGCGTTCATTAGTCCGTGGGGAACCTTTGCCTATCGAGTCATGCCATTTGGTCTTAAAAACGTAGGAGCCACTTTTCAGCGGGCTATGTCTTACTGTTTCCATCACCTGGCTCACATTATCCTTGCTTATTTATTCAACCTTACTGCACGTTCTAAACATCGGGCACAGCACCTTCACGATCTGCACACCGTCTTTCTTCGATGTCGCAAGTGTAATATCCGCCTCAACCCACTGAAATGTGTCTTTTGTGTGCCTAATGTCGTCTTTTAGGCTTCATTGTGTCTAAATATGGTATCTCTCTTGACCCATTAAAATTTCAATCCATTCTTGAGCTTCTGATACCCCGCACTTTACGCCAGTTACAAAGCCTCCAAGGCAAAGCCAATTTTCTTCGTCGTTTCGTACCTGACTATGCCACAACCGCACATGGTTTCCTTAGACTTCTCTGCTCCAATATCCCTTTTATATGGGATGCTTATGCTCAAAAGTCTTTTGATGCCATGAAGCACGCTCTCACATCCGCTCCCTTGATTTTTCCGCCTGACTTTGATAGGGATTTCATCCTATATATCTCCACTTCCACCCACTCGATCACTGGAGTCCTCATTCAAGAAGATGACAACGGAATTGAGCATGTCATATATTATGTTAGTAAGAACCTGGTAGGACCTCCTGTATGCTACTCACACGAAGAAAAATTAGCACTGGTTGTCGTGTTCTCGATCCAAAAACTTCGTCATTACATCCTCATGCCTTCCACCAAGGTCGTGACTAATTCCAACCCCATGGCCTCCCTATTGAGTCGTCGAATCATCAATGGGAAATACGCCCGTTGGATCATGATCCTCCAGGAATTCGATCTTGAATTTGTCACACAAAAAAGTAAGAAGGGTTTAGCCCTCGCTAAACTCATTTCCAAACTACCTATAGGTATGCAAGATTCTCCAATTAATGATAGTTTCCCCCATGAACACTTATTCGTCATTACCACTGATGACCCCTAGTATGGGGACATCCTCACTTATTTTCGGACTCAAAAGTTCGCCCTCCATCTTGACCATGATGCTCGACAACGTATCTGACACCAGGCCCCCCGCTACCTTCTCATCGGTGAAGACCTTTATCGTCACGGTGAGGATTTTGTCCTTCGTCGTTGTCTCACACACGCTGAAGCAGAGCAAGTCCTCAATGCCTGTCATAGTGGTGCTTGCGGTGGCCACCTCTCCGCTCTAGCCACTACCCAGAAAGTTATGCGTGTTGGGTACTTTTGGCCTTCCCTCTTTGGAGATTTCATTGAGGCAGTCAAACATTGTCCCAATCGCCAACATTTTTCCCCCAAGGCATGAGCCCCTCCAGCTCCCCTCCATCCTATCCATCCTATCATCTCCGCTGGCCCCTTTTGCAAGTGGGGCATAGAATTTATGGAGTGTCGACCGTCATCAGCTAGTAACCATAAGTATATCATCATGGCGGTTGACTATTTCACTAAATGGGCTGAGGCCATGCCAACATTTAACAACACGACAGCTATCGCAGCCCTATTTTTCTTCAACCATGTGATCGCTCGATTTGGAGTTCCGAAATTTTTTTTCTCAAACCATGGCCGACATTTTGAAGATGAGATATGGCACGAGCTATCCTCACTATTGGGCTTTGAGCACCAATATTACTCCTCTTATTACCCCCAAGGTAATGGCCAAGTTGAAGCGGTCAATAAAATTCTTAAAACCATACTTCAACGAATGGTGGATAAGCACAAAACCAACTGGCACCTTATGCTCTTCCCTACATTGTGGGCCTATAGAACTTCTGTTAAAACTGCCACCGGGTTCACTCCGTTCCACCTTGTTTTTGGAGAGGAAGCAGTCTTACCGATCGAGTGTGAAATCCCTTCCCTTCATCTAGCCGTCGAACTTCTCCCTGACACTCAACCTTTAGAACAGAGACTTATCATGCTTGAACGCGCTTCCGAAGATCGCCGTGTTGCATTACAAACCATCGAGGCGGCTAAGAAACGCACCAAGGCTCAATATGATCGAAAAGTCCAACCTCGTACTTTTCACGAAGGTGATCTTGTT
Organism: Pinus albicaulis; assembly: GCA_034641835.2. Classification (NCBI taxonomy): domain Eukaryota; kingdom Viridiplantae; phylum Streptophyta; class Pinopsida; order Pinales; family Pinaceae; genus Pinus; species Pinus albicaulis. Next base: position 6,297 of record JAXQQM020086657.1, on the reverse strand, counting down.
CTAGTGTATGACCAAGCCCATGATTTCCTTGGTCATCAGAAGTTTGATTCATTATGGTTAGGACCTTACATTATCAGTAAGGATTTGGGAAAGGGCGCATATCTATTAGAGGACTTCGAAGGCCATCCCCTTCCTAATCCTCGTAATGCACTCTATCTGAAGAAGTATTACCCTTAACATTTCCTTCTGGAAATGCATGTTTTATTGTTTTTAGGTAGCTAGAACATGTTAGTGATGTGATACTTCACCAGGACACATTTTTTCCAAGAAGCGCCACTTCACCCTTCCTCAAAATCGAATTTCTTCACTAGAAACACTCGTACAGGGGGCACCATGTTGCCTCCATACTTGTCCACGCTCATGTTGACTTTCGTCGTGAGTTACCATCTTGTACTCATGCTTTTATGGTCCCCATTGGACCCTTCACATACATGGCAGCACCATTGAGTCACCTTTATTTAGAGCATCTGAGTTGAGTCATCATTGCAATCATGGAGTCTATTCTGAGTCCCTTTGCATCCCGCTATAGTCCTCCATTCTTCACTGCTTGGTCCCTCTCTCATGTCGCATCTTATGTCCTTCATTCCCACTATCCCCTACCCATCATGATGTTGTGTCAGTTGTTGCCAGGTCATCCATGCCCTTTATACTCTAACAAGGGAAGTCGTATGTTCGCTACTCAGTTCCCCAATTTCATCATCATCATTGGTGTCAGTTTGTCAATCACTCTCCTATTTTCTCTCGTGCCCTAGTTGAGGATCCCTTATTGCCTCACTTATGGCGGAATCCTTCTGTCGACATCAACTCATTCATTCTAGAAAAGAGGTTTAGAGGGCAGTGTACCTTGGTTCCAGCTTACACTTTGGTTTGGCGCCTCGGATCAGGCAAAGGGACTCCTTATTTCCCTTTGACTTGATTTTTTCTCAGCTCCAACTCCTTTCAGCATGATCAAGATCCGTATACTTGATGGAGTGTGTGTCATATGTCTCAACAGTCATGAGGGGGTGGCCCTACAGGTACCCCGCCACACACTCGGATGACCTCTTCATTACAGCCTTCGATGCAGATCCATACATTTGATGATGTTGGCCTCAACCGCTTACAGCGTCGTTGTGTTTGCATGCATCAGTTAGATTTTCAGAGCCATTTCCTGTGTTCAGGGGCATCTGGGTTGCACTCATATCTCATGTACTCAGCTTTTATTGTACAAGTCCTGGCTTTTATCCCAGGCACAATATGTATGTGGGATTCATTATCATGTTATTCATATGGCTCATGTTTATGCCAGCATATACCTTATCATTGTGTTCCGTGGTTTTCCGAGTGCCTTATTGTTTGTACTATTGCCTCGGCGGGCATAAGTATGCCTCCCCCACCGCCTATAGCAGGTACTCACTCAAAAAGACTTGTCTCACCTGCAAGTCACCTCCTCAGGGCTTAGTTCTTTTAGCACTTCGGTTTACCTTATACTTCTCTCTCTTTGACTTCTCCTTCGATGTTTAGTGATTGAGTTCTTACAACGTACTTTGGTTATACGATTAGCTCCTAATGCTCGCACACTCGGGGGCAATCTGTTACACCATTTTTTGGTCATCTAACCTATTATCATTAGATGGACCCAAGTACACCATGTAAGACCAATTTTACTCCAAGTAAAATTGCTTTCACTATGAAAATAACTTAATAAATCACCTTTATTAAGTTGTTTATGGCCTAAACAGGAAACCCCATAAGGAAATATTAAACAAATATACATTTGTTTGATTTTCCTCAAGAAATAATTAGTTAAACAATAGTTTAATTAACATTTCTGGTTATATTTAACCCAAAACAAGGAAATTAATTAGATAAAACATTATTTATCTTATTATTTTATAAGAAAAATTGTTTAAATTTTATTTAGATAATATTCTCTGTTAAATATGACTAATTCACCCTTAAATAATTAAATAAATCATTATTTATTTGATTATTACTCAACCATATCCTTAAAATGATAAATAAATCATTTATTTATTTACTATTACTTAATCACACCTTTAAAATAATAAATAAATCATTTATTTATTTATTATTTACAAATAAGGGGATTTGACTCAAGTCAAATACCTTTTCCCTCCAACAAATATAATAAAATATTCCATAAAATTTGGATCTAGATTTGGTTAATAATATTTTAATTATGCACCAAGATCTAGACTAACTCAATATTTTGTTATAAATAGAAGGGTTTTCCCATTCATTTGTCACCTTTTGTTGCCTAAAGATCGCTCTGGATCTCAACACTTGGTCTAGCTATTGATCCATAATCATAGCCATACTTTTCCATTTTTGTTTGGGTTTTCTACACTATCAAGAGAGAGAAGTTCTAAATATGAAGAGCTGAGGACTCACAAGAACCCATCCCATTGAGGAGAACAGGGAACACCCTCTTGTGTTTTCCTCCCAGGTGCCATTAATAAAATTATTCATTGGATATATTCTTGTCTTTTCTATTGGATCTATGGAGTGAATCTTATTTTTCTACTGTTTAATGTCTTCTAATGCATAGATCTAGATTTTTGCAACACTTGTCTTAATCATCTAATTGCAGATCTAAAGATATTAACATTCATTTCTACTGTTAGGGCTATAAGTTATGCGTAGCTAAAGTGGTCTATTTTTTTACACTTCGAATAAATATTCATACTAACAGCAAGCCTAAGGGTGAGGAAATTGGATGTCGACCTTGTGTGCTTAAAATTTAATATTGAATATTAATTGTTGAGTCCTACATATGATTTGAGTATAACCACATTAGAAGCCCCGAGATCCAACCCTCAAATAAAGTCACATGTTAGAGAGCTGAGGCCAAGTGGAATTTCATTAGGATCGAATGCAAGGACAATCCCCGGTGGAGCCTCCTGAGTAGAATTGGCATCAGAGTGGAAGAGTGAATTTTGTAGGGTGATCAAAGGAATTAGGGCTCGTAACACGAGGAATATGACTGAACGACATTTAAGCCACTAGATTGAGAGATATAAGAAAATTTGGGCATGATGAAAAGTATTCGATGTAGAGGGATTTTAATTTAAATTTGAATAATGAGAAAGAGGTGGATAAAAATTGTCCAAAAAAAACTATTTGGGCTGAAAGGGAAGATCAAAATCCTAAACGAATCCAGGTTCCAAAGAAAGGTGAGAAGATGAAAAAGAATTGGACTCATGGACCCTAAGTTACATGGATATATCAAATTTTGTGTAGAGAAACTTCTTGTTGAATCATCCAAACCCCCAGATTATCCCGGGTCAGACCAACAGATATAAAAAAGGAGCAAGTTAAAGCTTTTCCTGACCCAAAATCGAGGTGGAACCCATCGATAAGAAGCTATTCTTAAATTTTTTTTCATTAAAGTTCATTTGGTGCGTTTTACGAAGCCTGAGCCTTGTGACATCTAGACTCTATTGAATTCGGATAGTGAAGGATTTTTTTTCTATGATATGTGATTCCTACCATTGTATATAATTTCCAATGCTAAATATGATATCCAAGATCAGGTGAAGTGTGACCAATTCGAATCACTCGATTAAGACTTAGCATGCTTTTTCATGAGAGGTTTGGAATTAAGCACATGAGATTTATCCAAGGCTTTGGATATGCGTTTGTTGATTCTTGGAATGTCCTTGAGATAGGAACTATTTAAGAATACATTCGTTGAGGACTTAATCCTCCTGCTTTATGTGATTATGGTTGGTATTCTAGACACCACAGGGGGTATTCCCTACTTGTAATTTATAATGAGTGTTTTATAGGAAAATTGATAAAGACCAATTAGTGATAACATATGAAAAGTTATAGTAATAAAGCATAAAATATAGAAGGGATTGAGGTGCAGTTAAATAAATAGTATCCTTCACCAAATGAAACTATTAATGTGACCAAAAAAAGTGTCCAGTAAGGAAAAAATAACCAAATAAGGAAGAAGAACATACAAGGAAGAGAAGAATAGAAACATACAAAAATCATGCTTAATATTCAAATAAATACAAATTTAATGAAAACGGATTATAGAGAGTGCTACAACAAGTGTAACTTATTATACAATAAAAATGGTGAGATTAGGTGATAAATACGATTATCAATAATATAAATGTTGAGATATAGATATCACTGAATAAGTTTCACAAGTTAATGTTGAACAAGTCAGATATAACCCTAACAAATATTCAATTGTAAGAATATAAAACCAATGCAAACTATAACAAATGAAAATCATACAACAGATAAATATTAATTTAATCAACAATCGCGATCAGGTTTCAAATTCGAGTTTGTGAAGACTCAACCTGTGAATCATAAATAAAATGCCTTACACACCTGACCTTTAATATTATAATATAAAAGAGCAAGGGAAATTTAGTAGATTAGATGTTGTGTAAATCATAAATCAAGTTCACAAATCATAAACACCAAATTTTGTATTTGAACTCACATTTAAAAAAAATGGAAATAGGAAATTCATTAACAAGTCTCATAAGATAATCATTCAGTTAAAATGACAGATCTATCTAGCGAGTAAATTCATATTTTTAAGTCACAAAAATTCAATCCTTCTATAACCGACCCCCTCAAACTGAAAAACAAGGTATTAAATACAAAATTTTGTAAAACATTTTTCTTTAACTGTCTCATAATAACATTTAAAAAACTTGGGAAAAAAACAGAACTAAAAGGTAACTAATTAATATTCTTCTTTTTTTCATAGATTTCTCGACTTTTATCCTATTTCGCTATGGGTCAACAATCTAAATCTCAATTTTTGTGAGAAGAATGGTCCTTCTAGTTGGGATGGGAACAAAGGTCGTAGAATATGTATCTCACATATGAACTTGATGACTCGCCAATTGTATAGGAGGCACCAAAGTAGTTGTCTGCATAATCGAGGCCACGGTATTTGCTCATCCAAGACCCTTCCTTAATTCCACTAATTTCTCCCATTTGAAGTCTGCTAGCCAACTGACTCAGTTCAAGTTAGCCCTGGAAAATATTAAGTCTAATTTAATCTTGAACTTGGATTTAGGAATTCATTGTACCATTTTTTATAGTAAGGTTAGGATGTTGAATTCTCGAAGGAAATAGTCAAGATATGTTTTCTTGTACTAGGTCCTTCTTCATCATACGAGAAAGTTTTAAGACTGTATCTTAACTTTTCCAAGGATAAATGAATCATATTCTTTGATATCCATCCTTCATTAGTCCATAAAGATGGGAAACCAAATCTATAAATATAATTCCATTAAGTCCTAAAACCTTCAATAATTTTCATAGACTTGGAAACTTCATCGCTTGTTTCTAGAAGTAGCTTCATGTATTCTCTGACAGATGTTATTGAGGCAATACCTTCTTCCCTATAAAAAAAATTTAAACATTGCAATTCTTCATTAGTTAGAGAATCATAAATATAAACAATGGAGTTGAAATCTTTAAATATTTTTTCTATTAATGGCATTATCATTTCAATTTCATTTTTTAAATTCTGAATAATACTCTTTTCGCAATGAGGAAAAATATGAGCTTAACGATTTAGTAAAGCAATTTTCTCACTAACCATTAACCAAATTTTGTCTTTGACTTCTAGAAGCATCTCCTTCCCCAAAATGGACTTTGTAAGACACTTTTATAAAGAGTTAACCTCTTCATTCTTCTAGTTCAACAAGGATTGTAAGCCTTCAATATTTTTATTTTGGGTTTCAATAATCTTTTCAAGTTTTTATTTTTTGGTCTTTCTTTTCCATTCTACTTTGTCCACTTTAGCTTTTATGAGTTTTTTTTGGCCAGAATTTGCATCTCCTAAAGGATTCTTCTGTAAAGCTTCATCTAGGGTGGTCCTGAATCTATTAACCTCTTGATAATGTTATTCTTCCTTATTCCTAAGTTCCTCAGTTGCCTTATTAAGCTTTTCTTTTATTTACTTTCACGGGCTTGGCTAAGATCCAAAGACTTCTTTAGCTCCTGTATTTGTTTTTAGTGTACTTCCTTCTCGTTAAAATTTTCCACTACATTAGTCATATTATAATCTTGAAGTTTGGTACTTGATTTAAAATTATTTATCACTTTATCCTTCAATTTCAACAACTCTTTAGTCAGAATACCATTTTTAGTCATTCATGACTGTTAGATTATTTTATCCTCCAATTCATTGATCTCATTGTCACTGGTCCTTATAGCTATCCTCACATAATTCAACTATCCATTTAATTGATACAAATTAAATCAACTCAGAAACATATTGCAGAAAACATAGACACAAAACTTAGA
>JAXQQM020083873.1:0-19840 GCA_034641835.2 Pinus albicaulis | reverse complement strand
AGACATCGAAGGTTTGACAAAGTTGATCCAACAAATGTTTCCTAATGGTGAAAAGATAGTAGAGGAAACTCATGATGAGAACAAAATAAATGTTAATCGTGATTTCATAAACTCTAATGTTGGCGGGAAGAACCACCATATTCCAAAAATGGATAAGAGGAAGTTTGATGGAAAGGATCCTGTAACATGGATACTACAGATGGAGCAATATTTTGATCTCCATAACGTGCAAAACACACAAAAGGTACGCATTGCAACTTTACATTTAGAACAAAATACATTTGTATGGTATCGATGGCTTTGCTCCCGTAAAAAAATTGTTACTTGGTCAATTTTTACGGAGGAAATGATAGCACATTATGAGGATACAAAGAGCAACACCTTCTTTAGCCAATTGATAAATCTCAAACAAAAGGGTTTAGTGGGGGAGCACATTGAGGACTTCCAAAAATTGAATATAAGGGTAACCGATATTCTAGAGGAACACAGGATTGATCTCTTCATAGGCACTTTAAAGGATAACATCCAACATGAAGTTCGCGTTTTGGAACCTGATTCATTGGAGAAGGCATTCAAGTTGGCAAGAAAAGTTGAATGTAAAATTATGGCGACAAGGAAGCCTACCACTCAATTCTATAAAGAAGGAAGTGTTGCTACGCCTAGATTTCCACAACCCACAAGGTTGACACCACAACAATTGGAAGAAAAAAGAGCAAAAGGGCTTTGCTACAGTTGTGATAGCAAATACACTAAAGGTCATAAGTGTGCTGAGAAGAAATTATTTTACATAGATTGTGAAGAAGAAGAAGAAAATGAACAAGAAGAGGATATACACCAAGAACCATCCCTAGAAGAGGAAGAAATGAATCCGACCATATCGTGTAATGCACTGGCAGGAATTACCACTCCTCAAACTCTCAAGATAGAAGGACATATCAAGAAGAAAAAGGTAATAGTGTTGATTGATTCAGGTAGCACCCATAATTTTATTCATTGTAAGGTAGCCAAGGAATTAAATTGTTTCCTATACCCAGCACCAGAATGTCAAGTGATGGTTGCAAATGGAGGAAATATAAATTTCTCTGGAAAATTCCATAATATCATGCTAACCATGGGGGAATATGTATTGACTAGTCTAATGCTTTCCATTCCTATGGGAGGTGTTGATGTTGTACTAGGAGTACAATGGTTATAATCTTTGGGGACGGTAGCTTTTAATTTTCAAGAAATTTTCTTGAATTTTTTTTCAGAAGGAAAGGAAGTCGAATTACGAGGTATTGCAGGGAAGCCGGGAAAGATAATAAGCTCTAATGTCATGACAAAGCTTCTAAAGAAATAACAACGAGGCGTAATTTCAAAATTATGCTCACTAGAAGTTCTAACATCAAAATCATCTATTTCTGGAGATCTCCAACAAGTCTTGAACAATCATTCCAAGGTGTTTGAAACTCCCAAAGGAATCCCACCTATTTGTTATCATGATCATGCTATTCATTTGATTCCATGTAGTGTTCCTCCAAACATCAGACCTTATAGATATCCCTACATCCAAAAGAGCGAAATTGAACATATGATTGCAGAAATGTTAGAGGCGGGTATAATTCAACCTAGTCGAAGTTCTTTCTCTGCTCCTGCAGTATTGGTACACAAGAAGGATGGATCATGGCGAATGTGTCTGGATTATAGGGAGCTCAATAAGCTCACCATTAAAGATAAATTTCCCATTCCTGTGATTGATGAATTATTGGATGAATTACACGGAGCAATTTATTTTACCAAGTTGGATCTTCATTCAGGATATCATCAAATTAGAATGAAGACTGAAGATATTCCAAAAACAACATTTCGAACTCATGAGGGTCATTATGAATTTTTGGTCATGCCTTTTGGCCTTACCAATGCACCTTCTACATTTCAAGGGTTGATGAATTCCATTTTCAAACCCTTCCTTAGAAAATTTGTGCTAGTATTTTTTGATGATATACTAATCTACAGCAGGTCTTGAAGGATCATGTTGAACATGTTGACAGGGTGCTCAAACTATTGCAGGAGAAACAATTATATGCAAAAACATCCAAATGTTTCTTTGGAGTACAAGAGGTGGAATATCTGGGTCATATTATATCTCACGAGGTGTTAAAGTAGACCCTAACAAAATTAAAGCCATTAAGGAATGGAAAGTCCCCAAGACAATAAAGCAGTTGCGAGGATTTCTCGGGTTAACAGGCTATTATCGCAAGTTTGTTAAGAATTATGGGAGAATAGCAGCACCTCTAACAACATTATTGAAGAAAGATGCATTTTCATGGACTCCTGAAGCAACTAAGGCCTTTCAACATCTTAAAGAGGCAATGTGCCTAGCACCGGTCTTAGCTATGCCAGACTTCACAAAAACCTTTATTGTGGAATGTGATGCCTCAGGAAATGGAATTGGTGCTATTTTAATGCAGGAAGGAAGACCCATTGCTTTTGAAAGTCTTCCAATCAAAGGAAAGTATTTACAGAAACCTATTTATGAGAAGGAAATGTTAGCAATACTGCATGCACTAGAGAAATGGAGAAGTTACCTAATGGGAAGACACTTCAAGGTAAAAAATGATCATGATAGTCTTAAACACTTTTTGGAACAAAGAATATCTTCAGAAGAGAAGCAAAAATGGGTCACAAAGATGTTGGGTTATGACTTTGAAATAATCTACAAAAAATTAAAGCTTAATGTTGTTGCAGATGCACTCTCAAGAAAGAATGAAGAGGTGGAAGCATTGCTTTGTGCCATTTCTATTATCCAACCAGATTGGATAACCGAAGCAAGAGATGGATGGAAGAAGGACAAAGATGTGTGGACACTCATTCAAAAGTTGCAGCAAGATCCTATTACATATGATACATTTAGTTTGAAAAATGATTCCTTATGGTACAAATATCGCTTATATCTTTGTAAGAATTCCCAACTAAAACAAAAGATTCTTCTAGAATTGCACACTTCTCCTTTAGGAGGACACGGGATTTTTAAAAACTTACCACAAGGTGAAGAAAGAATTTTTTTGGGATGGCCTTAAATATGATATTCAAAAGTTTGTGGCGGAATGTTTGGTTTGCCAACAGAATAAAGTTGAGAAAATTAAGACCCCGAGACTTCTACAACCTTTATCCATTCCAAGTCAACGTTGTGAGGAGATTTCAATGGATTTTATCACAAGTTTACCTAAGTCCGAGGGAAAGAGTGTCATCATGGTGGTAGTTGATAGACTTACCAAGTATGCACACTTTTGTGCATTATCTCATCCATTTAAAGCAAGTACAATTGCTACTACATTTATGGACAGAATTCAAAAGCTACATGGAAGCCCAAGGGTTATTGTGAGCGACAGAGATCCCATTTTTACTGGAAATTTTTGGACCGAGTTATTTTCTTGTTTGGGTACTCAATTAGCTCATAGCTCATCTTATCATCCTCAATCTGATGGTCAAACTGAGATAGTAAATAAATGTTTGGAAGGATATCTTCGTTGTTTTGTATCTGATAAACAAACACAATGGGTCAAGTGGTTACCTCTCGCCGAATGGTGGTATAACACTTCCTTCCATACTGCAGCAAAAATGACCCCATTTATGGCACTTTATGGATATCATCCACCATCCATCACATCATCTTTAAGGGAAAATTCGAAGGTTCAAGCAGTGGAAGATCACATCGAGCATAAGCAAGAAGTTCTCCAACTCTTAAAGGATAACCTGAATTTGGCACAAAATCGAATGAAACAACAGGCAGATCAACATCGTAGCGAGAGAAGTTTTGATGTAGGAGATTGGGTATTTTTACTGCTACAACCATACAAACAAATGTCCCTCAAGCAAGCAAAGAAGGATAATAAATTATCGCCAAAGTACTATGGTCCTTACAAGGTGTTGCAAAAGATTGGTACTATGGCATACAAATTGGAGCTTCCTACTTCTTCGCGAGTGCATCCATTTTTCCATGTTTCATGCTTAAAGAAGGTTATAGGTGAAAATATTCCAGTTCAAACAATATTTCCAGAACTTGATGAGGAAGGAAAAATCATATTGGAACCTGAAGTGGTCACAGAAACAAGAACTCGAAAGCTACAGAATTGATCAATTTCAGAGTATCTCATCAAGTGGAAGAACTTACCCACTGAAGATTCTACATGGGAGGATGATAAGTTTATACAGAAGCACCCAGATCTACTCAAACGTTGAAGACAACACTTTTTTGAAGGAGAGAGGCATGTTAGGTCCCTATATTACTAGTATAGTCCCTTATTGTTATTAGTGTAACCCCCTTATTGTTATTATTGTACCCTTGTAACCCCCATTTTGTTATTATTGTGCCCTTAAATTATTATTTTTAGGTCATCTAGGATTACATTGTGGCCCACTAGGATTACATTATGGCCCCATGGACTCCTATATATAGAAAGGAGGTTTTTTAAATTGTATCATCCAAGAATTGTTCATTTATGTAATGTATTGGAGGTTTCCCCCTCGAAGTGGCTTATTTCTAAGGCATTTATATCTCTTTTCTTCTATTTTTGGAGCTGGTTACACAACCTTATGCTTACCAGAGAATATTCTAAGTGGTATGTTGACCATGCCTCCTCCTCTAATACTACTTTTGTGACTCTTGCCCAGGCTTTTCTATCTTACTTCCTGCTTCCCCTTCGTTATGACACTGGTACCGAAATTTTGACCTCTTTTCGTCAATCGTCTACGACCCAACTATCTCATAATGTCCAGGAATGGTGGAGAAGAAAGATCCTATGTCGAGCCCCTACCTTCAAAGACTGTGTCTACATGGAATGGTTTCTCAGAACCCTTTTGCCTACTATCGTCAAAGATGTCGCATCTAATTTCCCTCAAACCAAAGAAGCTACTCTCTAGATTGCGTTAAAATATGACCTGATCTACACATAGTCTGGTTATGTTTATATCGTCTTACCTGATCTCCCTGGACCTGGTGGTGCCAACGCACCGGGGGCATCCCATGCTGCCAACGGTATCATTAGAGACCTTTCTCATTTGTACACTCATCCTCCCATGGGTGATGGTTTCCCTCAGGGAGGGGCCAACTCCTCCAGCACTTTTCCCCCTCCCGGTAGCATGTATCCAGGATACGACATGCCTCCTCATTTTTCCCAACCTGTTTACCACAATGTTTCCCAACCTCCTTATTATTCGTATCCACAGTCTGGTGCTCCAACTCCTCCAGCATTAACACCCCTACTTCCCTTACCTTCTCAACCCCCGCAATAGCATCCACCACCCTCCTAGGGGTAGGTGTATGCACAACCGGGCACGACTAATCATCCTACTTCCAAAAATAAGAGGAAAGGTACCTAAAATCAATCTGCCCCTGGTAATCCAAGACCTAATCCCCAAGGTAATGCACCTAACACTTCTAACCAGCAACAGGGCACTCAGCCCAAGCAGGATAGGCCTGTTCACATGAATAAGCCTTATTCTTGTTGCGGTGTCTATGGTCATTACACCCACAATTGTCCTCTCTTACCTCATATGCATTAGATGTGGGAGACTCAAGTAGCATTACGAGGACAACAAGCCTCCACTTCGGTTCCTCCTAATGTTGCACCTATCTAGCCGGCTGTGTTTACCAATCCTTTCCCTCAGCAAGGATTCATGGCTACCCAACCACCTGAAGGTCAGGTGGCCACTCAACCTCCTCCATCTAGTACCTCCGATTACCAAATTCTCATAATGAACTCTGTCCAACCCATTACCATTGACCTCAACCTTCAGACTCATTCCCGTCAGTACAACAAGCCTCCAGCTATGTCTTGCCCCGAGCCCCCTTCTTCAGGTTCCACAAAGCCTCTTTCGACAACCAATGGTCCTTTACAGATCCCTCAGCCTAAGGTAGAGGTTCATACCAAGATCCCCAAGGTACCATTGCACCGAAACACTTCTTCTGGAAAATCTTCCCATTTGTATAGTATATTAGATGATTTGGCGCAATATCCTACTGCCATCTCAACGCTGGAACTCCTCCAGTTGTGCCCTTCACAACGAAAAGCTCTATTAACTACCATGGGCATTGTGGATCCTTCAGATGATCATTTGATCATCTTCGACGTTGACCGGTCAGAACATCTTCCCCTTCCTACTTCCGTCACCTTCCAAATCCTCTTCAAGATCCGGAATGGCAACGTCTCCTGTTGTATCATTGATGAGGGGGCATCCACCTGTGTGATGTCCGCTTCAGTTTGGAAGCAAATTGGATCACCTGATTTGGCCCCTTCCACTATCACCCTCTGAGCGTGGGATGGCCACTTTTCCCAGCCCATTGGCATGTTCCGTAATTTTCCTATTACTCTTGTGGGCAAGACTGTTTGCATTGACTCAGAAGTCATTGATGCCCCCTTAGATTACAACATTCTATTGGGTCATAGCTACACTTATGCGATGTCTACTGTCCCATATGCAGTTCAACGTAATATTTACTTTCCTCATAACGAAAATATCGTCACCATTGACCAGTTGACATATTACAAACCGAAGCCTTAGACCTCCCTAGAGTCCATCATCTCTTTAGTGGCCAATAAGAAAATTGTCAAACCTTTGACCAGTGTATCACCTAGAGTCTTCAAAGACTCCTCTTTTCTTGGTTCATTCTCTGGTCTTCCTCCTTTTGTTTTTGATCCCAGCTCGTCGAATGTTTGCATGATGCAATTGTCTCGGGATTCCCTCAAGCTGCCCACTTCGACTAGTCAGTAGCCCCGCCCTCTGCAACCTATTCCTAGCACTTCGAACCAGCCTTCAGGAACCTCTCCTTAAGGCCCCTCATCTGTAGCTGGTATCCATGAGCCTCTCTACCCTCCTGGCATGGTTCCTCATAGCCTTAACCGTTTAGGAGCTTTCCCGCCTGGCCATTACCCCTCTGGTCAGATACCATTCTTAGCTCCCCCTCCTGGAGTGTTTTAGGTACCTGTTATGGCTACCATATCCCTTCCTAACTTGACCCTGGGGATCCCAGTCTGGTACATTGATTCTCCAGTCGCTATCCCGTCTGGTCAACCCAAAAATTATCTTTCTTTGACCCTAGTTCAACCGGTCCCCATGACCCCTCCCTTTGCTACCGTGCCTCAGCCACCTCAACAGGAACCTCCTCATGTTGCAACAGCTTCGTGTGAAGGGGGAAGAGATCACAAGAAGGAACCTAAAGACAATGCTACCCCGAAAAACCCTGCTCCTTCTCAGCCTCCAAAGCATACCCCCTCGTGTGCTTTGTGTGATGTTGTCGGTCATGCCACCCATCATTGTCCCGAATTGCCTCGTATCAAGCCCATGGTCAATGTTGCGTTCCCTGAGTCTACAGTCCCTGAAGCTTCTTTTCGCCACACCCCGTGACGATACACATGTGAACCTTTCTTCTCATGATGATGAGTCAGGTAGCTTCGTCGCGTCATGTGGTCTCTCTTCCTCTAGTCACCCCATCTTCTACTGTGATGATGACATCATGGAAGCCTTTTCCACCCCTGACTTAATATTTCCCGCCCATAAGCGGGATGGCACCATCCATGTCTATGGTGACTTTCGTGACTTGAGAACAAGTTTCCCCCAAGGCGGCTCCCACACAACACCTACTCGTCGGTGTGTGAGTGGCAGACATCCTACCCAAAGAATTCCCTCTAGTAGTGCGTGTTTGATTTATACCTTGTGCTCAGGTTTCCAGCATTGTTCATCATCCTCTCATTTTATGTTTTGTGGGACCTTTCAGATGGACCCCCCGTCCACACCTTATATCGGTTATCCCGATGGTGTAAGTCGCTACTCCCAGAATCTAGCCTCGGCAGGTTGGGCCATTTTTACCCCGGGCCAAAAAGGGCTCCCCAACTCTCATCAAAGGGTTCTCCACAAACTTTAGGACCCCAAACCTGCCAATGCATTGCGGACACCATGATCCTCTTAGATCTCCGACCGTAATGTGTCTAGGTCTCTCTCTCTCCAGTTGATCTAGAATTCTTCCATATCTACACAAAACCATCATATTTTTCAGTGTACAGAAAGGAAAGACTACATTCAACCATAAAAAACCCAGCTCTCAGCTAAGAAACATCATTATAATACCCTCTCTGTTAGGTCGCACTTTTCAGGCAAAATCCTGGGACAGGTCGTATTTTTCTGCCCAAAACCTGCTACCTAGGTCACAGATATTCCCCCAAAAAGTGCGACCTGACCGTGAAGAGGGTCTATTCCTCTAAAATGAAAGAATAGGGTTAGGCCTCTTACCTGCAACTGACGGATATTGATTCCAATGGTCGGTTTGTCCGCTATGACCGTTGTAAGATTTAGGGCCTTCTCTCCTCTCTACATTCACCATAGCTACACTTGTAGATGAGTGAATTTGGAGGGAAAATGCCTTATTAAAAGAGAAACCGTAGATTTTTCTTTCGCCCACTGCAGCCAAACCGTAGCTCAGTTTGACAAACCGTCCATATTGTTGGAAATATCTCATTGAGCTCTCAAATGGGTATCCTTTAGTTTTTTGTGATTTGATACTTCACTTGGGCACATATTTTCCAAGAAGGGTCACTTCACCACTCCTTAAAATTGAATTTCTTCACTTGCAACACTTGTACTTGGGGCACAACTTTGCCTCTATACTTGTCCATGCTCGTGTCAAATTTCGTCATGAGAAACCATCTTGTACTCATGTTTTCATGGTCCCCACTGGACCTTTTCTGTGTGGCATCATCATCGAGTTGCCCTTGTTTAGAGCATCCGAGTTGAGTCATCATTGCATCTATGGAGTCTATCCTAAGTCCCTTTTTATCCCACTATAGTCCTCCATCCTTCATTGGTTGGTTCCTCTCTCGTGTCGCAAATTATGGCCTTCAGACCTAATGTCTCCTGTCCCCTTTGATATCGTGTCAGTTGTTGCCAGGTCATCCATGCCCTTCATGCTCTAACAAGGGAAGTCATCAGCCCGCTAATTAGTACCCCCCATTACATCATCATCCCTGGTGTTAGTCTATCAGTCACTCTACTATCTTTTCTCATGCCTTATTTGAGGATCCCTTATTGCCTCACCTATGGCGGACATCCTTCTGTCGACATCAGCTCATTCATTCCAAAAGACATGTCTATAGGGTGGTTTACCTTGGTTCCAACTTCCACCCTTGTTTGGTGCCTCAAATCAAGCAAAGGGACCCCTTATTTCCCTTTGACTTGATTGTTTCTCAACTTGAGCTCCTTACAACATGATTGAGATTTGTATACTTGATGGTTCAGTGATGCAATAGATTGTACTGGTGATCCCCGAGTGTGTGTGAGATGTTTCAGACCTCATGAGGGGATGGCCCTTCAGGTAGCCCCCCACATGCTCGGATGACCTCTTCATTACAGCCTTTGATGAAGCTCCACAAATTTGATGGTTCCGGCCTCAGCCACATGCAACACTTTTTAGTTTGCATGTATCATTATGATTTTCAGAGTCCTTTCTTGTTTACAGGGCCTCTTTGGTTGTACTTATATCTCATGTACTCAGATATTATTTTATAAGTCTTGGTTGTTATCCCAGACACAGTATGTATGTGGGATCCATTATCATGTTTTTATTTGGCTCATGTTCATGCCATCATGTACTATATAGTTCAGTCCCTTGTTTACTGGACGCATTATTCTTTGTACTTTGTCTCGACGGGCATAGGTATGCCTCCCTCGCCTCTTGTAGCACAGGAACTCACTCATAAAAGAGACTTGTCACACCTGTAAGTCTCACCTCCTCAGGGTCTTGTCCTCTAGCACTTTGGTCTACCTTATGTTTCTCTCTCTCTGACTCCCCCTTCGGTGTCTAGTGATTGAGTTCTTACAAAGTGCTTCGGTCATACGATTAGCTCCTAATGCTCGCATGCTGGGGGACAATATGTTACACCAATTTTTGGTCATCTAACCTGTTACTATTAGATGGACCAAAGTACACCATGTAAGACCAATTTTACCCTAAGTAAAATTTCTTTCACTATGAAAAATAACTTAGTAATCCTTAATTTATTAAGTTGTTTATGGTCTAAACAGGAAACCCCATGAGGAAATATTGAATAAATCCATATTTGTTTGATATTGCTCAAGGAATAATTAGTTAAACAACAATTTGATTAATATTCCTGGTCATATTTAACCCAAAACAGGAAAATTAATGAGATAAATCATTATTTATCTTATTATTTTCTAGGAATAATTATTTAAACATTATTTAAATAATATTCCTTGTTAAATTTGACTAAATCATTTATAAATAATTGAATAAATCACTATTTGTTTAATTATTACTCAACCACATTCGTAAAATAATAAATAAATCATTTATTTATTTATTATTTACAAATAAAGGGATTTGACCAAATTCAAATTCTTTTTCCCTCCAACAAATATAATAAAATATTCCAAAAAAGTTGGATCTAGAAATGGTTAATAATATTTTAATTATGCACCAATATCTAGACTAACTCAATATTTTGTTATAAATATAAGCGTTTTATAAATATAAATATTTTGTTATAAATATAAGCAACAACACCAACCTTACGTTCAGCAAGGCCAACTTTAAAAAAAAAAGGACAACCTTATGGTCTTGTGCCGGGTCAACCTAATTTTCAGGGGTAACCTGGCCCATCCCAACCATCGAGCCAGTATTTTCCACAGGGGAAACCCGCTGGTTCTCAACATCCAAGCCAACTTGCTCCACAGGGATAGCTTGTCCAACCATAGTATCCGGGTCAATCTGCACCCCAGGGGAAACCCGTTCAACCTCAAGGCGCCACTTACCTTCCCCAAGGTCAATATTAGGTGGTATATAATGCACCCCAAGGCATTACTTACATCCCTCAAGGTCAATCCCAGATAATTTAGAGTGCGCCTCAGGGCACTGCATACATTCCTTAAGGTCAAACTCAAGTGTTGTATAATGCACCTCAAGGCACTGCTTACATTCCACAACAAAATCCATATGTTTCTTAGACATGAATTCAGTGTTATGCTCAAAATCAATATGTTGGTCCTTAACTCGGGTATGGGTAGAACTATCAGGCTTAAAACCCCTATGGACAGAATCCTCTGGGACAAAACATATGGGGGCATAATTTCTCTCAACCAGGATGGAATCCTAATACTAGTCTTTATCAATGACCTGCAATGCCTTTCAATCCTTAATTACCTTTCCTTGTTACATTGGAACTACCTGATGTCTCAAAGTTAACAAATGATCCTATCCTTCATAATCTATATTGGCCTCCAGTTCCAACAAAAATTCTTGGCGATTGTCCCAAATTTGAGGGCAAGTCCAGAGAAGACTGTAATATCCCAAATTGGGAACTGCTAGCAAGGTATGATTGGAAAATGCATTTTCCAGAAATGGCTGCTACAGGATATGAAACCAGGGCCTAGATCCCTTAGATCAATGCATCTAAGACTGAAATCCAAGAGGTGGCTCAAAAGAAATCCCTCTATGTGGGTTAAACAAATCTCCCATACCTAGTTGTCTTCAGAAAGTGCCCGATGAAGGGGCTGCAACAATGAATGCACAAGAGCTGGAATAACAATGTTATTTTATTAAGCCTGGGCACATAAATATGTAGATAGCCAAAAAAGATGTATTATATCAGAAATGATATACAAATCCTCGAGGAAAGAGTCACTCAATAAAAGTAATGTAGCCTCAAAAGGGACATGTACTTGAAATGAAAGAACACTGCTACACATGTATTTATGTAGGCTAAGAGGACGCAGTTTATAAGAGGCACTACTCCATATTACAGAATAATAGAAAGATATGACAATATATGGCTCAAGAAATAAGGGGGAGCAATCTCTCAACCCTTGGAAACAATAATACAACAATCCTGAGAAGGATTGGCTGAAATATACAAAAATGGAAAAATGTCGGAGTTGCAGTGTAGCAGCTACAACTCAGAAAATGGAACTATATGGAGAAGACTGAAGATGATGCATATAATGTCAATATCTCATCCAATGGATCTCTTAAGTGAAAGGCTGATCCTAACACTGAAGATCTGACCCTCCAATCAACACTGCAAACCCTCACTGCAAGTGCAGTCTGAAAATAACGCAGTCTAAGAGGGAAACTACGCTGTAGGTGGAATAGAATACTTTGGCCAAGTGCCAAGATCTAAAAATAAGCTCCAATGGCTTCCAAACTGATCTCCCAAAGGAAAGAGAGACTCCTCCTCTGAAAAACAAGTGATGGAAGAGGTGTTGTGATCCCTCATTGCAACACCCTGCAACACAACATTATTCTACTGCAGAAATAACGTTGTCCTGGAGGAGGATGCTTGGCCTCAAGCCTAGATGTGAGGGAAATCTATACAACTCCTTTAAGAGGCTTCTCAAGAAAGGAAAATGATTTCTAAACAGGAAATCCTTGTGCTAAGCAGCACTGCAACTCAGCTGAACAGCTGGAGAATGAAAATAGTCTAAACAGACAAGAAATCTATAATCATATGCATGAGAAACAATGGCTTCCTTGCCCTCCTTTTAAACACATGAGAGCTCCCTCTCCATGGGTCCCACTCTTTTAGGGTTTCCTCCTTCAAGGAATATTCCCTCCTCTTTCTCTATGCTGTCTCATAAGATGCTTTCCACCTCATACCTCTGCGCTGTTTGACTTGGTCAAACTTGACCTAGCCCCTTTGCAAATGTCTCCTTTCATACATGAGGGTGTGAAATCTAGTTCCAAGGCTAATACCTTTCCATACTAGAGGGATTTTATCCATGTTTTTACTATGAATGGGCATTCTCACCCAATTATTCAACTCTTAAGTGAAAAGAGCAGAAATTAATATTCCAATTTATTGAAGGAAAAATTTGGAATATTACAAAGACCCCCAAGCACATTTTATGACGTACCATCTTTGGTGCTCCTCTAACTCTTCGGTTGATGATTCCATTCGACTCCATCTCTTCCAACGGACTCTCACTGGTGTCGCTGCCAAGTGGTACATTAAACTATCCCGTGACGTCTTCCAAGATTTCAACTCTTTAGCCATGGAATTTCTCACACACTTTCAGTTACCAGTCTGGTATTAAACTGGGATACACCTCCTCACATCCTTGAAACAAGATCGAGCTACTCATATCTTTGATCATATTCATGAATGGAGGTGTCTTCATCATCTGATCAAGTTTGAGATTCCTGATCAACTTCTAACTGATTGGTTCACTACCTCCTTCATTGCTCCGGTTGCTAAGGAAATTGCTATGGGGGCATGCGTTACTGAGGAGCAAGCCATCGCTCATGCCTAGTACCTTGATCTCATGTACTCTCAGTCCAACACATTGTACGAAATCTTGCCCAATGCCCCTCGACCTAGAACTTCCAAAGCACCGATGACACCATCCATTGATGGTATTATCGGTTCTATGTCTTAGACTTCTTGGAAGTCTTCTCCAAATCCCGTGAAGCAAAAATCTACTCCTTCCAATGATGCTTCTTCTTAGTCACCTCTGAATTATGGTAAAACCATGGAAGTGAATGTTGTCCAGTCCAATCCGGTAGATAAAACTTCCAAAGGTAAGAAGAAGGGTAAAGGTAAAGCCAAAGCCGATACCCTGAAATATGATTCTCAGAAATATTGTGTTGATAATGGTTCGCAACGCAAACTAAAGTACCCTTGCTTGATTTGTGATGAAGAGCATTACACCAAGGACTGTTCCCAATGGGCTGAGGTAGTCGATTACTCAAAGGCACCCAAGGCACTCTAGCTATTCTTAAAGAACCATTTCCATCATAACAAACTCAGTTGGTAGAGAAAGCTCGGTCCTCTACCCCATTTGGCTCTCAGGTTTTCATGATGAATGGTCTTGCATCTGTTTCTATTGCCACCTGTTTGAAATATTATATCGACCCACGTCAGGTAGCAGGGAAGGAAATCACTGATGGTCCTCCTCCCCCGCCGTTTATGGCCCTCTTCAGATTGAAAGGCCTAGTACTAAGCCCATTGTAAGGCCACCTTCCAAAGGTGTACTCTGTAAGTCTTCTTATAAACCTAATGCCCGTGCTTCTCAGCATTACTGTATTGTTGAATATTTGGCTTAGGTTCCATCTTCTATGTCTACATTGGAATTACTTCAAAGTTGTCCGTCACAACGGAAGGCTTTGTTATCTGCTATTAGGGGGGTTGATCCCACCGATTCACGCCTTATCACTTTCAATTTGGAAAATTTCGTCCCCACATCTCCCTCACCAGCTTGCATTGATCATTCAAGTTGGGATTAATGGAAAGAATATCCACCGAGCAGTCATGGACAAGGGTGTATTTACGTGCATCATGTCATCTTCCTGCTGGAAATCCATCGGTTCTCCAGCTCTCAATTCATCTGCAAACACTTTAGAAGATTTTGATGGAAGAGAATCTCACCCTCTTGTTGTTCTCGCTAGTTTACCCATCACATTAGAAGGGAAAACCGTTAACCTCGAGGTTGAAGTTGTTGACGCCAAGCTCAATTACAATCTTCTCCTCAGTCGCAGTTGGACTCACACCATGTTGTGCATTCCGTCCACTCTCTTTCATGTTATTCGATTTCTGCACGAAGGAAATATCATCATTGCCGATCAGTTGACCTTTTTCACTTCTTCATCTTCCGAGAGCAACATCCCATATGTAGATCATATTCCTACGCCTTATGAGAGCATAGGGCTAGGTCTTTTTAAAGATCCTGCCCTCATGGGTCCTTTTTCTCTTCCTCCCCCCAACACTGCTCAGGTTAACATGATATCTAGTTCTTCAGATCCATGGATCATCCCTTTGCCCGACCAGATTGATTCATTTGGTGACTCGATACCATTAAGCCCAATAAATATTGATTATTATGAACTTATTTTGGCTTCGGCTCCTCCTCCCTTTGAAAATTCTCCTTTGAGTATGTCTCTTAATGCGTATTCTCAATCCCCTTGGCTCAGAACTTTGGATTCGCCCGATCCTTTAAACAAAATCTTTCCTATTGATGAGTCCATCATGGAGACTATGTCTCTTGAGGATCCTCCTTGGGATGATCGTCATCATCGTTCCTTGTTCATGCCTGGCCTTGGGGCCATGTCTACTTGTCTCGAGAATTTTTCTACTCAAGTTCCTTCTCATCTGCTTCAAACGCCTATCTTGACATGCGAAGTATTTTCAGAAGGTAACTTGAGGAAAATCACGTAAAAAATTCCTATCAACATCTCGGTTAAACTGAGGGTTGTCGAGAACATCCACATTGGGGTGACCTGTTCTCCTGATGAGATCGAGGTTTATACTAGTCTCTTTTGCGCGTTTTGCGACGTTTTCGCTTTGTCTTACGAAGAAATTCCTGGCATTGATCCGAGTATAGTGGTGCATGATAATCCTACCTATCCTAGTGCAAAGCTTCTTCGCCAGCGCCATCGTCCCGTGTACCCTAGAAAGGCAGCCGCTATTAAGGGTGAAGTTGAAAAACTTCTTAAAGCTGGTTTCATTTATCTAATTCCTTTGACATAATGGATCCCTAATATTGTTCATGTAGATAAGAAACAGGGTACTATTAATGTCTATGTCGATTACCATGATATCAACTGTGCTTTCCCTAAGGATAATTATCCCACTCCTTTTATTGATCAGATCATTGATGACTTTGCTGGGAGTGAGATATTTTCTCTTATGGACGGGTTTTCTGTAGACAACCAGATTAACATTCTTCCAACCGATCAAAACAAGAATGCCTTTATCTGTCCTTGGGGTAATTTCGCCTATAAGAAGCTCCCTTTTTGCTCTCCCCATTCATATTATTCTCCATCTTGTTCCGAGGAACACATTCCGGATGACACACTTTTTCTTATTATCACCCTCGATTCTTGGTACGGTGATATCATCGTATATATTCAAACTTCCAAATTCCGATATGAGTTGAAGGAGGATGCTCACTGAAACATCCACCATCATTCACAACCTTATTGCATAGTCAGAGGTACTCTCTACTGCATCGGAGCTGATTCCGTTCTCCACCAGTGTCTTGGACAGAATTGTGAATTACGGATAAAACATGCTTCCCTAGACAAGTGATAATCTAGAAAAATAGATTAAATACTATATGACTACTTTTCCTAACTCAAAGAAGACACACAAAAAGGATTAGAGGCTTACTTGTAATCCAAGCGCTTCTAAATGGCTCCTTTTGTCGCTTCCATTGTAGCTTCAAATTCAAGCGGTTTTGGGAAAAATGCTTCCTGCAAGAAATAACACTAAAATAGTAGAAGATAGCAATGATACAGATGTCTATTCAATTTAGTTAGCTAAATCAGTAAAGCATAAACCATATACATCAACTAAGATCTTACAATATGGAAAATCAAAGCCAATACAGATGCATATAGGGAAAAGTAAGTTGTATTCTTTATTAATGATAGAAGGAGAAGTTACAACCTAGTGACTGATTTGAAGTGACCATTCCAACAACATTCCTAACCCCATCACAATATAAATCTCTCCAGCAACTGTTACAAAAATCTAACTCTCAATTGAAAATCCACTAGCATTTCTCTACTCGAATTCTTCCTTATCAAACACTCAGATCTGTGCTCAATTTATAGAGGAGCTGAAGGTTGTTTTACAATCAATGAATTTCCAATAATAGGCAAGACATGTTCCCAATATTGTAGATTTCAAATGGACACTTGGATTCGAATCTTGACACATGCGAACTCTTCTAGAAGGCACTAGCCAAGTGGAGATTCCAAAACAATGAGAATTTCACTCCCAATGTCACCAACGTACCCATATATGTTAGGAAGTGCTTTGCAGAGAAGCCTTGCATGGGGATAACTGCATATGCAATGCACTTAGGCCCCTTAGAGGTAGTGTTGGGGAGCTCTCTTATGCTATATAATAAACTTCAAATCTTGGAAACCTTTGCTTGATGAAAGTCATGCTTGATTTGTCTTGTTCTTATCTTAGGGCATGTAGCAACTTGAAATGATAGGGAATGATAGAACCGTAGTCATTGGTCTTGGAGATGATACCCAGTTAACCAGGTCATTGGGAATGATGCCCAAATTGACCTATAACAATTTCCCCCTAAAGCATGAGGTCAAAATAATAAAAACATTTGATTGAGATGTTTTACACTGTGATGGGCTGGAGATGAAGTAGAGTGGTCACCTGCATCAATCTTATAGTACATTACATCATGATATATCCTCTTTGATCATAATTGCTGAGGGTAGGCATTCCCATGTTCAGTACATAAACATCTAATAACATGTACATAATTCAAAAAGTAGTCGACATTGGAATGTTGCCCAATGCAGACATGCCTACATATATAGGCCCATGTTCGGATGAAAATCTGTATGTAAGGTCACTGTACAGATGATGTGTACAACAATCCTGAAATTGCACCCCGGATGGCTGAAACTAGATCCGAGGTCTTCTTATCTCATTCACTCAATTATTCGGGTACAAGTCTAGTTATGCAAATATATGATTTGTCGTCGAACATGGAAAGACATCATTTTATTACCAGCCAATGATGTAAGCTATTAAAAAATGCGAGAGAACCACCATTAATGAAAATGGACCTGAAGGTACTGCAGTACATTTCGTAAGGCGTGAATAGATGATTTGATGTCGAACGACAAAAAAAATATTTCGGTCAAAGGTCCGGAAGTGAGGATCTTATCGATGCTGTAACAAGACTCATGGTACTGGAATCCGATGTTTCTAAGTGAACTTCCTAGATATTGATTTGTCGTCGACAGGAAGTCACCTTATTTCAAAATGGGAGTTACTGATTTCAGAGGCAAGGGAATGACTTGATATAGTAATTTTCAAGGATGACAGTCATGAGAATAAAGGTTTATGAGTATTGCAGAAGGATGAGTGTATTCATTGGATGAATTCTCTTGAACATATCAGTGACATTGTGATGAGTTGGCAACATTGACACAAAAACCAAAGTGAAGGTATGATGAACGATAGGTGTGAATGAATCGTCAAGATGATTACCCAACCCAAACAGTCATGGACATGGAGTGAAGGAAGTGTCATGTTCAAGAGCGACTTGCTACCATAAAGAAAATTTTCTCACTTGTCCCAAATTTTCCCCGGTCATTTTTCGACCAGTACCTCTTTAGTTTTTAACAAGCTTGAGGAGGGTAACATTTGCTTGATCTATAATTCAACCCTTCGAGTGAATAAAGTATCGCTAGTTAATAATTTAACGAGTATAGCGATGAATGAAACTTGATTTTTGCCATGATCGACAAGCCCTTCGCTATTTTATGTTTTAATGAGCTTAAGGACAATGATAGCCCAATCATTTTTCATATTTAGAGAGTTTGAAAAAGAGGACGAAAGCAAATTCCATAAGTACTTTTTCGTAAATTTGTCACTCAGATCCGAAAAAGTGTAGAATAATATCTGAGATAACCTCTTTGGTCATGTTTAACTAAGGTATTCCTTTTTAATAAATAATATATCTCAGTCCGGAAAAGGGTTAAAATTATACTGAGTAGATATCAATTCATTTACTTTGAAAAGCTCGAAAAAACAAGTGCTCGATGATATTTTCACATTATCAGAGTCTGAAAAGAGTTGAAAGAAGACTCCAGGGGTTCCTTTTTCGCTATTATTGAAGCTCAAAAAAGAGATAAAAGTGCGCTTCAAATCCGTTTTCGTTTTTAACAAAGCTCGAAAAATAAGGAGAAAAAGTATGTGTTACACAGTAATTTGTCACCGTCCTTACCATTCCCCGTCCCGCACAATGGAGGACCCATTATGTGACCTGTGAACACTGTCATGCCTTGAAAACATCATCAATGCATCCCTCTGAGTATGAGCTTCATTTTCCCTTGAGACATCTCCTTGCAAAACTCATGAAAAACAGCTCTTTTTGCATTGGCGCGGGTAGACAGTTCAGTGCTCGCGCCAATCAGGGAAATCCTGTAAAGAGGGCGCGCCACTTGGCGCTCTGTCATAGAGCAGCAATCGCGCCACCCATTTTAGGGACTGTTTTTTAAATATGGATGGCGGAAGTTGAGTTCAAACAAACTCACAACCATTGCCTATCTTGAGTTGGGAGGTTTGGCTGCGGGAGTTCTATGGAAGGGAAGTGGTTTTGCCACCTTCTATGGAACCTTCCTTGTTGATAGGGCTAATCCCATAATAATAGGGATCCCAACTCCCTCCTTCCCCATCTATAAAAGCTTGCTCAGATCCATGGCAAGCTAGTCTTGAAGTGCTGAAGCTTTGCATCTCCCTATTCCCAAGCGCCTTTGTACTGTAAAGAATCCCTTCTTTCCCTTAAGGCCCATTCAAGCGAGGAGACCATTGTTACGAGACTCTGGAGAGGTTTCCCTTTCCTTGGCGAGCTTTGCGAGACGTGGACAACCGGAGACCCGTTCGAAGGAAGCTGCGACGTCAGAACTTGGTTGTAACTTCTATTCGTTTATCATTTTAATATATGACTATGATTATGGTTCCACTCCTTTTTCCATCATGTTAATGCGAGTAATATCTTTTCTGACCGATGTTTAGTTACGTATGCTGGTTCCTATGCATGTATCTGTTCGTTTCTTCTGTGTGCAGGTGTTCATCCACGGAGATCGTGGAAGGATTGTGATCTGCCAGGGATGAAGGACGGGGACATCTTCTTCTTTAGATCTAGCATTGGAATCCAGGTAGGCTCTTATCCCAAGTCTTTCATTTCGTAACTAGGAGCTTGCGTCATAGCATTGTTTGTTTGTTGCTAGACCCCTGCTGGGCTAGTAGGGATCGCCTCTGTCCGCAGAGGATTACCTCTCAACAAACGCTTTACCCGCCTCTTGGAAAAA